>JAQFVV010006207.1:3161976-3559476 GCA_028023455.1 Epiperipatus broadwayi
TCTTCATGGAATTACATATTTATAGAGTGAAAAAGTGTTTATTTACATATTATATACATACAGTATTCTTTTTTGTTGTTGTTTATTTTTTTTCCTTTTTTGTGTTAATTATTTTTAAAAATGTCTTACTAGTTTTAATTAACCTGTACTTAGGTATATACATTTTGTATATAAATGATATTTGAACTATATATATATATATAGTATTATAAATGAGTAATTCCTCAGATATCAAATATCTTGCACAGATTATTAATACAGATGGAAACATAATGTATGAAATTAATCATAGAATTAAACTTGGTTGGAGTGCTTTTGGTACAAATAACTCGATATTAAAAGGAAATGTGTCTATGTGTTTGAAAAGAAAGGTTTTTAATAAATGTGTTTTACCAGTTCTTACTTATGGATCTGAGACTTGGACACTTAATAGAAGAGCAATACAGAGACTTCAGACCACTCAAAGAAATATGGAGAGATGCATTTTTAAGAGTAATAAGAAGAGATCAAAAATGCAATATATGAATAAGAGAACAAACAGGTGTTATTGACCTCATTGAAAAAATCAAAAGACTGAAGTGGAATTGGGCTGGACATATTGCTAGAAGAGATGATAATAGATGGACAATTGAAATCTTAAACTGGATTCCAAGAGATTGTAAAAGACCCAGAAAGAGACCACATGTGAGATGGATGGATGAAATAAGAAAGTGTTCAGGGGTGATGTGGAGAAGAGAAGCTAAAGATTGGAGAAGATGGTTTGAACTTGGAGAGACTTTCATCCTGCAGTGGATTGATAATGGTTGATGATGATGATGAATTTCTCAGAGTTACGATAGATTTAATAAATTTGTACAATTCGATTGATAAATTATAATTCAGGCACCCCAATAGATTAAAACCCTGGTTTAAGCACAGTGAGGAAAGGACTGATTTATATAGAACATAAACTCTAAGTAAGTGTATACTTAAGAACTTATGCTTTTAAAGTTGATCATCATGGGGGAGTGCACAGATTTTAAAGCGCATGCTCTGAGGAGTTATTCATTTATAATATTACGTATGTATGTGTGCTATAATAAGTAAGAGTTTATATGCATGTAAAAAACATAGAACTTTATATTCCTGCAATGTTGAAGATTTGGAATCAACAATAGGAAGGGTCTACTGTAAAGAAAGTTATCTCACGTACCCTTATATTCACACACTAGTGCGAGATAAAAGTCTAATTTGATATTAATATGTCGTTGAGGTAAAAGTCTAATTTGGTAGTAATGTGTCATTTTGTAGACACAACTTAATTTCATTTCGTTAAGCATTGGTGGTCGAGAGGTCAGCACAGCTGTCTTACAAGCAGTTGTCCCAGGTTAGCGGGTTCGCTTCCCGGCTGATGCTATGACAAATAAAAAAAAAAGTGATTTACACTGCAACATAGCATTATGCCGCTCTCACTATTTTATGCAGTTTAGTATGTTATAGCTAAGTGAGACAATTCCATATTGGAGGAATGATTTGTTGATGTAATATCACACCTTTTTTAGCACAAATACTGTCCATCTTATATTCTTCAACTGTGTTCACAGCAAGATTAGCATTTTGAAGTAATCCCTTTGGGCAATATAAATTAGTTTGTTTAATAAATTACAATATATTTAACATAATACTTGCATTAATACCTACTGATATCCTGTGTGTGTGGGTATATATATATATTCTCAAACATAGGCCATATAAATATTTCTTATTCATATTACTATATAATAGTGTATTATGTATGCAAACGATGCCCAGATATTAAATACATGTATATACACACTCTCAACTATAAATTAGAGATTTAACAATTTTAGCTAATTTGTTTTAATATAAAAAAACTTATTTTTATATGACAATAACCACAATTTTAAATAAATGCATTTTTTGGTAATTAAAACCCCTGCTGGTGCTGCCAAGTGACTCTCCCAACAATTATTCACGTTTTACATGAACAAGAACAACCGAAGAACAGAAAGCTATCAAATTTAAAATAAATAGAAAGACAGAACTTGAAGCACGCTGTGTTGTAGAATTACAAATACTTCTTAAAATATGCTTTGACTGTGTATTAAAAATATTCCCTTGGATTATAAGGCGGGATGTAATATGAGATCAAACGGGATCAAATAAATTCAGACTAAATCTGGTCTGCAGAACAAGAGGAGGGACTTGGCAACATTAAAATGATAATTTATCCTTTGATTTACAACTGATATAATAGGAGTTGAAAAAAGCAGAAATGATTATCAAGTTATTACTGATAGCTTAACAAACAGTAAATTCATCTGATATGAAGGAGTTCCGACTCATGCCTCAGTTAAGATTTTGCTCTGTAACAGATGAAAGATGAGATTCACAAGAAGGAGGGGGGAAAAAATCTAATGTGAACTAACATTTATGGAATTATAATTTGTTAAGCTATTATTTAAAAAAAAAAAGATGTTGTAAATTTAGTTAATTATTCTTTAAGAGTTTTATTTAGTCACTAATAGATATATATTTAGGAAAGTAAACACTATTACCAAAATAAACTTTTGTAAAATTACGTATACATACATGCATAAGTATAAATGGAAAATGAATCCAACCCTCTATAAGAAAATGAAGATTTTATAGCAGAGGAAATCAATAATTAGTGAATGAGGTGCTCTTTTGGAGAATATGTGACGTTTGAGCACTAGAAATGGCAAAACCCAGCTGCAATTCATGAACTTAATAAACTGTGAAGGACAGTCAATAAAATAGATTTGAGCACTTGTACATTGATAACTGAACAAACACAGTTAGATATGCTTTTTAATATCTAGCCCAAAGATCAGCACTCACTCTCTAAAATTTCTATTTAAGACATATACATTACAAAGGGCTTAATAACACAATGGTAGATCATGTCTATAACTTGATAATTCAAATTCATACTAAGATTAGAATTTTTTTCAGATCCCTAAGAATCATATATATATATTGCTTATAATCTTTATTTCATATACACTTCAATACAAACAAATTTTTTAAAAAAAACTTCTTTATTTTCCTTACAGTTCGACTGTCCAGCAGTCTTCATCAGAGTTTTATTAAAGCTCCTCTGCGAAGTGTATATGAAAGAAGTATTATAAGCAATATATATATGAAGATATTCAAAAAAGTAAACAAGAAGAATAAGAGAATATCCCTAAGAATCCTAAGTAACTATGATTTTTATGTGAAGATTCAAAGCCTGTTCAGCTGACCATCCAAATATTGCAAAAAACCACTCTCTACTTTATGACCATTTAGTGTAAACTAGAATAATCCATGATTACCAGATACATATAGAATTTCTATTAACCATTTTTGAATACCCAACCTTAGACTAGTTTCTGGATTTGCCTTGAGGCCTAGGATTCAGAGTTGGAAGAAATACATAGAATTCAAACTTGGAAAGAATGCTTATACATATTCTCCTTTCAACTTTGAACTCCATGATACATTAATAAAAACAGCAGCCATAAATCAATAATCAAATTACTAAGATCAAAAATTATATCTGGCACACATAGGTTACTCTAGCTTACATTAGATACTTTTGTTCTATTGGTTGGAAGTGTTGGTGATTTTTATTAATCTTATTGCTTTCTAAATGGGTATATGATTATTTTTAGAGTTAAAACAAAATTAAAAAATTGTTAAACGCTGAATTTGACTATCCCAAGCTAATAATGTTTTGACCTTCATTCTTTCTCTGCAATAAAGACTCAAGATAGTTTTGCTTCCCTCTCCTTCCCTAAGTCCAAATTTTCTACTCTAATTTTCACTATTAGCCAATATTTCATAAATACAAGTGCAAAATAAAAAAAATTAGATAATGAATAAATTCGAATTTATGTAATCAAAAATGACTACTAAGTCAATACTATTACTTTCATGGAGGAGAAATTTTATTTCTCTCTCTTTATTTTGAATTACATTCAAAATTCCAGATATATTTTATTTACTCAAATATAAAAGTCTGAATTAAACTTTTTAATAAAAAAAAATCTTAGAATAACCAAAACTTTTAATTATTTATTTAAAAAATTCTAAGATATTAGCATAACTAACTTCTCACATGCAAAGAATATTTTATACTTTTCTAAGATCATTCTTCGAAAAATATGGACTAACCAATCTATTTATAAAGCAACACAGTTCTAATGAGTTTTCATGAGAACCAGACTAGTATAAAGTATATTTTTTAGTAGTAACTTTCTCTTTTCTTCTTCACATATTGTTGACGTGATTAGTGATAGAGGTAGCAATGCTGCCATTGGTCAATAGTTATGCCAATAAAAAGCAAAGAACAGAAGAAAATAGCATCATTCAAAAATTCAAAACATTATGTTCTAGACTAATTGGTATATCGTTACTGATATTTGAATGAGCTTAGAAAGATTTAAATAAGATTTGAGTTTCTCTAATATAACTCGAGTAATTGAAACAATCCAACATATCGCTACATAGAATTCTAATTGGTATTTGTTTCCAAATGGTTTTCACCTTAATTCTTATATTATTTCTATCTTTCACACTTAATATCAATCAATTATGGGGTCTAATTTGTGAATAATAGTCATTTAAAAAAGAGGGCTATTTGTGTAGAATTTTAAAGCTAAAAAAGTAAAAAAATCAATTTCAAAAGAAATAAATTATTATATGACACCAAAATTATAAACTAATATAAATATTACTGAGGCCAACAGAAAATTAAAAAAATAGAATCAGTTTATATGTAAATTATATCATCATTTGTCATTGTTAACCATTATCAATCCACTGCAGAAGTCTCTCCAAGTCTAAACCATCTTCTCCAATCTCTAGTCTCTCTTTTTCACATCACCCCCACACACTTCATTACTTATCTCACATGTGATCTCTTTCTATCTCTTTTACAATCTTTTGTAATCTAGTTTAAGATTTCAGCTGTCCATCTATTATCATCTCTTCTAGCAATATGTTCAGCACAATTCCACTTCAATTTCTTAATTTTTTCAACGATGTCAGTGGAGTGATAATGGTTAGCAATGACGAATGATGATATAATTTACACATAAACTGATTCTATTTTTTTATTTATTTTCTGTTGGACTCAGTGATATTTATATTAGTTTATAATTTTGGTGGCATATAATAATTTATTTCTTTTGAAATTGGTTTTTTTATTTTTTATTTTCTGTAGCTTATTTAGTCATAGACTTGATTAATTACTGAAATCATATTCATCTATAATTAACTATCCTTGAATTCATTCAATAAAGTTATATTCAAATGAAGATTAACAAAAAAATGTTTATAAAAGTTAGGAAAAATTATCAATCAAAATTTCTTATTTGTTATGTTAAAAAAAAACATAATTTTCATTTTAACGAAGTTGATAATTTATTTTGTTCTATTTATCATGTAAAAAATGATATTTGTCATGTATTGATACAGAACAACCAATTGCTGTCAAGTGTTGGTGGCCTAATGGTTAGCATAGCTGCCTTCCAAGCAGCTGGCCTAGGTTCGCTTCCGGTCAACGCATTTGACATATGAAAAAAAAAACCAATTGCAAAAAAAAAAAAAAAAAACAATTTACAAAAGCACTTAATTCTTCAAAAACATCATTTAAAATGTTGGAGACTACTTGATATTAAACCTTTTTTTTTTTAACTTTTTAAAATAAGATTATCTTAAATAATCTTACTGGCTGAAAATAGTCAGTATTTCAGAATTTGATTATTATATGATGTTCAAATAAAACAAAATCATGGTAAAAAAGATAAGGAATATCATGAATTTGTTTCATTTTGTTGAGAAATGAGAAAGAAACTATAGTTTATTTGTATTAAAGAAGCAACATTCTATAATAATATGACTTCTTTTCATACCTCAAAAATTACTGGACCTTCCTAAAGGACAAGCCAATATTGTTAAATTATTATCATTATTTTCAACCATTCTTGATCCAATGCAGAATGAAGATCTATTCATATTTAATCAGTCTCCAGAAAACTTCCTTCTTTCATCCCTTGTTATAGGTTTTTTATAATTTCTTGGGATTTATTTAGAGTTTGCATTATAGTTTGCTTGTATTTCTATACTGTTAACTTTTCCAATATCATAGCTACACAACCTGATGTAAACAGATTGTGATTTGAATAAAATTTCTGGAGTTTATTATTTCACTAAAATGTTATCATCATCATCATCATCATCAACCATTATCAATCGACTGCAGGATGAAGGTCTCCCCAAGTTCAATCCATTTTCCTTATCTTTAGCTTCTCTTCTCCACATCACCCCTGCACACTTTCTTATTTCATCCATCCATCTCATATGCGGTCTCTTTCTGGGTTTTTTTGTATGGATATAAAAATCTAAATTTCAAGACAGTATAAGATATTTTATAACAGATACATATGTATTTTCATTATTCATTAACACAAAATCTGTCATCGCGATTTTTTCAAGCATTTCATTAATGCAATGCTATTAATAATCTTTAAAATATAAATATGTTTCTTCAATTTTCAGGAATTTTAATAATTTATGATATGATTATCATTACTTTCAAAAAACAGTCATTCATTTCAATGGCTAAAAACATCTTAGAAAGTGCTTTTTTTGCTTTTGGAATAATTCTTCTGGACCCCCAACTTGCATATCCCAAAATTTGATAGTTGGCAATAAAAAATTTTAGAGTGAGTTTATGATATGTGATTGTAAGATGAAACTTTAAAAACTCAGTTTCTAAAGATTATTCTATAGTTTTTATTATAGACTTCATACTATGGCAGTACCAACATATATAACCCACTTGTTAATCAAACCAAAAATATTTCTAACAGCAGAGCATAAATCAATTATGATATTTTGAAATAGAAATTTTCACCACTTCATTATGTTATTTAAATACAATTTTAGTTTTAACTTTGTTGATAAAACAAATACATACTGTAATTTTTAAAAGACGTAAACTTCAAGCGTATAATTATTCTACATCTCAAGGATTTGAAGATGGTATTAATAAATCAACACATTGCAACACTGATTGCAAATCAAATACTATGACTAAAGGAGTAGATAAAAAAAATCTCTACCAAAAATACCTTGACAGAAAGCACATGCTTACTGTTGTTTTGATTGTATAGCAATAATTACATAATTAGTTTTCTGGGTACTTTTGTAAAGCTGTACAAGCTTGTCAGCCATGTTTGTTTTAGTTATCCATTTTCAGGGGCCTCAGCTATTTGTTTATTTTCTCAAAAATATTTTGCCTAACATGATACTTATTAAAATTAAACAATATTAAGAAAATGAATTATAAGGTACTACTACCTTTAAAAAATTATTAAATGCCTTATAAATTCTATTTCACAACATATATTTAATAATTTTTTTATGCATACAATAGTGTATTAATGTAAACATGTTGCAAACATTGTTGTCATTATTTGGCGGCATTTCATTGCATTTAGTCTAATATTATCTTCGATTAATTTACTTGGTTTTTTTGTGGAAATGATTAAAATTTGGGATCTTCCAATGACAGAAGAAACAAAAAACATAGAGGAACTACGAGACAACATATCAATTTCTATTTAGCAGAATTTATGTTGCTCTGATTTCTTAAAGATGAGGATACATTTATGGCCATGATACATGCTATTAAAGATTTCTGCACGCTGACATGAAAAACGCATATTTGTAACACACCATTGCTATATTTTTTTTGACCAGCCTTTTCATTTGTTATTTATATTATATTTCCTTTAATTATAATCACTTGTAGTTTTGTCTATTTTTTGTTTTTTAGAATCATATTAAAAATAATAATATTAAATATGATAGTTAGTAGTCAGCCATATTGTTTACAAGATTTTTTTTGCAGCCCTGGAAAATGGATAATTAAACAAACATGGCTGGTATGCTTCCATCATATAGCTTCTACAAAAGTACCACTTCCTGCGTAATTTTAACACCTACCTATCTTTCAAATATATATTATTTAAAATTTTGAATAAAATAATAAAAAAAATAAATAATATAAAAATGAAATAAAAGAATTATAATATTATTTTAAAATTAAATTATGAAAGATAGTATCCTAATGCAATATTGACATAATTAGTAATTTACTAAATAAAAATCCTTTTTAAAAGTTTTTATTTTATTTTGCAATGCAGCTTAATTTTATGATGAGTCTTTAAGAATGAAAATTCTAAAAAAAAAAAAAAACTTTAAGAGAATGACAAATAGGGATTATGTCATAAAATAGTTTGCATAGTTCAGGGATCCCCAACTCTATGCCTGCGGGCACCATGGCGCCCACAGACCATTTTACTTGTGCCCGCCGCTATCCGAACATGATAAAAAATTATTTATCTGATACAAATAAATTTAATTTTTAAAATTTCTTCTAAATTATTGTGTTATATTGTAATCAAATTGTAGGGCATACTATACTTTTACAGCGTAAAAATATAAACGTTAATTAAAATGTTAAAATTTTATTTTTGAAATAAATATTTTTTTGTACATTATGTGTATTATTAACAATATATCCAACTATAAATTTACACTGAAAACATAAATGGTGCCGGCCACCTGGCCGGTATTATAGAATGTGCTCTTAAGTGCAAAAAGGTTGGGGACCCCTTAGTTGATTCAATTTGCCTTCAGGATAAAACCTTTATAAACAAATTGAAATTTTAAAATCTATTAGAAAATCCCATAAGTCCGCCATTTATAGAAAGAAAAGTACAGCAATAGTATTATTTATAGAATTTTCTCAATTTGTCTACCATTATTCCAAATTTGGGTTTTTTATCTAATCAAAAAAAACCCATGGTTTAAGATACTACAAATAATGGTTTACTAGTCTTAATTGTTCTCATTATGTGCAGTCACTCACAAATGAGTAGGGTTCTTCTAAAATAATAATACACTACAGATGTGTTACAATAATTATACAAACCAGTCCAAGAAACACAACTATATTTATAAATCAAAAATATTAGTCTATTATAAACATGAAATTAGCATAGCTTAATGAATATGTAATTAAAACAGGCAAAATTCTCCATACAGTAGTGCCGCTCAATGCAAATCAGAATAGTCAATGGATGTCAGAAGGCTTGTGCATAAAATCCATATCTAGGCTTTCTGGCATCCATTGATTACTCTGGTTTGCACTGAGTGGCACTACTGTATGGAGAATTTTGCCTGTTTTAATAAGTTATGAGCAAGCATAAGAAATGGTGATCATGTGATGTTTAGTGATTGAATATATAATTAAAGAGTAAACAACTTTTTCAAAATGACTAACACTTTATATATTTAGAAAGAATCAAAAATAGAATAAATCTATCTATTATTTAAGTCTTTTGATGTTGATAAGCTAACATTTGCCAACATTGACGGAAATTGACAGTGAAATTGATATAATAGTTTGATGAAAATTTAGTATTGGTAATTTAATTATTAAATTAAAAATCAACTACGTAAGAATGAAAACATTGTGATACTGTCTTTTAACTTCTCAGCAAATTTTTCTTTATAAAAAAACTTCAACACTTGGTCCAATTCTAGTTCTCTATTTTATTCTACACACAGCCATACCTTCCCAATGAAAGCACACAATATTATTTCACCTGAAAGTTTGTGATATTATTTAGATGTGATAATATGTTGGACTATTTCCACCATCTGTCATTAAATGTTGAATATCCAGAAAATTTTAAATTTTATTTAAACCTTTCCAAATACAAACATTTATTAGTAATTACACACAAATTGGCAACACAGGTTAATAGATTGCACAATGTTTTAAGTGGTGTTATTCTCCACTCTTCTGTTGCTGGCCTGACCAGTGACATCACTAGTATTGGAGTTGAACTTTTACCTTTAGAGGTTTGGATAAGACATTCTTTGACAGAATTGTTTAGTTGGTTAGGGTTACCTTAAAATTCAACTTTCAAAAATCTAAAATATAAGTTTGACACCTATGCCACTATTGTTGCCGGTCAAGCCAGAAACACCTGAAGACCAGTGGCAAATAATACTACTTGAAATATTATGTAATCTACTAACCTGTAGTAGCTATTTGTGTGTTATTACTAATAAGTGTTTGTATTTGGAAAAGTTTAAATAAAATTTAAAATTTTCTAGAATTCAGCATTTAATGATAGATGAGAGAAATAGTCCAACATACTATCATAAGCAATATTATGAATGTAGTCACGTGTGCTGGTTGTATAAGATGGAGTGGATAGCTGTGGAGAGCTTGAAAGTCTGAGTTCAAATCCCTTCTAATTACATTAAATTCAGTATAGACAGTATACTTATATTTAAATATTACACAAGCAATATTATATTTCTTTAGCATGGTTTTGAGAAAATCTTGATACTATAAAAAAACATCTGGTTCTCTCGCAAAAATCAAATGTAAGTTCACAATAAAATACGTTTTTTAGTAAGTTCAGTATCATTCACTTATTTCACATGTCTAATCCAATGAAGATGAGATCTTTTAATAGATTCTTTATGGCATTGCCATCATATTTCTAATGCATCCGATATAAATGTTCGATCTATTTGCCTCTGTATATATATATTTGTACACTCCAATGATTTTTTTTTATATGTCAAAGCGTTGACCGGAAGGCGAACCCGGGCCAGCAGCTTGGAAGGCAGCTATGCTAACCGCTAGGCCACCAACGCTTGGCCACTCCAATGATTTTCATAAAATATCTCCAATACCCACAAATAGTACTAATTTCAGTCCAAAACGTTTCTTGTAATATTTTAAATGAATATCACAGTTTTAAAGTAAATTCAAAATATAAATCACATGATACTAAATGTTATACATAATTCGAAATAATTATTTCTAATTTCTGAAAAAAAGAGAAAAAAAATACATTTTATAATTAAATGAATTGTTGGTTATTAAATAAAAAAGAAGATATGAGGGCAAGAAAGATGAATTCAAAGTTTAATTTTTATTTATTCATTGCTCAGAACAAACTACGGATAAAAATAGACATTAATACTACACTTCAAAATTGCTCAAATCAAACGGATTTGTTTCACATCATTCTACTTTTGTTCTGTAGCTGCGGCAACAAAACCTTAAATTGTACAGCCTGTGGGTAACACCTGTCACAAATCTGAAATTTCTCAGAAACTAAAAATTCTGACTTGTGAACATTTACCTGCTACAAGGTAAAACAATAACAAGACACTTTTAAAAATAAAATAAAAAAAATTATATTGATAGTACACCGTTAATGACATTTATAAGATGCTTCAAATAATTTTCAGATTTCAATGCAAAATTGCTATATTAGCAAAAAAAAAAAAAACTAACAGCAATAGTCCCTAAGATTTTAAAATAAAATTTAAAGGATATGATTGCTTTTAAAACTGAATAATGACTATTAAATAGAAACAATAGCTAAATAAAAAAACAACAATCGAATGATTAGTTTCTCGGAAGGTCATATGACATTCGAATACCGAAAGCGACAGATGAGTTTCAATTTAGGAACCCTTTAATTCTCGAGTCTGCACACACTACCACTGCACTAAACTGTACATCTCAATCTAAGATATATATAAAGTGAACAATAAATGAAGATCATATGATTAATATAGATCACATTTTTTCAGACCATGAATGTACATGAATAATAAATACATAGAAAATTTGCTTGAAATCCCCCCTCCCAAATAACACTGAAAAATTTACTAGATTGCATCCAGATAATTACGGACCAAGCAATAAACTTCAATGTTTATGAAACTGGCATAATCAACTTATCATTTGGATTCAACATAACTACATGATCTTCTGATGATTTAACTGCATTTAGATTAAGTGATAATAAGTGCCTACTTTAACGTTTTGTTTTTTCATTTTAGTTTTTTTTCTCTATGATACTTAATTCATAGAATATTATTGTCAAGGTTAACAAAATCAGAAAAGGTTAATAAAAAGTTGCAAATAGTAAGTTGTAGAACAAGGAATGGTGTTAACAGCAATCATTAGTCTTATTAGAGCATAATTATAATATTAATAATGCTTTATTAAATATGTCTCCAATGGAAAACATATCTTCATATAAATTTACATATTTACAATGAAGTTAGATGGAATCTTAAACACATCTGAAAATAATCCCCAAGTCAAAACATGGAAGAAGTCAAAAGAAAGGCAGATGGTCGATCATTCCCGATTAAGATAGTTTGTTAGAATTAGTGATGAGACAGAGACTCGAATGCCATTTTGTCACCAGTGTTCATTATAAGCCTTGTAAAGATTTGATGCATTATTTCTTAGAGAATTTGATGTAATGACGAGTTATAGCAGGGAAAAAAATTTCAAATGGTTAATTGCTTGGGAAATCATATGGCATTCAAGCCCTGAAGTGGTAAGTTGAGTCACGATACAGAACTTTTAGTTTTCAAGACCATCATTTAATTATTATACACAACTGCATATGGAATGCAATAAAATGATTGATTGCTGAGGAAGTCATGGGATATTTAATGTGAGAAGGTTAACTTTAATCAAAAGACTTGCCGGCTTTTGAAACCATTACTTTATCATTGCATAAACCACTGGATTACAATGTATAAAGATTTGCCAAGTTGATCTTCATTTTTAATTTTTGAGTTATCTATTCTACCATTGCATTAAATTCAAAGAGAGGAATTAAATGCAACCAAAACTCTAATGTTCACACTAAGTCTAACAAAATATTCTGGAGTTTTTAATAAAACGAAATGCACCGCAGAATATTGTTGTTAAACCACTAAACATCACATGATCACCAAAACTAGTCTGGGGATATTAGATGAGTAGGCACTACATAGGGATTTTATGCACAAGCCTTCTGGCATCCATTGATTACTCTGTTTAGCACAGGTGGCACTACTGTACGGAGAGTTTTGCCTGTTTTAAATCAGAATACTGTTGGCGAGTTTGTGAATACAAAAATTTAAAATCATCTTCTAAATTTTGGGTCAAATTTTAATTTAAGATATCATATGTTTATTCATTAACAACATATTATATTCGATACACAAGTCATAAATATTGAAGAATTTGAATGATTATATTAAAAATTATTTCTTGATATTATACTTTAAAAATGAAGTAAGTGAATAAACATACTTATTATTATCAGCTTTAATAAATTGCTATACAATGAGTATTATATAATTATTACTTGTATTTTAATTGTGTGTGTGTACATCAACATCTATGTGTTACAAGAGTTCTTTATATTATATGATCGACAAAGCAGGCAAATCTGTGCTGTATAAGTATTTATTTTATTAATATTAATTCAACCGATACTTCCCGTGATAAGTAATCACAATGTATATTATAAATATTTTATTATTTATTTTTCATCTATATATTTATTATTAATAAATGTTAATTCAGTTAAACAAACAAAGTTGTTTCAGCAATCAACTTTTAATACTTAATGTTTTTGTAATGATTTACACCTTATAGTTTACAATAATTATAAAATAATCCAGAAATCTCAGGATTGGATTGGTAAGTGCATATATTGTTATATATTACTTTCTTTGGAAACTTAATAGAAGAACAATAGAGAGATTTCAGACCACTCAAAGAAGTATGAAGAGATGCATGTTGGGAGTAACAAAAAGACATCGAAAATGCAATATATGAGTAAAAGAACAAACAGGTGTTACTAATCTCATTGAAAAAATTTAAAAGACCGAAGGGGAGTTGGGCTGGACATATTGCTAGAAGAGATGATAATAAATCCACAATTGAAATCTTAAACAGGATTCCAAGAGATTGTAAAAGACCCAGAAAGAGACCACATGTGAGATGGATGGATGGAATAAGAAAGTGTGCAAGGGTGATGTGAAGAAGTGAAGCTAAAGTTCAACTTGGAGAGACCTACATCCTGTAGTGGATTGATAATGATTGATGATTACTTTCTTTCTGGTAAATTCAATATATCATTATTTGAGCTAGGTATATATTTTATATAATAATAAATTAAATAATTCATTATAGCTAGATATTTGGTAACTGATTAGATCATCATAATTATTTTAATAGTGATATATGATAATTATTTTGGATAAAATCCATATTTGAGCTAGATTAATAATATGTAAGGTATAAGTATTTTAATTTATTCAAAATAAACAAAGGTGATTATAATTGAATGTTGATGTATTACTTAAAATTATTACTTATTAGATATGTATTAAACCACTAAACATTACATGATCACCATTTTTTATGCTTGCTCATAACTTATTAAAACAGGCAAAACTCTCCATACAGTAGTGCCACTCAGTGCAAGCCAGAGTAATCAATGGATGCCAGAAGGCTTGTGCATAAAATCCCTATCTAGTTCGTACTCATCCAATATCCCCAGACTAGTTTCCAGCTTGTGGCTTTCGTCAGTGAAGAGCCTAGGATCTGAGAACACTGCACCTCACTGATGAAAGCCACAAGCTGGAAACAAGTCTGGGAATATTGAATAAGTAGGCACTAGATAGGGATTTTATGCACAAGCCTTCTGGCATCCATTGATTACTCTGGCTTGCATTGAGTGGCACTACTGTATGTAGAATTTTGCCTGTATTTATTAGATAAGTGTTATAATATTTTTTTATTTGATTAAAAAGAGTAATTAAATTGAACGTATTTCAAAAGTTTAAATAAAATTTAAAATTTTCTTAAGGCATTCAGTTCTTAATATTAAATGAAAATTCCAACATATAATTAATATTAAAATGTCATCATCACAAATCACAGGGCAACTTTTACATATATTTAGTGAATGATACATTGTCAAAGTAGTAAAATATTTTCAGACAGGAAGTGCAAGCCTCGTTTTCAGTATCTGAACACGAGAAACCCATTTATAGTTTTACCCTGCTCCAAGTCTGATTTTATAATCTGATAGAGACCAATTTTTGATCATGATTTCTTACTGACTTAACTTTATTAATAATTATGTTTGGATATCTTTGAGGATACTGCTCATGTCTAAATATATAAATCTAGAGTATTAAAGAGCAAATAAAACGAAAAGTGGTAAGATGAATAACAAGACAGAAAACTTGAGTAAAGTTCGCAAATAATAGTGAAATGAAATTAACCCAGAATATAGTAAAAGATTACCATGAATTCTGTTCTGTCTCAAGTAATCTGTAAGGTAGAGCATTGATTTAATATATGGTCTCTCATTTCATCTTCGTGGCTCAACAAACAGATGAGATTTACATATGTTAAGAATCTGTAACTTACAAATGATGAGATTGGAATGGCATTAAGATTTAATTTGAATTTGAAATCTCTGTTGCTGATCTTTCAATGTGTTTCAAAAGGTTTGCCTTATAAACTGTGCCCAACCGCAAACCATGAATCACATAATTAATGAGTGCCAAATCTGTACATAGCATTAGAATTGAAGAAAGCCATTAGCTAAACAGTCGGTCTCGGGGTGGAACATCTACAGGTTTCTTTATATCGTCTTAATAATTAACTGTCTTAAAAATAAAATAAAAAATTCATATGTTGAATAAATAAAAAGATATTTTCAAAATTTTTAAGCTAATACCCTTCTTTAAAAAAATTTTTTTTTTTTAAATAGACAAATAAATGTTAAAAAGCAGTTATGGTTTGATTAGCTGTATATAATTAATAAAAGTATTATTATCCGATGAAATAAAATATAACTAGTTTTTTAAAAAAGTTTCTTATTCAGGGATATAATTAGCATTTTAGAAAACCAGATGAGAATTATACAGAGGAAAATTAATAGCAGATGAAACGGAATCAATCGTGATTTGGTTTAGATCAGATGAAATCATAACTGGAAAATTTTCAAATTAAAAATAAACAAAAACAACATGACTAATTTTTAAATATAATATTGTTGTTTAAAATGCTTTAACAAGTTTAATTAATTCTGAAATAAACAAAGACTTGAGAAAATATTTTTAGTTATTTAACTACGAGTTGAGATTTGGTTTCAGTTACAGTATTAAGAAGAAAAAATGCAGAAAACGAATTAAACAATTTGTCCTAACAACTTATTTAACTTAAATTATTTTCATAATCACTTCCCTTTTAGTTAGTTACACGATCAATTCTTAGAGTCACCAAACCTGCCTAAAGAAAAAAAACAGACATTTCCAGTCTATAATTATTGAAGTTCCAATAGTTCGTGGTTCTTCATAATTAAGTCTATTACTAATAATAGGGAAAAAACTATGGACTTGCGTTTGGCATCAAAATATTATCTCGATATATTAAAAAAATTATTATTAATAATAATAGTATTATTATCATAATATTAGTGATAACAGCAACCATAAAATAATAATAGTAACAATAAAATCTTGGTATCAATAACAATAATGTCTGTAATGGCAATAGATTATTCTAGATTAATTATCACATAATAGTAAACACATGGATATGTATAGCGAAGTAGATTTCCATAATACACACGTATACACACATACGTCATGTAAATATATATGTCAAAATGATTTTTTATTGTTCCAAAGAATAAATTTTTTAGATTTTTCTATACAGTATATGTAAAAGTCAATATGGGTATGACAATAAGATTGGCATCAACAAGGGTTTTGACTATTCCATCAGATTTTCAATGATATGGATGGCTGAAGAGTTGAAGGATGGAGAAGATTGAAACCTATTCATTAAAGTTTGAAGATTTGCTATCTTAATATAAACTGAGCATATATGTAGAAGATGATGATCTGGACCAACTGATGGTGCTGGTTTAGCACAAAATATGTATATTGGAGATCCTTTACATTTTTCACATGTATGCGGTCATGTTATATAAGATGGAATGGATAGCTAAAGGCAGTTTGAAAGTCTGATTTCAAATCCCTTCTGATTATATAAGTTATTGTTTATTATTATAACATTGATACTTTAGACTGGACCATACTTTTCTTCTATGATTAAAAAATCAGATCTGGATAAGCACTGGTGATATAATAAAAAACAAGCATGTGTGGAACTGTGGAACCTTAATTTACATACACATAATATTCTTACAGGTACATGTTAATAAAATGAAATATATTTTCAAAAATTATAATTTTGACTAAAAATAGCAGCAAAAATTATGAATGTTTGGATTTATTTTTCTATTAGTGATAGCACTGTACCTACAAGACCAACATAATTATTAAAAAACATACTTGAAATGATGTTAAAACATATATTGGAAGTGAAATTAAGATTGAATACATGATGAGTAAAATAACATAAAGAAGTTTTGAAAAGAATAAATGAGGAAAGAAGATTGATTGGAAATATCAGAAAGAGAAAGAGAAACTGGATTGGACATATATTAAGAAGAGATTATAGTTTAAAGAAAAATGTTTTGGAGGGAATGGGGAGTGGAAATAAAAAGAAAGAATGGAAGGGATTGATATTATTGGATGATATAAAAGATGAGAATACTTATGTGGAATTGAAGAAATGGGCAAGGAAGAGAATGGAATGGAAGAATGGATGAATTGATGTTGTGATTACTCTCTGGACCTGTCTATTGGACAGAATACTATTGCTTGATCTATAGAACTATAAATTGGCACACATTTTAAAATTTACTGAGTAAAGAGTGTAGGAAAAAAACACAGAATAATTTATATAAATAATGTAAAAAGATTCTTTATTTTATCATATGTATCTCTAAATAAGAACTCTTTAAAGTTAAACTACAGATCTAAAAAAAATGCTAAAAGAAGATAAAGGATGCAAGCAGTGGCCATTATTGATGATCTACATTATCCTTCATTGTTGTTTAGATCCTAAACATGTTTTAAATAGAAAACATATGTACTATAATATTCAATTATGCATTTAAATGTGATAAACCCTAGGTGTGCAATATATACATCCGCACATATATAATATTTGGATTGATAAATATCCAAAGCACTAGTTATATAAATTTAATGTTACCTATTATCAAAATCTACTATGCTCCGATGAAAAACAAGTTCACTTTCATCATGCTGTCTAAGATCTTATATAGACTTGTAGATTAAACAATGAGAACAATCAATTTCAAAACAACCGAGCTGTTGTTCCTATAACTTCATTTGTATATACTTATATTTAAATTTATAAGAGTTAATACACATTCATTTTAATTCTCTTGCAAATAAACTACCAAATATCAAATATGCAATGATATGTAAA
Source organism: Epiperipatus broadwayi (assembly GCA_028023455.1). NCBI lineage: Eukaryota > Metazoa > Onychophora > Udeonychophora > Euonychophora > Peripatidae > Epiperipatus > Epiperipatus broadwayi. The sequence goes on from JAQFVV010006207.1 coordinate 3,180,272, forward strand.
ACTTAGCTGATCCAAATAAAACTATAAAAAAATCTCGATTAATATAATATTCACCTATGTTATTATCAACTAACCTACATAAGATTTTAGATGACAAGATAAAGATGGTTTCATTGTCCAACTGAGCTTGATAGATTTGAATGCTATGAGGTTTTATATTTACATAGCTAATACTTTGAAGGCTTATCTCTCATTTTATTAAATATTTACTTCTACTGTAATATTCTACTGACAAATACATATAATGTACTTAACTTATTATGATGAAATTATAATCTACTATTTGGTCATAAGCTCAACACATGTTTCATATTTGCATTTAAAAAAGAGTGTAAAAATGATAAGAATATATTTATAATGTACATTAATGTAAAGTACTCTAAATTATTGTACTATATATTAAATATATATTACAAATTACATTGATGGCAGTACATTCTCTTTGCTTTGAGTGGAAGTAATTTGTTTTGCATTTTCTTTATGATCTCTACCATTGATTAGAATGATTACATGTTGGATGACATACATTAAGATATATCTAACAAAGATAGTTAAAACTATATAAAAGCATGTAAATGAATAAATAAATAACCAAACATATCAATGCATAAAGAAAATCATTAGTGTATAGTATTTCATACACCTCTCCCATCCTTTTAATAAAAAAAAAATCACTATATATATATATATATACACTACACGTCAAATAGTTCAAAACAGTCAATTAATAGCAAATATCTCTGGGTATAGTTTATAAGATTCATTGCACTTGTCATAAAATATTATATAGGTCAAAGAAAATTAAGCCTTAATGAAAGAGTTCAAAAAAGTTCTTAAGAATAGAGTTAAAATAGATATCAAAACTCAGCTTTGCATATTCATTAAATAAATACAGGTCATAAAAGATTATTTGACAATGCAGAAATTATAACTTTATGAAAGAAATAAAATTAAAGAAAGAGTAAAAGAAACTATAATGGTAAATTTTCTTGAATCTGAGGCCGTCAATCTTATGAGACATCTTTTGATGTTAAAGGAAGTTGGTTGCTGAAATAAATTATGGAAAGACTATTTTGTTTTGTATGTATTTTGCTGAATTTCAGTTGAAAAGGTCTATTTGTTAATAGATGAAACCATGGTTGTGGAAGAATTTGAGTGAAATAGTCTTGTTTTGGCTGGTATTATAATGATATATGTTTTTCTGTTTTACTACACATATATGTATTAAAATGATAATAGTAAGAAAACTCAAAAGCAAAATTGCCTGAAGTGGATAATTATTTTCCAGGAATACATAAGTCAGTCCAAACACCACAAATGCTAAGTTAAAAAAAAAAAGAGAATATAAGAACAATAAGCGATTCAGGAAGTATAGTAGAAACAAAAAGACAATACATAAGAGAATGCTATTTCATTATAGTAGTGTTTGCTATAACAAATTATTTCCAACTCATTCATTATAACATCCATTCACAGTAGCTTACATTGAAATACACGTGTTCAAGAATAATGGTATTCCAAGCTAACAGCCTGCAACAAAGTTTTATCCAAAAGAGCAATTTAAACTGGAAAAATATTAAAACCATATATATATAACACATATAAAATTAGTTTTTGAAAACACTCTCAAGTTCAATTTTAAGGAAAACTAAAATCAAATTTTTAAGAAGTTTAAATATAAAATTAAAATATCAAACAATTTCTTGGTGTTTTCACAAATAATCCCTCATTGATGCTTTCACATGTCATATATGTTTTTGATTAATCCACATCAGCAAAAAAATTTCTTTTCCCCCCATCATATTACAATGTAATTTATTCAATCTGGAATTGTAAGGGTAGCTTACAATCCATTTCAAATCCATCCTTACACGTCCACAGCAGTAGACTAAACCCATAAAAAAGACAAACTGAAATAATAGGCTAAATACCTGATATTTAATTTAATGTGCAGACATACATTTAAACAAATCCATTTACTTCTGTTTCTAATCACCGCTCAATCCTTTTTTCTTTTCAAAATATACATTACATATAACCATATAATTCTATAATTAAAACACTTCCTCTATGTCTTTACAAAAACGTTGGAACAAGTGGATATATATACTCAAAGAAGTATGGAGAGATGTATGTTGGTAGTAACAAGAAGAGATCGTAAATGCAATGTATGGGTAAGAGAACAAACAGGTGTTACTGACCTCATTGAAAAAATTAAAAGATTGAAGTGGAGTTGGGCTGGACATATTGTTAGAAGAGATGATAATAGATGGACAATTGAAATTTTAAACTGGATTCCAAGAGATTGTAAAAGACCCAGAAAGAGACCACATGTGAGATGGATGGATGGATGAAATAAGAAAGTGTGCAGGGGTGATGTGGAGAAGAGAAGCTAAAGATCGGAGAAGATGGATTAAACTTGGAGAGACCTTCATCTTGCAGTGGATTGATAATGGTTGATAATGATGATATATATATATATATATATACAACAAATAAAGTTTTTGTAAAGAAAAGAGGAAGTGTTTTAATTATAGAATTATATGGACATACATATAAATGCACACACACCTGAAGTTTGTTTAATAAGCATCAAACCAAGATAATGTTGAAATAAAACGAATGCTCTTTTTTTTAATGAAAAAGAAAAGCTTAATCTTAAAAACCTCTTATATATGTATACCAATTATGACTTGTCTGTTGATATATAGACATCATGATAACAGACAGTACTTTAGTTGATGTGGTGATGACCTGAGGTCAAGTCAGTATCTAGGCAACCAAGTATTGGAAAGTGAGAATAGAATTTTACTACATAAAATTATTACATAACAATGGACATCTAGAGTGATACCAAAGGAAGTTGAAAAAGTAAGTTTGCTAAACAACAGAAACGTGGTCGAGTATAAAATCAAACCCAAGTCATTTCCATTCTCCTTCACCCTTTATCAAGTGTTTAACAATAGCAGACAGCAAATAGCTTAATATCGAACATTAATAAAATGGACGATGTGTTCGAAGATATTATCCATTCTGCATAGGATTTTCAAGTGCTGAAAATTCAAACAGATTGTTATCAAACAGTGAGGATTGCCAATTCCTCTACAAGCTTTATGATAAATGCTTAGCCAGAGCCAGCACTTAAAATATCTCTGTCAGGAACCCCTCCCCAAACCCCTGACCATGGTTTCGTGCTTTGGCACTCCTCAGAGAGGTGTCAGGATAGGTTCAGACACTAGATCTAAAAATACCAACCCAAAGCTAAGCACTTAGCTAAAAGTTATCTATTGAGTGGAAAATCTGAAATTTTCAGACATCTACATGTCTTCAAACCCAGCTATCCAACTCAAATAGCTATATGGGGCTGATAGATCTTCAGCCATACCATATATTAGTAGTCATAGCAATATAAAATTGCATAAGACTTTTGGCTATTTAGATTGTTATCAATGTTTGAAACAGTAAAAATCAATAAACTTTAACAGTGTAATCAAAGGTTTAAATTAATTCTATAGTGACAATCGAAGACAGAAAACTGCACAATCAAAAAAAAAGGAGCATTATATAGCTAACACATACTGATAAGTGATGATGTAAAATTTTCCTTCATGTAAACTCACTCAATACCAATCATAAGCTGAAGAAAATTTAAATCTTTTTTTAATTAACAAACAATATGCATTGGGTAGATAAACATGCCATAGGGCCAGGGTGCTGTCATAATTGCCAGAGCGTGATGCTGTAACTTGTTTGTATAAATAATGCCTTAAAAATGCCTAACCTGAATGGATCTCAAAAGAAGAGTGACGTCTGAAATGGAAATGACCTCGTTCGAATGTTACCAGAGAATCTGGAGAACAATGGAGGAATCATCAGAACCACAAAGACATTGATGATTAAATAAAAAACTTTAATTAGGAAGACTTGAACAAAATCAAAATTATCATATATATTTTTTTACTTTATACATTTGTAGAATTCTTCTCTTATTATTCCAACATTTGGAAATTTCAGCGTGGTTACACTCAGGAGAATTCATTCCATAAAAAGCAATGCCGTGTGGAGGTGAAGGTTTATTAGCTAGAAAATGTTTTTTGTTTGTAAATAAAATTTAGGTTGATTCACTCTGTAGTGGCTTGACTTTGAATCATCATCATATAGTACAGAATAAGGTAAGAATTTTTGATGCTCTTACATATTAATTTGCAATCATTAGGACAGAACAGAATTTACATTATATGTTTATGTTCAACTAACTAGAAACTTGTACATAGAGGGGTTTCCAAAGAAGATCTCTCCAGCAGAAATTGGATTATGGAGCTATTGGACATATTGTGATATAATTTTGTAAATAGTTATTTAGCTTTGCAATCGTCATTATGATAATGAAATAATTTTTTTTTTATTCTATTTTTGCTTTTAGTTAATCATTTACTTTGTATATATGCAATCTCTTAATGCATATCTACCATGGGGCATGGGTTGGTATAATGAATAATTTAGTTATTGGGATAGTAGAGATATATATGGGACACATAATCACATCTTTTTGCTATGAGAATAGAATTTCAATTTTATCTGTTATTAATAAAATTTGTTAATGTGTTTTGAATGAAATTGGTCTCTGGTTTATCGGACTCATTCATTTACTCACTCATTAATTTAATTGATTAAATATATAAATACACACACATCCAGATTATTATAACACATAACACAAGTAGGATTGGATATATCTTAAGTCATGAAAACTGAGTTGCTACATAAAGTAAGTTCACCCCTGAAGAGAGACAAAGACAATATTCTCCCTGGGCTTGAATATTGAGGCATAATGGAATCCAAAAGAGGGGTGAGGTATAGATGAACTAGCCTAAATTATATCTAGATTTATTGAGTAAACCAAAAGCTAGCCTATTGGAAGTGGATATGACCATTGGTTAATTACTTCATTGCATCAGCACATCATCCCACCAGAAGACTCTAGGTCTGACTGTAGTTAGATGTGTTCCCCCTCTTCTGGTGAAAAACATTGACTGTTATATCTTGGCATCCAACTGTGTTCTTTTAAAACCATTTTCACTTTATAAAAGGATGCAAATTATTGATTTATCTATACTGATACTCATCTCACATGATCATAATTCTTTAGGCTTACAGCAAAACTCAGTGCAAACCAGAGTAATGAATGGATGCAGGAAGGTTTGCACATAGCATCCCTATATCTCCAAACTAGTTTCTAGCTTGTGGCTTTCATCGGTGAACAGCCTTGACTGGTGCAGTGCTCTCAGATCCAAGGCTGTTCACTGATGAAAGCTACAAGTTAAAAACTAATCTGGGGATATTGGGTGAATAGGCACTAGATAGGAATTTTATGCACCAATCTTTCTGTATCCATTGATTACTCTAATTTGCACTGAGTGGTGCTACTGTATGGAGGGTTTTGCCTCTATACTGATATTCAGAATTTAAACCAGTAACTACTTTATTGCATTCTATTTTAGAAATGATCTCTTTTATACACTTCAATATTGATTAATTTTCTGATTATTTTTCTGGCTCATGATTAAAATTAATATTTATACAGTATAGAAAAAACTAGTAAAGATAAAGAAATTGCATAAAGGAAAAAAATTAAATACTAGCAATACATCCCAAAAACTTAATAAAAAAAATATACCAATAGATCCACAAAATTTAGTAAAAATACCTGATGCTTTATTCAAAGCTAAAATACATTGAAAACTCTTGTGTACATGGTTGACATCTTAGCTAGAAATGCCCACGGCAAGCTATTTCAAATGACGTTCCTCAATTTAGCCACTTTATGTTTAGCATTTACAATTTCCACCATTTTTATTGTAATTTTATTTCAAAATTATTTCTTAACATTAATTAGCTTACAAATTCTACTTTTATGATTCATAGCTTATATTATTATGGTATATATAATTAAGAGGACATTTGAAAAAAATATGTATAATATTTTTGCCACAAAAAATAGACTACTAAGATAACCAACTAAATTGATAACTAAGCTTTATGTGATTAATTACCATGGTAACATGAAGAAATCTCTGTTTCACATTGAAATATGTTGACATGAGCAACTAGTTATTTATTCATTTATACACTCATGTATTGTTTGATTAGCCGGCTTTGTTATATATATATAAAATACATATTTTGCGGGTTCATCCATGTTAAAACTTTTAATATTAATATACTGATGTTTCAACTTGGTCACACAAGCCATCCACAGAGTTATAAAAGGTAGAAAAATGGTTGTAGAGGCGCTACAATCACTGATTTGAATAAAATGTTAAAATTCCACCAATAGCAAAAATAAATTAGATGATTTTTTTCTTACATTTAAATAATATGCATCCTCATATTAAATTTACAATGGAGACAGAGTCTGATGGAAAACTCCCTTTTCTTGATGTTCTAGTCACCAGAACACTAAATAGTTTATCTTTTTCTATTTACAGAAAGGATACACACACATACAGATATTTACATTTCCATTCTCATCATCACCCAACTCAGTTTCTGTAGCCAAAACTCTTTTAAATAGAGCAATTAACCTTTCAGATGAGACACATCTGAAAAAAGAAATAAATCATATTAATAATGTTTTATTAGCAAATAGTTATAATTACAAATTTATAAAAAAAAAAAGCCTTATTTCAAGCCCAAAATAGACAAAATAGGAAACAAAAAGATGATAAATCAGCTATTAGGATTTGTGTTCCATATGTAAAAGGAACTACAGACAGTATCGGATGTATATTAAAATGCTATAATATAGATATAGCATTTTCTGCTCATCAAAAGATCAGCAATATAATAACCAAGCCTAAGGATTCAATCCCTCTTGAATCTCATGGTGTCTATCAAATCTCATGTAAAAAAAAATTGTAAAGCTTCTTACATAGGTATGAGTAATCGTCGCATCAGTGTTAGGAGAGATGAGCATGCTAATGCAGTTAAATAACACTCATCATCATCAGCACTCTCACTCCATACTATAGATTCAGGTCATAAAATTGATTTTTCTAGTACCAGGATCATATCCAGATGTGATAATCTCTACCAATTCAAAATTAGAGAAGCCATTGAGATACTTAAAAGGCCAGATTGTATCAATAAGCGAGATGATACATGCAAACTTCCTCCTATTTGGAAAGATTTTTTTAAAAAACATTCCTAAATTTAACATTTTTTGCTATTGGTGGAATTTTAACGTTTTATTCAAATCAGTGATTGTAGCGCCTCTACAACTGTCTTTCTACCTTTTATAACTCTGTGGATGGCTTGTGTGACCAAGTCAAAATGTCAGTATATTAATATTAAAAGTTTTTAACACGGATAAACCCGCAAAATATGTATTTTATATATTTAACCTGTGCCAATCTTCATTTTAACACACACACACACATATATATATATATATTCTATCATCAAATACTGAAAAATATTCTATCATCAAATACTGAAAGATGATTTGAATGCCTTCTCTTGTAGTAGCATTTATCATAATAATAATAATAATAATAAAAAAAGCTTGTTTAGAGTTATAGCATGCTCTTAAGTTTTTATATATATATATATTGTAATGGAATAGCGTTACATGGGATTTGAACCCAGGCATATGAGGTTATGTTAAACTATAATCAATTGACGAAATGAATGACAGGAACAAAACTTTTAAAAAAGCGGTCTTGCTTTAATAATAAACGAGAAACAGCCGTTTCTAAAGCATGATCGCAGCTATATAAGAATACCTGTCAAATTTATTGAAATAAATTTGTAAAAGAGTTTTTTTTTTATTATTTTGTGTTTGTTTGTTAAGAATAAATCTATAATCATTAGTTGTAGTTTTTTTTCATTTTAATTAATTAAAGAGAGAGGAATGATTGAGCGCAAGTTTAACTTTTGTTAAATCATTTGAATCATTTTAAACAAAAGGGAAAAAATGAATAAATTAATTTGCAATATGTTCTGAAATTCCAAGCGATCTAAAATTATTTTAAATAGGGGTAATTAGTAAATGTAAAATTAGAGAAATTGAAACAATAGGCAGGATATGTGCTGGTACGCCTAGATAAAATAAGCCAAATTTAGAAACAGAGGTGAGAAAAAGTGTACACTGCTATTGTACAACTCAGACTTCTGTCTCCAGCGAAACAATACCTGAAAAAAATGGTCAAATTGAGCGAAATTCCAAGGTGGTGTAAACGATCCCAGAAATCATGGAATTGAGTTAACACTCGATGGACTTATAAGATGAAGGGACTCACAGGTGCATGGGAGTGATTGGGTGAGAAAAATCCAAGGTGTGAGGGCGGGAAGGAAGAGATCAAAAAGGCCGGACAGCACTTTCCAGGGAGATTATTGAATTCGACTATTATTGATTATTAGACTATTGAAATCTAACAGAGATGCGTTGCTGAACATAAAATTCGTGGCTTGACCACCGGACATCCGCGTCCAGCTCCGCTGATTGCTAATAGGATGCTCGTAACACCGGAAAAACTTCACATAAGGACCACACACGCTTTTGAGACCTTGCAAATTGCCGGAATGCTTCGTTAAAGAAGAAACCATCGCTCAGGATCCCATTACAGTCTTTCTACGTTCCACAGGTAGCTATCTTTAAATTGTCGTATTCACTTATGCACCAAAATAAAATAACTTTAATAACCAGAACTATTAAAAAACATTAAGCTAAAATGATAAAGTTACTCTTGACCATTAATGAACGATTCGAGAATCTAACCAAATAAGTTTGCCTACAGATTAACATTCTTTAAAATATGTGCGAAGTCACCTTGAAATCTATATTTAATTATCTCGGCTTGCCGATCATATACCTGCACTAATTGTTAGTAAACAGATTAAATAAAACATTTATTTAACTAGTATTTTTTGTTATTAATTGCTTGGAATTTCAACATAAATTTATATAATAGGAATGAGTGCTAGAGCGATCAAATTTGTTTGTATATGAATGAATGCATTTGATATTTTTGGTGTTGGGATTTTATTTTATTTATGCTTATGTTTGTTATGTTCTCTTAGATTAAATTAAGTTTGATTAATTTATTCTGTGGGATATAGGGCGGGCCCTCATATAATAAGTAGTTGATCGTGAGTGAAAGATCACAGATTCAATGTAATTTGAAGGGTAATATTGGCTGTGTTCGTTTCTTGCTTCCGACTGGAGTGATGCACGGGCATGTTTTGTGATATAGTTGAGTGAGCTTATGCACATACATGGCGGACTCTTATAAAAGTTCTCCTGGCGCCTATTACTTGGATTCAATCCGAATTTACGTATAAAATAAATAACGCGTACGTGTATATGTGTTTGAAATTATCTTCACCGAACATTATGTAATCCCCCGGACGCAAGAACACAGCAGATTCGTAATAGTGAAGATATTGACAGGGAGGTAGCGCGATCGCACACACGCACACCGGGCGGATAAAATATATATAAATATTTTTTAACATACATATATTATTTATATTCAAGTGCATGATTTATAATTACATATAATAATCATTTATATATAGTAATTAGCCTCTTGGAATTCAGTTTCTGGCATATTCCCTTGATTAGAATCAGCATAATGATCATTTGTATATAATTATTAGCTTGGTTGACTAGATCATCCTATTTATAATTTGTAATATACATATAAATATACATTTTTTAAGAATTTACTTTTTTCACTCTTTCTAGAATAGAATCATGCATTTCTAGTTTGAACATTAAAAATCATTATGTGGATGCAAAAGGAGGACTGATGTTAAATTCCACTCACCTGATGAGATCTTAGTTTGAGGTTATGTAAATGCAAAAGGAAGACTGATATTAAATTCCAATCACTGGATGAGAGCTTAGTTTGAGATTATGTTGCTGCAAAAGGAGGACCGATGTTAAATTCCAGTCACCTGATGAGATTTTAGTTTGGGGTTATGTGGATGCAAAAGAAGGACTGATGTTAAATTCCAGTCTCCTGATGAGATTGTAGTTTGAGGTTATGTTGCTGCAAAAGAAGGACTGATGTTAAATTCCAGTCATCTGATGAGATCTTAGTTTGAGGGTGAAATACTATATAGTGATGCAATGATTGTTGGTTTTCTCATAGGAATGATTGATTAGCTATTTAGTCATTTACATGTTCGTTTGTGATTATATTAATCAAATTTGTTCCATATATTTAAGCATATTTTGATAAACTTCTTGGATCTATTAGATATCTAATTGTATGTTATATAATTAAAACAAAAATTAGTAAAGAAAATGAGCATAGTATTCCTATAATAAATGGATCCAGGAATTCTATACTTGTCTATATTTTTATAAGTCCTTGTAACATAATAGCATCCATCTATTAAAAATACTTATAAGAATAGAATAAAACTTGGGAATATTTTTAGTCATAGGCAGGTTTAAGATTTTTTTTTCAGATATCAAGCCATAACCAACCCAGTATATATTAATGTTTATGATGGGTTAAATGATTGCATGGACTGTAAAAAATAAAACTTCTAATGTCATGGGAATCACAGATTATTTACTATTATTTATCAATCAATGCTTTTTACCATCTACATCAATGCATCTATTTATTTATCCAAGATTGTGGATATTTGCAATTGAAGGAATGGAGTAGGAAAAATAGTGATTCTCTTAAATTGTGGCACTGGTATTGAGAATACTTTAGATAATAAGAAAAATTAATATATGAACAATCAACCAGAACAGACCTGTTTTTTCGGGTGAAAAATAAATAAAACAATTTGAAATCATTTTTACTTCTCAATAAAAAACTAGATGAATAATACTGGCCAACTATAAACCAAATTTCTAATAAGAAAAATCAAAATATAAAAATGTAGTGCATGGATTTTTTAAAGGTGATACCTTTGCATAATCCAGAATTATGATCTGGACATCTAAACACCAACATAAACCCCTACATCTATATAACTAACCATTATGTTCTAATCTAGCACAGGAAGAAAGAACTCTATGAACTTATTGTGAGCAAGAGATATATTAATATAACAGCTTATTCTAATTTATTTTAAAATAACTTTACAGGGATAGATAGCTAAAAAATAAAGACATTAATGTTAGAGTATTTTTTAAACAATTTTTTAATAAACTACTAACTGATCAATAATAAAAAAATGACATGATAATATGAACATTTAAACTTGTTTATTTTATCAAAAAAATATAGTTTCATAAAAATTATAATTAACCAGTTGATTTCTATTCATTAAATTAATTAACTTTTTGCTTTGACTGATTTATTTTTTTAATAACAAAAGTTGGAAAAACAACTCTTCCATAATCAGAAATAACAATCTTTAACTTATCTTAATTAACTCTTTATTAAGTTTTGGAAAAAAAGCAAATAAAAAAACATGTTTTAAAAGATAATTTTAAATGCAATAAAATTTACATTTTTTAAAAAAAAAAACACTTTTTTATAATTTTGAAGAAAAAAATGAAATGGATTTTTTTAAAAAAAACGTTTCATAAGAAAATATTAAATTAATAAAATTATTCAAAATTATCAATTATTACTTTTATTTTAAAATATCTTTTTTAAAAACTATAAATGTAAATGATGTGCACATAAAGCAAAATATCTTTAACCATAGTTTTAAATTTCTTTTGGGTCCTTCTTTGCATTTATAATTTTTAGTTTTTTTAGGCAAGTTTTCTTCTTGAAGGCTACTACACAATGTACATGATTAATTTGTACCTTTTTGATATGCAGTATTTCCAGATTAATAAACAGCAAGAATTTATGATTTTCTTTCCAATAAAGACTTTCATGTTCTTGGTTGGAGAAAAAGTTGCAGATAATTTCAGGGACACATTTCTTCTTTACATTTTATTGCAGTGAAGCATGTTAGATGGAAGTAGATGATGTCTAGTTTTTAGCTAAACTTAGCACATAGTTTTCATTATAGAAAACATTTTTACAACTAAACTCAGTGTGCTAACAATTCAGTTAAAATTCAACAGCTTGGATAAGACTTCTGATTCTTTCTTCTTTAGCAGCTATGTCAAGATTTTTTTTCTCCCACTCCAGCAGGTGGATCAAGACTGACTCCATCTTACAAGACACTAAGGTTTTCTTATCACTCCATACTTCTTAATTTTTTGAAACAACCCTGTCTCTGACCAATCCCAATTCTGCCTCTAACATGACAAAATTTAGTAATAACCAATTAGGTATATTTTACAAACACAATTGTTCAGCTATTTGGTTCCTTCAACATTGAGATTGGAAAAGAAGTCAAAAACTTAAAATTAGAATTACAAAATTTTTGACATTTCTTTTTAATTAAAATTTCCTTGCAAAAAAGAAAACCAAGAGAATCAGTTAAGTATATTGACTTAATAAGCATTGCTTGCTGTATTGAAGAGAGATAAAGAGAAAAAAATCTGATTAATTAAAATAAAATTTAACAGAAATGTTAAAATTTTATATATATTGAAGAAAGTTTTTTCTCTTAGTACACTTTTTTTTTTTGGAAAATTAAAATCAACTGGTAAGATAAAATTATTGAAGAAAGAAAATAAAGAAATTATTTATCTGATTTTATCATTTTCTATTTCTTTTATCAACATTTACAAATTATGTTATATATTAAAATAAATTCATATTATGTTTAAAAAATGTTTGAAAACAATTTAAAGAAAATTGTCTAGAATTTTCATATTATCATTTCAGAAGAAAAAACATTTAAAAAAATGAACTATCCATTATTAAAAAAATATATGGTAAAACTAAATATTATTTTCCCTGAATTAATTAACTTTAAACTTAAGAAACATGCTGCCAACAATTCTTATTTTTAGTACAGCAATGTAACCAAACAACTACAATATATAATCATTAAAATCACACTCAGACAATCCCAATATCAATCACAAATACAATCTCATTCTGTTGTCAAGGTGACCACTTTTAACAATATATTCAAAAATATTAAATACTAACAGTACATCATTAAATATATATAAAAATAGAGTGGAGATGACTATATCCATTTACAAACAGAAAAATAGATGCTCTGCTCATATCTTTAGTTTTTGAGTGGGAAATAACTGAGATAGTGGCCAATTCTGCCTAGAACATGAACAAAATAATGATACATAGTAAATATAATATGAGTATAGTTACAAAAATCCTGGAAAGACATACAGGACTAAGACATATGCTGTTAGGGTACATTATAGATTCACTAACAATCATTAAACCTTTACACAAGCACTGTTCCCTAATAATTGATTCTCTTCAGTCCCTATATCATATGTTCAATCCAATTAATTTACATTGATAAATAATTATTTTAGGCACAATATAATGTATGCTGTGAGACTTCATACATGTATAAGATAATATGACAATAGAAATCAAAATAAAATAAATACTCATTCGAATAACTACACTAGACTAAAATACATAATATTTCAAACATATTGAAATATTCACCAATGAAGTCAATAACATATTTTCTTAAAACTTAATGTGTACAACAAATAAATTAAATAGCTTTTCAATTACAACATATAGAATTTTATGATTTGATTGTTTCCTTTTTGTTTTCACCCATCATGAATACATATAAATTAATTGATTCACCCACAGGCTCTCTGAATATATGGGATATTTATAAAAAACAGGACATGTTTAATGCTGTAATGTGTGAAAATATATCAACTCCATCTAAATAATCTTATGAATGCTTGGGGCTGATCCTTTTCTTTTTTTAATACACTGTCACACAAATGCTAACCAATTTCATTATTTATAATTAGAGTATCCCCCAAGAGTTAATAAACCTCCTTACTTCTATTTAAGCATTACTCCAAAGTTAAAATATTTCATTACTTTCAATTTATTTAGTCAGTATTGAAGATTAGGAATGATTGACAAAGCAGATAATTATTCCACGATTGCTATAACAGCGATAAAATAACTATCTGATTAGTTGTTATTTTCTTTCAACAACTATATTAATTTAACTCACATCACAAGAATATTATCTCTAACATAAGTCCAAAGTGAGATATAACTAAATTTTCTCTGTTCCGACACCGGTATGCAAAACAGAAATGTTCTTATAGCATTCCGCTCTGCACATATATGGTTGAACTATATAATTTAAAATTATAAAATAGAACATTATATCCAAGGTTAATATAGTCTGAAAACAATAAAAAATATTTCCAGCTTGACTGACCTTTAATTTAAGACTGTTATTCCCATTGTTGCAGTTGATAATACCAGTACATTTCAATTGTAGACATTTTGGTAGATAATTAGCAGTTAGATTCTCAGTTAGCAGCCTCGAACAAACTTGCTTAAATTTAGCTACTCATATTGCTATTATCCCATAATAACAGCCCACATTTGAATTATATAAGAGAATTTTAATTTAATTTCTTTCTTTGTCCTTAATTTTAATGATTAGCTTTCATACATGTTTAACAGCAGAACATACTTATCATCTCTATCCCAGCTAATAATAAAATAAAATTTCTCTGAATGTTCTCTTTCCCTTTTTATCCAATTACATTTCTCTTCATTTACATATTTTTGTTAAAAATGAAACAAACAAATGTGTTTATTGTATTCTATCGACTAATTCAAGATAATTAAATAAATAATCTTAATTAAACTGAAGTTAATCTTTAGGATTAACTTAAAAGGAAACCAAACAATGATTATTATTATTATCTATATCTTACTAAATTTGATATAATATGCTGTTGGTTTTGCAGGTTAAACTGCTTGTCCAACTCAGTGATTGGAAAAGGACAAAACCAATACAAGAAAAAACAATACTAACAAAAAAAAAAGAAATTGCATAATCTCATTGAGCCAACTTGAATACAAATATCAAGTATATACAAAGTGATAACTATGGTAATTAAGTCACCTAGAAGAAGAGAAATTTTGAATCAGATCCACCAAGCTATATATTTTGTACCAAAATGTAAGGTTACAATATACTGTATATATATTCACACTTCATCATTATCATCATCATCATCAACCATTATCAATCCACTGCAGGATGAAGGTCTCTCCAAGTTTAATCCATCTACTCTGATCTTTAGCTTCTCTTCTCCACAACACCCCTGCACATTTTCTTATTTCATCCATCCATCTCACATGTGGTCTCTTTCTGGGTCTTTTACAATCTCTTGGAATCCAGTTTAAAATTTCAATTGTCCATCTATTATCATCTCTTCTAGCAATATGTCCAGCCCAACTCCATTTCAATCTTTTAATTTTTTCAATAAGGTCAGTAACACCTGTTTGTTGTCTTACCCATACATTGCGTTTTCGATCTCTTCTTGTTACTCCCAACATACATCTCTCCATACTCCTTTGAGTGGTCTGAAGTCTCTGTATTGCTCTTCTATTATCCTCTATGTTGCAATTAATTGTGAAACTAAATATTATAAGAATATAAAAAAAAACATAAAGCAATAAATAACTACTGGTAATTATAATATTTTTTTATTGCTTGATCATAATCCAAGCAGTCCAGTTTACTGATTATAAAGGTGCTAGATTCAATATTGGATGTTCCCAAATAGAATCTTAGTAACCCCCCCCCCTCAAAAACAATCTGACTGATTAAATAAAACAGTTGAAATCATTCTGTTATTTTTATGCTAGAAATCACTTGATTTTTTCCAATAAGTAGCCATATTATAAATTGGTTAACCATAATATGCAGTGTTATAAGACTCTTTAAACTCAATAATGCTGCTTAAAAACTGCTATAAATAGTTAATAAACTAATTATGTTTTAGTGTTTCCTGAAGGTTTGTGATGATGGTGTTCTAGCTGTATTTTTATATTGGACTATTTCCATCATCTAATATGTGTGTTGAATGTCTTTAGAAAAGTTTAATCTTATTTAAATATTCCAAATGCATTCAACTGTTAGTAATATCACAGCAAATAGGTTAGTATGTGAACAGTGTTTCGAGAGGTATTTTTCTCCCCTCTTCTTCAGGTGTTGGATATTACTTTTTTTTTTTTAGTATTACAATCTATATTAAAGCAAACACTGATTTTCTGCAAATTTTATTTTATATCTTAATGATATAATATATATAAGAGCAGACATATAAATTTTTTTTTTTTTGTTCTAAAGTTTTAAAAAAATTATGCGTTCATTTAGGGAATGTTAAAATGGTTGCTATGACAACAAAGTGCTAGAGGAAGGAATGTATTATTATTATAACATAAATTATTGAATTCATCTTTTATTTTTTAATAAAACAGCAATATATATATATATTTCCTTACATATCTACCATATATTTTTGTTTCCTTTGGTGCTTAATAATAATTAAATCATAGCAGACTTTATTATTAATATATTTGTCATATTTTTTAGTATAATATTAATGAAAATATATGAATTTTTCTACACTATAAGCTCTTTCATACCTGCACTCAAATATGTAATAATATGAGGTTTGAACTCAGACTTTCACACGACCCTCAACTATTCACGCTATCTCATACTGCTGACACACTTGATCACACACAAGTTGAAAAGATAAATAATCACCAACATATGTATTTCATGCTAACCCAGCACTCGTCAGTTGGTCCACATTATCATCTCCACACACACACACACATATATATATATATAATCAATGCTCAGCTTATATTAAGATAGCCAATCTTCAGATTTTCAATGAAATGGATGGCTGAAGAGCTGTGGAGTGGAATGGATTGAAGCCTGTCCATTAAATTATAATGATTTCTAATCTTAATATAAACTGAGCATTGATTGTATATGTGTGTGGAGATGATAATCTGGACCAACTGATGAGTGCTGGTTTAGCACAAAATTCATATATTGGTGATTATTTATCTTTTCAATATGTGTGTGATTAAGTGTATCAGCAGTATGAGATAGCATGGATAGCTGAAGGCCATGTGAAGTCTGAGTTTAAACTCCCAATATATTAATGAAAATAGTGGAATAAACTCATAAAAAATTGTTAACCATTAACATCTATTTATGTCTATAGAATTAAATAAACTATTTTTGATTTTATTAATGATTTTTTTTAAAATTATTTTTTGATAAATCTAGTTTGATATTTGGAAATTTAATATCAGATACATGTATCTCATAATTTCATATTAATCATTCATTAGATTAGAGATTATCCACTTAGTGAATAACATTTCTGTAGTGTAATTTTCACTACACCATTCTCACACAAGGAAGGGATTGTTTTCTATCCACTTTTAACACATCCACAAGGTATTATTAAAAGGGAATAGCCAATCCTTACTTTACATGAAAATGATGTAGTGAAAATTACACTACAGAAATATTTTTCATTACATGTATCTAATACTGTGGTAGAATTCATATTAACAGATTTATTGTATATCTTCAGAATTTGCTAACTTAAACCAGGCATTCATGAAGATGAGGTTGGGTTTCCATATGGATTCAATTCATTTTTCAAGCTGATCCATGTCACTTAACCGGGTTGGCTCTAGAAAGGCTATCATTCATCCACTCCACCTAAAAAAAAACAGGCAAAACTCTCCATACAGTAGTGGCACTCAGTGCCAACCAGAGTAATCAATGGATGCCAGAAGGCTTGTGTGTAAAATCCTCATCTAGTGCCTACTCATCCAATATCCCCAGACTAGTTTTTGGCTTGTGGCCTTCATCAGTGAGGAGCCTTGGATCTGAGAGCACTGCACCTAGATCTTAGGTGATCATGTGTTTAATGGCTTATCCACTCCACCTCATATAGAATAACGAAAATAAACACAATATGTACAAATTTTTTTTTTAAAAAAAGCCCATCACATTCAAAATTATTTAATCTTTTTTTTTTCTATAACAAAAACACATTAGAGCAGGCCTTTTATAAACAAATGACTGATAACTATAATTACAATATAAACTATTTTTTAACTCTATCTCTTATAACCATGAAGTCTAAAAACTTAGATTTATTAATCCAAAATATCCCTACCAATAGTAAATTTAATATTAGAATCATAGGAGTTCAATCCAATTTTTTTTAAAAATATCCAATTAACCTTTAGCAGTAACATACAAATAGTAATCTATATATATGATAAATAATTTAAAAAAACACACACAAACTTAAAATTAAGAAGGTACGGTCTATGCATCTCAATGATATAAGATGTTTAAATATGCAATTATTTGATAATTAATACATTGTACAGGCTTAAACCTGTATTAATATATGTAATATATGCGGGATTCGAACTCAGACTTTCACACGACCCACTACTCTCAGTGCCATCTCATATTGCTGACCCACATGATCACACACACATGTTGAAAAGATAAATAATCACCAATATACGTATTTCACGCTAAACCAGCAATCATCAGTTGGTCTAGATTACTATCCTCACACACATATATAATCAGTGCTCAGCTTTATATTAAGATAGCCAATCTTCATACTTTAATGGACAGGCTTCAAACTATTCCAACTCACAACTCTTCAGCCTTCCATTTCATTGAAAATCTGATGGTGGAACGTTCAAATCCCTTGTTAGTGCCAAGGTTGTCATCCTACCCATGTTGACATATTAGTCATTCTGACCCCTCATGTAGTACAGGAGAATAATCCATTTATACGTACATATGCGAGGGCTGGGCAGACCCTTTACACACTATTTATATAAATTAATATATTGTACAGGCTTAACCCTGTATTAATATATGTAATATAGACCAACTGATGATTGCTGGTTTAGCATGAAATACGGATATTGGTGATTATTTATTTGATAATTGTAAATATTAAAATAATAGAAATATCTGTATATTTTATATGTGTATATATAAACATCAAAGCCAATTAAAGTTTTTGATACACTCATCCCATTACCACCTACTCATCATATCTATCCTATTATCTTTGATCCCGTTATCACCTACTCATGTATCTATCCTATTATCTTAGTTACTTCAAACTTCCTAATGCAGAAAACTTCTCTTATATATAAAATTCATTTGCAATAAAAAAATACCAACTTCAAAATATTACAGGTGATTTATTTTAAAATTCTTCTGAGCTACGCCCACTTACTATATTCTTCACCACCCTCTCCCTTTCAAAATACCACTAAAAGTAATTAATTTTAATTAACTTAAACAGAAATTTTTAATAAGTTAATTTTTAAGGTGTATCAAACATAATTTGTTTTTCTTTTAAATCAGATCTAGTTTTTATTAGTAGGGGGAAAAATATTGAAATTATCCAAGTATTGCCAAAATCTTTAATGAGCATTAATAAATCACGGATGCTAAATAAAAAATTTATTAAGTGAAAATGAGTTGTAGGGTAGTTCACATAGTTGAGTAGATTTTTTTTCTTCATTACTGATTTACTTTCATGTAATTATTATTACTAATAAAGTACTATTTAATCAAGCGTTGATGGCCTAGTGGTTAGCATAGCTGCCTTCCAAGCAGCCGGCCCTGGTTCGTTTCCCGGTCAACGCATTTGACATATGAAAAAAAAAAAAAATAAAGTACTATTTATAGCATATAAAAATAATATTAATAAATATTTTACTTACACCTGCTTTTATATAATATTAGTTAGCATACCAAATTCTTGTATGCACTAGTGTTAAGATTATTTAAATGTGCCTATAATTTTAGTTCTTTTATACAATACACGTTTTCATTAAATTCCTCCAAGGGAGTGATAGTCCTAAAAGACCCAAAATCATATCTGACAAAAATGAGTGCTATTTTGGTAGTTGCGATTGTGTAAATTATCTCCAATCTCTGTAAACTAAAGCCATTCTTTAGCATTTTGGAATATAATAATAATAGTAACAGCAAATCAGCAAATCCCCAGTTTAAACAATATAATACAAAGGCAGGTTTCCATTCTAATGCCATCAAGCATAAACTATCATTGATTACTCGCACTTACACTACATCGCACTAGAATGGAAATCTGCTCTCGACTTCTCACTACAAAATGAGATAAAAATCATTAAGGTGCATATGTTAAAAAGATGAAATCCTTTCTCTTTAATAATGACTTCAGTTGCTTAATTCATTTCAAAGATGGTAGTCTTAATAATTATAATTAAAATTATATCGGTATCATCTTCTTTAATAACTTGTTAATACAATCATGCTCCATGTGGATTGGTGGATGGCAGATTAAAGTACTAGTACACAATTCTGTCATTTCCAGCGTTCAGATGTTAAATGATCTATTGAATGAAGAATTATTCAATTTTTTTTTTTTTTAGCTGTTTAATATCTAACATACAGGCTATATATATACCTGTACAAACAATGCAATATATAGGGTATTTTGAGCTCAGACTTTCACACGACCCCCTATTCTCCACACTATCTCAGACCACTGATACACTTGACCACATACATGTCTAAATCACCAATAAACGTATTTCATGCTAAACCAGAACTCATCAGTTGGTCCAGATTATCATCTCTACAATATATACAATAAGTGCTCAGATTATATTAAGATAGACAATCTTCATACTTTAATGGACAGGCTTCAATCCACTCCACCCTCCAACTCTTCAGTCATCCATCCTATTGAAAATCTGATGATGGAACGCTCAAAGCCCACACTGATGCTGATAATCTTGTTAGAGAAAATGGCACATTCAAATACAACAATTCATTATTCAATAGAGCAAGCCAAGTTTGTTTTTATTTTTACACATTTGAGAGTGACTTAAAAACTTTTATCAAATTTACTATTGTGTAGGCGTGCTTGATAATCCCCATTCTACCATACACAAGTTTGACTCATAAATAAAAATGTAACAATCTTCTGTAGTGCTAAATTGATCAGATCAATTGTGGAGAAGGAAGAGGAGGAGAAGAGAAGAACAACAACAACAACAGCAATTTTCTTTGCATTCATTCATGAAATAAATCATATTATTCTATAATATTTTTTAATCAACAATAAAAAAAAAGATTTTAAGAAAAATAAATATAAAAAAAAAATATAAAAAAAAAATGCAGATAGGCAAATAAATGACTGAATGTTATGGTTAAAAAGTAAACTAAATAGGATATTATCCAGACATAGAAATTTTATGTAAAAGTATTGGTAACAATAGGCAAATAGATATGGAATATGTACAGGGTGTTTCAGAGAAAATGTGAGGTCTGGGGCAACTAATATTTTAGAGGGCCTTCAAAATTTTAAAACAAAAATGTGGTGGGGGGGGGATTGGAGTTTTTACTTACAGCACTGAAGACAAGACTCCGGGAGTAATTAGTTAGGAGTCGCAGAAACAAGCAAGCAGATCAGATCCAGATAGCACTTGGATAGGGTAGATTCATTCTAGCACTGTTACTATCAAAAAACACTGTTAGCACAGAACTGACTAACAGGAGACTGAGACTATTAGTTCTGCCAGTCACAGAGCACTGCAGTCATTGTCATCACAGAGTCATCAAATTGGCACCTCACCCCTAAACTGTTATGTTTTCAACTCATGGTAGGCCTGATTCAAAAAGTTTTTCTGGAATATTTTTTTGGAAAATTTATCTATAAAATTAAGGCTGTTCTACAAGCTATAACATCACTTTGCTGTCTCCTATATTTTTGTTTAGCATATTGAGTTGCCAAGTTGAGACCCCTAATATAGTGAGGCCTGGAGCAGCTGCCTCTTCTGTCCCCCTCCCTGATTGGTCCTGAATATATATATATATATATATAATTAAAGGGGATATTGGTATCCCCCTCCCTGATTTAATTAATATATATATATATATATATAATTAAAGGGGATATTGGTAACAATAATAGGACAAAGAGATATGGAATATGTATATATAAATATATAATTAGAGGGAATTTGAACCCAGACTTTTAAAGTCTCTTTAGTCATCCACTCCATCTTACACAAGTAGCATAGATTACCTCATACATGAGAAAAAGATAACAATATACATATTCCATTCATATATTAGAGTTCATTTATTTTTTCACATGTATGTGGTCACATGTGTCAGTTGTATAAGATGGAGTGGATGACTAAAGGTACCTTAAAAGTCTGGGTTATTTCTCCATTAGTTATGTTTTTAATAACAATGATTTTCATAAATTGCATTTCAAATAAAAAATTGAATAAAAAAATTCACGTGCAAAAAGCTGATTCTATGATTAAAAAGCGCCATAAGAAAATGTCTACGGTTAACTTTTTTTGCGAAAATACATTACCTTGAATTTTTAAATTTAATATCATTTATAATACTTCATTTTTTGTATTTCATCAATAATTTTCAACACAAGAATAATGAAGAATACAAAAGTAGTAAATTTTACTATTTTGATAATAATATGTATACACCGGTTAAAATCGGTACTATATATAAATAAGTGCGTGTGTGCATGTGTGTTCAAAATATATACTGCATATGTATCACTACTAACTGCAAACTGTGGCATCCACATGAAGATTTAAAATCAAAATATGCAGATACTGCATGACTTATATTTATAAAAAATAATATAAGTCAAGTATTTCTGTTGAATAAATCTTCATTTGTGTGTAATTTGTGATCGAATGTAAATTATTAATTGCAAGTCCTTTCTAGAAGTGTTTTGTTTCATCTCATTAATAAGCTAATGAAGATTCTTACATTATATTATGTTTCATTACCCTTCACAGTTTGGTGAAGTTGATAGATTATCTGATTTGGAATCGGGAGATTGCAGGACAGATTCTGGTGTTCAAACTTCTTATCATCCTGAATAATAAAATCATTAGCACTTTTTTGTTTTTAAAGTTTCATTAAATTATGTGTATGTTAAATATCCTAGCACATCACTGAGGAAGTCAATAGCAGAAACCGGTCTGGGATTGGGGATATTCTGCAAAGCTTGTTAAGAGCTTATTTTGCGAGCTCTACATATAACATTTTACTAATATCAACAAAAACCATACAGCAAAATTAATAATAATGTAAATTTTTAAAAAATTAGATACAAGATAATAAAACTCAACTAGTTTTTTAATCAAGAAAAAAAATTACTTGAGAGATTAATGCAATTGGAATAAGAACAAAAGGTATTAAAACATTTAGTTAAAAATATGATGTTTACAAACTGAATCTTAAAAGATTTTAAGGCCCAGAAAAAAAATATATATAAAAATGGTGGTTAACACAAAACAGTTTTTTTTAATAATGTGGAAAAGAGAAGTTAAGCATTGGACGAACATGAATAAATATGAAGATATCTTCGTTCTCCATTAAATTATTAATGTTTATAAATAATGGTATTTTGTAAAACAAAAATATAATCAATTAAAAAAGAAAAATGCTGGAATGTTTTTGAAATATTGGATGGATGAAGTGTTAAAAACCGTGAAAACCAAAATATATTATTGAGATTAGAAAGTTAAGTAAATCATTATACAAAGGATTGTGTAGTTATTAAAATGAATAATATTTCTGTAGTGTAATTTTCATTAAACCACTGACATTGTAAGGTAGGAACTGATTTCTATCCATTTTTAACATCTTGTGGAGGAATGTAATCATAAATATGTGGCCAAAGACATGTGAAAAAAAATCTACAATCCCCCAATAAGCATCAGTTGGCCAAGACCACAATCTCTTACACCTATCTTCATTATTGTTCAATGCGAGACCACAATTTCTTACTCATATCTTCATTATTGTTCAGTGTATATATATAACATGCGGCCCTCACAAATTTGGCACAAATCACATACCTTAGGGATCATAGATCTTTTTATGTCTTTGGTCCCATGTTTATGATTATATCCCTCCACAAGGTGTTAAAAGCAGATAAAAACCATTCACTAACTTACATGAGAATGTGTAGTGAAAATAACGCTACAGAAATATTATTTATTATTGGATAATCTCTAACCTAATAAAAGACTAATAAAAAATTAATAATTATTAAAGTAGTTTAAAAAAAATTGAAATTTAAAAAATAAAACAAACAGAAACAGAGTAAGAACAAAATAAAAATCAACATTGTCAAGAAAATCTTATAAACCACGATAGCTATAGCGTGCACATACAAATCCTGTTTTATAATACAAACAGCTTTCATAAGAATCTATAAAAAAAACTTTTGTGAAAATATACTTCTAAAACAAAAAAATGTGTTTTGTATAGTGTGTATACATACGTATGTGTATACAGAGGATTTGAATTTAGGACTTTTTGTCTATATTCATTCTCCATTCTATCTCAAACAACTGATACATATGACCACTCATCTGAAAAAGATAAATGATCCCCCAATATATGTATTTCATACAAAACCAGCACTCATCAGTTGGGCCAGATCATAATCTCCCATCCATATATACAATCAGTGCTCAGCTTATATTAAAATAGCAATTTCTTAAACTGGAAAGTCTTCATCTTCTCACTCTTACAACAATTCAACTGTCCATTTCATTGAAAAACCAATGATGGGATGCTCAAAGTCTTTGGTGGATTTGATATTGTAATCATAGCCATGTAGACATTATGTTAATCTAATCCCTAATATTATCAGACTATTGCGTATCCATTTATATTAATAGGAAAGGGATGGGCTGGACTTATACTATGATGTAATATATTTCCAAGGCAATGTATAATTAATCTATTCATTCAGTATACTGAATGTTTACTGTAGTAAATAGAGGGATTTGAACTAATAATTCTCTGATGGTCCTAAATTCAAATCCCTCTATTTACTATAGTAAACATTCAGTATACTGAATGAATAGGTTAATTATATATATAAAGATAAGTAAAATTAAAGAAAAAATTTAGGCTCAGAACTTCAACCAGAAGCAAGGTTGTACCAATATTATTTCGGGTCTCTTTTTTATATTAAACATTCGTTTGATCAATCCACAATAATCACTCTTCCGTTAAAAAAAACATATTTCAATCGCTTCTCGGCCTTTTGGCTAAGATTAAAAACATATTTTATCAAATAATACTCAATTGCTAGTCGTGTTAATTCCCTGAAATTACCATGATCTTGCATAAGATACTTTTTAAAAACAATTCTCCAAATTAAGTTCAGATTTGAACCGTAAGTTATTGGTATAACAGGCTAGCACACTATACATTCCACTATAGGCTTCAATATATTTATAAGTATGCTTATACACACACATACAATCAAAATTAAACATGTGACTGAGAAGACAATAAAAGATATTGACAATGAAAGTATTGTCTGCCACTGTCTGCCACCTAGACCGTTATTGTTTTTAATAATTTTATGGGGGGGGGGGGGTTGTAATAATTTTATGCTATTAGATGGTTTCTGTTCTCTGCCAATGTAAACTGACCCACTTCTTATTTGTAAATTTTAGACAGCTTCATCTTTAGTAAAATATCTGCCTTGGGTAAATTATTGCCAGTTAAAATTAGTTTTCTAATTGTGAATGACAACTATTTAAAAAAATCAGCAACGAAGCAACTGGTGGAAGGAGTGCCAAGACACACTTCTGATGACATTTTTATTTACAACATTTTTTTTTTTTTAGGCGGATTTATTCAATTACTATAATGAGTGACTTAGAACGAAATACACGTATATAAATAGATAATATCCTATGTCATACAATCATTAAATAATAAATGACTAGAAAGCTGTTACAAAATTTACACAATGTATATATATATTTAAAGTTTTAAATCGGTGTCCTGAAAGATGAAATCTTTCCAACAGTTGTTAGTACTCAATTATTGACAAAAATCTTAGAATTTTTTCCAGTTTAATTTCAAAATATAGTAGTCCTTTCCTATATTCACTGCATTTTGTTCCAAAATTCTCATATATACCTGAAACATGGATAATAGCAAATCCTGTGTAATATATATATATCCTACAATTATGTACAAAATTTAATTTTAAAAATATGTACATTAAAGCAATAACAAAAATAATTAATAATAACAACAACAAAAATAAGAATAATGTAATTATACAAAGGACATGACTTTAATGAGTAAAAAAAACATATGACTGAGGGCAAACTGAGGGTGCAAGATGAAGAAATGGCTGAATGAGAAATGATACTTGTATAGATGGGTGCGCGCGGAACGAATTCAATTTACACATCTACAATTGTTTAATTTAATGTTGTCACTTTTGTCTCAGATTATCATGGATTAATTTATTATCTTCCATAATGCATAAGAAAGAGATGTCAATCCAAATCAGTCAAAACAGCCTCTGTAAAATTTGCTTCACTTTTCCAAGACCATAGTGTCGTATAAGCAATGCACATTTCTCATAGAATGAAGAATTGTCTCCATACATTTTCAGGTACTTAGTTTTAAAATCTAAACAATATATCATTCATCATTTTACAATTGCCATGAATCTTCTTCATCTACTTGTAAGCATGATCCATCCTGGATATGATTCTCAATATAACCTATGATGTTATTCTATTCTGAGTTGTTGGTTTTTTTTTTCAAATTGAGACAACTTGCTGTAAGTCTCACTCCAGAGAATCATCAATTTCTAAGATATTACAATTGTATACATGTTTATCAGAAATAAAGTGCTGCTATTTGTACTTTTCTGGATTTCTAGAGGATATCTCCCATTATGTCGAGAGCCTCTGCCAATATGTTATTTTTCACCTAAATTTCTGGGTAAATGGTCATTTAAAAAAATGACTGGTTTAGAGATTGCAAACTTTTATAGTCCATTATTGCCACAATTGCTGAAATAAGCATGGAATGGTTGAATTCAAGAATCTTTTCACTAACCCACTACTTCAGTCAGATCATTGTAAAAGATAACTAAAGACAATACTTTGAGCTACTATTCTTCAGTTAATTGGATTAGAAATATACCAATGTTAAATCTTATTATCTATAAAATGACTGATATATATATATATATATATATATATATCATATAGATAATAAGAAAAACGTTACAATATATATATATATATATAAGCATTGTCATTTACTAAGCTAATGAAAATATAAATAAGCAGATGATATATGATTGGATGATTTTAGACTGTAAATGTGTCTACATTACACAATCTACAAGAATCTCTCTACAAAATGGATACAGAATAGGAATAAAAATACCTAATTATCAATGTTTTCTATTAGCGATAAAGTAACATATTTAAGAACTAAAGGTTCTTGAATCTAAACTAAACTGTCACTTCCAGAATTTGTATATCCCTTGGTATCCTATATGACTAACCACACAATTATTTAACAGAGACAAAAACCTCTATATAGTAGTGCTACCCAGTGCAATCAATGGATGCAAGATGGTTTATGCATAAAATCTCTATCTAGTGTCCACTCAACCAATATCCCCAGGCCAGTTTCTAGCTTATGAACAATGATGAGCCTTGGATCTGAGAGCACTTCATTTAAATCTTGGAATCTAATGCAACTATCCAGTAGCCACCTTTCATATTTTCAGTTAACTATAAAACTATGAGTCCAAAATCAAAACAATAATGTTTTCAATCCAAGCTCATTCACCTATACAATCATATAGATTTGAACCCAGATTACCATCTATACATTTTGATGTCTTTGGTTCTTTTATAACCATAGTCACCATCATCCTATTTAGCAGGTTTGATGTTAAGTCAATAAACATCACATGACCACCATTCCCTATTGTATACACATAGACAATGGCAATCATGTGATGTTTAGTGGTTTAAGGAGTTATTTTAAAACAACTGCGACTGAATCTTAAATTCACAAAATAATAAATTACAATTTTCTCACCATGATAAATTATCAGAGTATAATATGGTAGCATTATTATCTTTTATATGTTTCATTAGATTTGCCACCAAAGCGCTCACAGTCATTCTTTCATAGTTTTGATCTTTGCCAATATTAATCATGCCTTAATGGCATTAATAGAAGTACTACTATTAGGTGAATAATAAAAAAAGGAAAACTTTATGATAGCAGATTACTAATGATATTTATGATTACTAAGCACCAAGTTTTATTTCAAATGTCCGACTGAGAATTTTCCTTGGAGAAATTCAATCAGCATTTTTTTATTCATCAGTAATTATCTTATTAGTCAAAATTCACATCACTATGAATAAAACAAAACGTTCCAATAAATATCAATAAAAATAAGTTTATGTATAAATTATAATTATTGTCAAAACATCAAAAGAAAATTTTAATTAAAATGCTGAGCTAATGATGGCTGATGACGTTGCTAAATTTTTCCCAATCCAATTTGTGTTGTTGTAAAATGTTATTTCTCCTCTGATTGAATCAGTACTTAAAAGATGTCGCTACTGTTCTTTGTTTGTTTTTTTTTGTCATTGACTTTTGATAACAACAATAAAACAATCACTAAACAATCTTTTTTGGGTGTATTCTTCTAGTGTTCTTATTTTAAAAATGAATTTATTAAACTATATATAAAAAAAAATTATACATAACAACAAATGAAAGCAATATATTTCAAAGTTCCCATTAGAACTTAAGACATTATATTTTTTTTTTATTAGGGGAAATAAATATGTACAATCACAGTAGGAATCTTTTTTGTTTACATTTGTTACACTAATTTTCACACCGTAATTCCGTTTGTTTCATTTATCTTGACAAAGTACTTTCCTTAGTCAGGGCATTATTAATCTATTCTATTAGTTAATTTTTCTTTTCATGCAAGTCTCTCAACATAAATACACAATTGGATTGCTAGGTGGTGCTATGTAGAAACTACGTCGTAACTGCTAATCGTGCCATTGTGAATATCCATTATTTTACATAAGTTACGGTGGAATTCATGATTCAAACAACCTCAGCAGCCTCATTACCAATTTTCATTTCTATAAAGTCTCTAAAATACAGCTTCAACCCATATTCATGGTTTGAACAGTTTTGGGAAATTGCTATATCTTTCAATAGGCATATAAATCTTAGTAGTAATAAACTAGCAGTTTTTGTCTCTTCATCAACAATGTAAAAACAATATCACAATCTTGTTTAACGAGTTATTGATTAATGTTATTAAAAATGAAGTAATAACCAATAATATCTTATGCTTTCTCATAAGTGTTATTAAAACAGGCAAAACTCTCTATACAGTATTGCCTCAATGATAAAAGCCACAGCTAGAAACCGGTCTGGGGATATTAGATGAGTAGGCATTAGATAGGATTTAGCCTTTTGGCAAGCATTGATTACTCTGGCTTGCACCGAGTATTTTTAGTCTGATTTCATTTTTACATTTATTCATTATTATTTCTTTTTCATCCATACATTTTTTTTATTTATAAAAAGGAAGAGCTAGTTTCGGCTTCTACTTATAATTAACCCTCCCCCTCCCTACTCACTCTTTAATACTAAAACTTTCTTTTATTTTTCAGCGAAAAGAAAAAGATGACACAATACTTTATTTTTTTTCAAGTTCACATTTAAAAAAAAAAAAAAAAACTTTAAAACTCATATTCTCCTTCTATTTTATTATTCTCACTTTTCTTATCCTTTAAAATCAATTTGACCATTTATTTTAAAATACTTATATATGTAACGCAGAATATCTGTGTGTTTTTAATCCATATGTTCAAAAGCGGTACAATATATATAGCTGTGGGACATTCCAAATATATATATAAACATTAAATTAAGATGCTCAACATATATGTAAAGAGAGTAAACATTTCTCCCTCAGGCTGTAAATTAAAAACACTCTAAATGTTAAACAAAAGATTAACAATAGTATAGATTCACTTATGCTTGAAGTTCTGATATTTATAAGCATACCTTTGTCAACATTGCTGGTAATTCAAATGAAATTGATATATTAGCCACAGAAACATGACACTTAATAGTTACTAGACTAATAATAAATTATGTAAAGCTGCTGACAAAATGTCTTTTTTCACATCTTAATTATCATAATTAAATAAGATTTAATATGAAAATATTAAATTAAACATATCTCAATGTGTATTCAAACAAAAGGAGTAAATCGCCCTCAAAACCAGGCTAAATGTTGAACAAAGAATCAAAAATAGAAATGAATTCATCTACTCTTGAAACTCTGATGATTATAAATGTTGAAAAAGTATGCTCATAAACATCAGAGCTCCAACAATAGGTGAATTCATTCTATTCTTGATCGATTGGTCAACATTTAGGGTGCTTTTAATTTGTAGTCTGAGGGAGGGTGATTTACTCCCTTTGTTTAAACACACACACATATGCGCACACACACACACACACTGGTTCAATAATTCACTCACCTTTATAGACAAAAACTAAATAGTATTTTAAATCCAGATACATAAATATATTTTAAAAAATCAAATGGTTTATTGTTTCAGAGTTCTTAAAAAGTTCAACCACAATGTGTCAGAGTTGAACTGCAATCCATAGTCCTTGCACATCATTCTTGCATTGTATCAAACAATGCAATGCATAGATATATTAATAAATGGTTAATGTTTTGTGAAGTTTAATACACTCAAAAGCTAACCGCTGCAGAATTATTTTTCAGTTAAGTAAAAAAACTTAGTGCATCAATTGAATGACACTGTGTTTATCCTGAGAAGCTAACTATACAATTATTATACTAATCAATGTAATATATATTAAGGCTATAGCCTTAAGACCATGTGCCTAGATGTGACAACAGGAACCTCTACAAATCTAAACAGAAAATTAACAACTTTAAAAGACAAGAGCAGCCACTCTTATCTTCGACTGAATTTTTAATTGCATAGGTGAATCTAAAGTATTTTGATTTGAGAGCATGAAGCTATTAACTACTTCACTGATTAAGTTCACAATTTCTATCATTTCTTAACTTTTTTAATTATTGTACTATATCACAATAGTACAGCTCAACACAGCAAAATATTCTGATTGGACCTAAGAATGTCTCTGCAGCAAATCTAAAAAACTTATAATAAAGTTGTTGTTTTTTTTCAAATCTTCTGAAGGATATGTTGTCAAAATTAAATGAAAAGTGGTTTTATAAAATAACTCAAGATTTCAGATTTGCTTACATAATTTTTTGTAATCAACACAAATGGTATTTCACTGTTTTTATTAACAAACTTTAAATTAAACACAGATTAATGTATAGGTAATCAAAGAGTGTAATTTATCTCTCTCAGGCTATGAATTGAAAACACTCTAAATGTTCAACAAAGAATTAAGAATAAAATGAATCCACATATTCTTTAAGCTCTGATGTTTATAAGCACACATTATCAACATTGTTAATAATTCAGGGCAAAATTCATTTATCATCCAGATGGAATATGACACTCCATCTGAAATTAATTTTATTCTAAATTATTAACAATTCTGGCAAAAGTATGCTTATAAACATCAGCTTCAAGAATAGGTGACTTCATTCTATTCTTGATCCTTTGTTCAATATTTAGAGTAGGTCCATATTTAATCTGGCTGATAAATTAATTTCACTCTGGATTACCAACAATACTGACAAAGGTATACTTTTAAATATCAGAGCTCCAAAAATAGGTGGATTCATTCTATTCTTGATCCTTACCTCACCCCTCTTTCAGATTCCATTACACCTTAGTATTCAAACTCAGGGAGAATGTTGTCTTTGACTCTCTTCACGGGTGAATTTACCTTATATAGCAACTATCATACTTCTATATAGGTTCTCATTGACTTAAGAGTTCTTTTAATTTAAAGTCTAAGGGGAGGTTGATTTACTGCCTTTGTTTACATTAACAAAGCAAACAATTTTAATTAATGACACATTTAAAAATGATTATTTATTGAACCAAATATCTTTTATTCTATTACAAATAATGAAGCCACAATACATATGGCACTTCAATTATATGCTATTCAAAAAAAAAAAAAGTAGAAACATTAAAATTTGTGAAATTTTAATAATTTTTACAATATGGAAGCAGCACTTTTCAATCTCAGAGTTGCCATATGCTATCACATTTATTAACAGAATTTCTTCAGCTTATGTTGAAAACTTCAAAAGCAATTAGGGAAGCCATAGTCTGCTAATAACAAGACTACTATTTTATTTCCATCGGGAAAGCAAAGTTATTTAAAAAAAAAGGAAATCACCCCGAGTAGTTCATTTTGTTTTAAAAAATAAAGATACAGCCCAGTAAGTTTATTATTTTTTGAATGAATCTGCTGCAGATAAGTGAACACACATATTAAATATATACCTAAAGGTTCACTCTCAATTTATTATTAATAGCTACTGTTGTGAACTAATTCTAACACAGTAGAAGCTTACAAATAATAGACTTGTCCTTACTACAACATTATAAAGAATAAATTGAAGTTATA
Source organism: Epiperipatus broadwayi (assembly GCA_028023455.1). Taxonomy (NCBI): domain Eukaryota; kingdom Metazoa; phylum Onychophora; class Udeonychophora; order Euonychophora; family Peripatidae; genus Epiperipatus; species Epiperipatus broadwayi. The sequence goes on from JAQFVV010006207.1 coordinate 3,212,702, forward strand.
ATAAAACTGACCAATGATATAACAATAAAAGGAAATAAATAGTCAAATGTCATGAACAGGCCAATTGGAAATAAGATCAGTGAATCCAATTGTTACCAGTAAGGATGGGGACCATGCTCCACATTGAGGCACATTTAGAATGTAAACAGACAGGCAGATAACTTTCAGAAGTTCAGACAATTGTCGGGCATTGAATGGCAGAACACACATTACACATGATATTGTAGAACACAGTAAGACATGCTCAAATCTGGAGCAAAAGATTTTCTAGCTATAGTCAGTTCCATATATGCACGCAAGTAGGCCGCAAAGATCAGGGTTCTAAAGAGAAATCAAAGCATTTCTTCCCAAACATTAACTGTAACACTAATAACTACAACTGCATAGTTCACCAATCATGAGGTGAACTATTATATCTAAATGTTTGTACATATATATCCTGTATATCAAATACTACATATATTGTATTGTAAATACATATATATATATCTATTTACAGAGATGTATGTTACAGCAGTACAAACACAACAACTACATTAATATATATTTTTAATTTTGTTTATATTATAATTTTATATAAAGTGTCATATTATATCCAAGTGTGTATAGGAAAGTTACACATGCATGGGCCAGGAACTAAATACAGAGAATATTGCGGTTCCACTGTAATCATTTTTTAAAACTTTCATTAAATATGCCCCCAACCCCCCAACCCCGTTTTGTAGTCATTTAACTAGTATTATATACGGTATATATAGGAACTACAAAACTAAAAGCATCTACATACATTGGTAATCTATCATTGATGATGATTACGATCAGGAAATTCTGCAATCAAAAAGTCTGACTTCTAATAAACTAGTTTGAAAAACATACATACATTCTGTATGTGTTTCAAGGTAAAATGTAATATTTTTGTCTTCAAATAAAGTAATATAAGAAAAATATTCCAATAGCTATGAAATATAAAATAATTATTTTCATGACAAATACAATACATATCAACTAAAAACAAAATATGATCTGAAAAACATATCTATTATTTTTTAATTTGTTATTGCAATATTTTTTAATAGTAGGCTATTTAAGAAAAAAATATCAAATTATTAATTGATTTTTATATTGTTTATTTTTAAATGAAAGAAATAATAACTATAAATTACGTTCAATAAAATGTAAAACTAAATAAACATTTATCCCCCACCATTGTTATATATTGTTCTTTGACACAATTATTTTTTTGCAATAAACGGATCAAAAGCAGAAATAAAAAATAAATACAATCTTCTTCAATACTTTATTTTGATTAAGAATGTACTTGTAGATTAAATAACATTTGACTCCCCAAGTTTAATATCAAACACATTACACATTCATAACGTTTCATGATATTATTCTAATCATAAAATAAATTACAATCACTACTTCGTAATACCAAATACTCTTACAATCAGTGACCCTTTTTTTATAAAATGGCTTGAAAATTTAAGTTTTGACCCAGAAAATTTACTTGTCTATTTATATAGATCCTACTAATAGTTATATGTAATATATATTAAGGCTATAATCTTAAGACTATGCGCCTAGATGCGAGAGTAGGGACCTCTACAAATCTTAATATAAGATTGTAGAAGTCCATACTGTCGCATTTAGGCGCTTAGTCTTAAGGTTATATAGCCTTAATATATATTACTTACATATTGAGTATGCACTTTACAAATTATTAATTACAACTTTAATAGTTAAATGTTAGATTATTTCCATCTGATTGAATTATTATTTTTTATAAAGTCCAAACTTTATTTCTAATTTTCTAAATACATTCAAATGTTATTAATAACACAAAGTATTAATCACACAAAGTATACTACAGAATCCAATGTTTCTAGCCAAAGGTTTTTTGTAATAGTAAACACAATATTTTGAACAAAGTATTTTTAGAAAAACAAACTTTATGTATACTTCTCTATATGCATGCAAATATTATTATAACAAAATATATAACAGAACACAATGTTTTAAATGATATTATTTCTCTTCTTCAGGTGTTGCTAGCCTATCCAGTGATAGCTAGCATGGGAATTGAACTGGTGAAGTTAAATTCATGAATATTGAATTTTAAGATGATGTTTTAACCAACTAAGCTATTGTGTCACCAACTCAATTTCTATGATAGCCCGTTACTAGTTAAGCCAACAAGACCTGAAAAAGAGAGAGAAATAATACTTCTCAAAACACTGCATTCTATATTAATCTGTATATTATTACTAATAGGTGAATGTTTTGAAAACCGTATAACAAAGTGTGAAATTTTCTGAAAATATTTAACAATTCAAATAGATAATGAAAACAGTTCAACATATAACCAAATATAAAATGCCATCAACACAAACATCCAGACAAACATTAGCCATCTGTATAATCATTCTAGTACCATTTTAGCTATGTTAAGTATAAACAAATACAAAAATTAAAAAAAAAAGCATAGAAATTAATTCATAAGCAATGTAGCATACATAGAAATGTAATTAATGTTTGCTATAAACCAGAAAGAACACACCAAGTCATAATGAATTTTAAACAAATTGGGTTGGCTTTGACAAGCACATACAACATCTCACACTCTTGATATAGTACAATCTTAGAATTATGTTCAGGAATACAGTTAATACAAAAAAGAAATGAAAAAGGAAGAGGATTATTTTTCCAAATACTCATATATCCACACATTAACATTATTATACTGCTTTAATTTAATGACTAATAATCACTTTTTAAGTTTGAAATTATAATTATTTTTTTAATTCTTATATGTACTTTAACATTCTATCTCCATGCAATTCAATGTGTAATAGTCAATTTAACATGTAATTATATTTCTGGAATTCTAGGGGGGGGGGTGATCATATTGTAGATAATTGTTCTCTTAATTCACATATTGCAAAAACTGATCTGACAATTATTGCTATTTTTGTAATAGACATATTTTTTAAAAAAATTTTTTTTTTTTTTTTTTAAAGTAAAGCATGAGTAGTTAACATATTAAATTTGTACAATAAATTGATATATCAAAATTCACTATTCTAATGCAAAAATACTTTTAATTATAAAAAAAATTGTTTGTCACTAAAATATTAATTACATTTTAAGCCATTGGATTGTTTATATATGCATGAACAGATATTCCCTTATACTATAATGTAATTTTAGAAATATACACACTTGGCCACAATAAATCCAGAGGGAGCAATTGCATGAATAAAAAATAATCTAATGGTTTGTGATTCAGAAGTAAATAAGAAGTTATTTGAGTACCAGAAATGATAGAGCTGAGATGGGTTCTATGGACCTTTAGTTCCAGAATCAAACACTAGCATGTACCAAAGTGCACAGAGCATCTTTGCATAAATGAGTGCAAAATGTGGAAATGACCAACTGTGAATCAGTTCATGATGGTTTCATATGGATTGGAATGCATGTAAATTTATTGAATTCCAGTTCACAAATTCAAACCATGGATGGTGAATCTATGGGTATGGGTGAACTACTACATACATTAGTAGGAAAGATTTTTTTTGAAAACAAATCCATATATTGTTTTACTTTAGAATTTAAAAGTTAATTTTTTGGTCTTCATTTTTATTTATTTATATTTAACATTTAAGCAAAATTCTTATTAGTTAATAATTTAAGTTAAATTTCTTTTTTAATTCTTTTGCTTTTTGAAAGGACTAATTATTTAGATGGATCATTTAAAAAGGAAGATTTTAACCAATCCTTCCATTCTGAAGATAGAAATAGGATAGCATAATCAGTGAGGCTGAATTTGGGTTTTCTGATCAATGAAAATTGAGAATTTCACCAAACTTTTATAACATCTTAAGCAGGAGATTTTCCTACTATATACATGAAGACATACTTTGAAAATAAGTCATAGGTGATCAACAGAAATTTATACCTATAATACAACAATAAGGGCCCAAAAAAGTCAACTGCTAAAATATCATTAGGTTTCTTTAGTAAAATAAGTTGTCACTTCACATGATTAGTCTATCTAGTATGGATGCATACACCCTAAGACAGTAGGACAGTCTAAACACTATGTACTCTACTTTCCTAGAACTATAATGTTCATACAGATGGTGTATATAGAAAATTAACTTCTTCCTCAGAAAGGGGGGAATAACAATTCTCCAAGATTCATTGTTACCAACATCAACTTTTACCATTAGACAATCTATAACATAAAAGTTCTCCATCAATTGCCAGTTCTGTGGTCTTGACAGACCTTAATTTATTGGTTAAGCAAACAATTACACCCCTCAATTTAGAATCCTATGATTGTAGGTTGACTAAAATTTTCAAATCATTTTCAATGGAATCATTTACTGGTAATGTGACTGTGGTCAAAACCAGGTCCTCCATGTCAACATGTTAATTTAGATGCTTAATTGGATTTCTACTGAGAATACTGTTCTTTTCTTGCCAATATTGAATAACATAATTAAACTTCTGTAAAAAGATACTTCACCTTACCAAATGATCATTATTCAAATATCCATGATTAATAAACTCCAGAGTTTTATGGTCTGTTATGACCACAATCTGTGACCCTAACAAAAATTGCTTCAATTTGGAAAAGGTCCACACAACTGTTAATGCTTCCCTTTCAGTAATTGGGTAATGGAATTCTGCACCTCTCAATTGATAACTCAAAAAATATAACGCCTGAGGCTCCTTGACTTCATTTAACTAAAATGTTACAACTCCAAGTCTTTAGCCACTACTGTCAGTCTGCACATAGAATGTTCAAAATTGAGGTAATGTAAAATAACCTTATCCAGGAATCAATTCATCTTGATGGACTAGAATCCACTTCCACTTGATCTTTTTAAGAAACTGGAACATCTAGACAGTATTTAAAGCGTATGGTTGTAAAAAATTGCAAAGTTCATGAAATGAGTGTAAATATTCCTTATTTTCTGATTCTGAAAAGTTTTGTATAGTAGCAATTTTATCTGGGAAGAGTTTGATTCCTTCCATTCCCATAAGGTGCCCCAGAAAAACTATTTCTTGCATAGCAGTCATGCCCTTTTTAAAATTTATTTTAATGTTCTTATCATCACATTCTTACAGGAATAGCTTGGGGAGTTGCAAGGGCTCTGACAAATTTTCTCGATGCAATGACAATATCATCCACATACATGATGAGTAAATTTTTTATCTCATCAGCCAGGATCCAATCAAGGCAACAGATTAAGCTTGCCTTGCTATTAATTAGCACAAAGGCCATTATTTGAAAAACATATCATTGCTCCCAAAGGGCATTCTTTGAAAAACATATCATTGCCCCACATACTTAAAAAATGGTAAACTTTTGGTCTTGAGAATACCAATAAATTTGCTAATAACGGGCACTCAGATCCATAAGGTTAAATATCCATTTCTCCTTAAATTTCAACAATAGTTCATGCATGATAGGTGATACTTCACATTCCAGAATTGTCCCATGATTCAAGAATCGTCCTGAAATTCAAAAATCATACATCCAAACAAATGCAAGCTAACCCTTTTTTTAATGAACATCACTGGTGTACACAAAAAATATAAAATGAAGAGATGAAACTCTTTATCATTGATACAGAAAGTAGCCTTCAATTTCAAGTTTCTTTATAGACAAGAAGCCAATTACCATGATGACAAATGCATATCCATCTTCTGGAAATGATTTATTTTGTATCTTTTAGTGGGATGATTTTTTTTCTTATAGATGTCTTGAGATTTTTTAACTTTTGCAATAGAAGATAAAAATGAAGAATTCTTATGCAATTATTTTTGTAGATTCTGAAGCCATGGATTATCTGAGGTAAGGAGTATTATATATGTTTTAAATCAAAATTTTGTGAGAAATACAATGAATTTATTAAAGAAGATGTAATTTTAAACTTAGTTAATGATAAACTAGAAATTATGAATAAACAATAAAGTAATAATTATTTAGGAAAATGAAATTTCTTTTTTTTCCTTATTTTTTTAAATAGTAATCACTATCTGTCTTAGCCTTATATATATATATTAAGCCTTATTGTTTTCTTTAGTTTTTCTATTTTCTATCAATATATGGCATTTTGCTCTAACATTATTAAAACTGATTGTGAAGTTTGTTTCAAGTCAGTTTTTTTAAAAATTCAATATGGTGCCAATACCTGATATAGTTAAAGGAAGAAATGTTCACACTTCCATTGTTTATTCAATAAATTCTTAGAAGCCATTATGCCATGTCTTGGACTTTCTCTTGTTTATTGTAATAAATAAAAAAAAACATCAAACAATTTCTTCCACTAGAATAGATAAAGTATTTTGTAGGCATTTTTAATACTTTAATTATTTGCTATGTAATGATACTAAATAACAATAAATATATTACTAAATAATCCTCACAGACATAAGTATATAATGGAATTGATTTGAATCACAAATTAATACTTATGTACATTTATCTATTATAAATTATAACATATGCCTTATTTAAACTAATACTAAAGATTGTGCAGCTTATAATTGTCCATCGATTCACTTTGGGATGTGGGAGAGTTCTGTCCAAACTTCTTCAGTGACAATAGTCTAAATCCTTAATGTTTAATAAAAACATGCTCTTTTTTTATTTCGTATTTTTGTTACATTCGTTCTCTTTTCCCTTAGCAGAAAATTATGTAACAATATACAACAAATAGAAACCTTTAAATAATTTATTTTCCTAAACTACATATATGTATACAATACTTTCCTAATTGAGAATTTATAATAAAAAGTATTACAATCAACAGAGGGCCATAAAACAATAATATGGCATTAACAAAAGATAATAGTTATTAAAAAGAGGAAAAGCTATTCAATAAAATATGTAAAAATATAATAAGACATACTAAAAAAAATTAATATTTCTATTAAAAAATTTTGTACAAGACAACAGGAGAATCAATCCCAAGCCTCCGTTGTCTTAAGTTGAACACTCTTAACACTACACTAAACTGAATAATACAGATGAAATGTGTAAAATAGCAATAATAAATATAATTTCATCACATGCAGAATTACTGTCATTATGAGACAATATTTTTAAAATAAGTTTTATTTTTAAATAAATTATTAATAGGAATGTATTCTTTTTATATATAAATTAGGATATTTAAATAAAAGTGATTGGGAAATGTAAACATTTTCATTTACATGTGAATTTTATTAATTATAGCTACAAAAAAGCATAGACCTGTCACTTTTGTACAATGGTAGTGTAATGGTATACATATATTGTTACATTATTTTAAAATTAAAATACAAGGAGGAAATAAATCTTAAATAAAAATTGATTTATTAAAAACTAAAAGAAAATTAAAAGAGTTATGTTTAACATATATATATATCACAGATGGAAAACTTTAAAAAAAAAAAACAAGTATTTAAAAATAAGAAATTTTTTAAAAAAGTAAGATCTAAAGATTAGTACTTTTACTAAAAATCATATAAAAGAAAATAGAAATAAATGTTAATGAATTTCTATTTTAAGAATCGTGTTTAATCTTAGTAAATGGAAATGATTGTTTTAATTAAATGTAAAGCAAACTAGCCCTTGGGGTACTTAAATAATTGTAAGGTCAGATAAGAAATATAAAAAAATTAAAGATTGACCAATGCAAGCACTAAGCCATGCACGGGCCAGAAAAAAAAAACATCCGGACCTTAGGATCAGTGACATCATGTTCGATGGATCCATAAAAATACCGATAAGAGACTATAAAAGTATAAAATAAAAAATTATTGAATTCATTAGTTGTTGTTGTTTTAATCTGACTATTAATCTTGCAGCTGTATTGTGAACTCTGTGATGTAGGGATCTTGCAATAAAGAGTTTTCCATTGCATGCACCAGCCAAGGACTTCCAATGACAGTTCCTGACCAAATAAATGGCTTGTAGCAGTTACGTCTCATAAAAAACTTTAGCAAATAATATAATCAGTGATGGATTTCATAATTCTGGAGGATTCATCAAAATCTCGTATGGAAAGTATGAACTTTTGTCAGTTGAACTTTTTTTTAAATATATCTCTTCCATAAATAGTCAATCCATAAGAAAATATAACTTTTAAATGAACTTATAAATCAATCTTTTAAACAAACTTTCAATTAGTAACCTAAAGTATGAACTCTTACCGGACTTAAAGAATTCTAAATCAATTATTAATATTTTTTATGCATATGTTTGCTAATCATTTCCATTATTCTTTATTTATTTATTAAAATGTATTAAATTTAAGTTGGGTGTAGATGGCTGCATAGATTCATTAAAGTTTGTTAGTTTAAAGGGGGATTTCAGACCTTTGTTTCATAGTTGAGTCAATGCTGGTGGAGGGATATATGGGTGTTAATATCAATGTAATGTGAAACATGTTAGCATGCAGGGCACTGTGTCCAAATGAACGCATGACCCAAAAGTGGAATCATATTGTTGCAATGGATGCAAATGTATTTCCTGTGACATTGACTCCCTTTTGCTCTGTGGATAGGGACTATAAGTCAGCAAATTACCACTTTCCCTCCATATGCAGCATTTCTTTTAATGTTTTATATTCACCAGACAGATGCACATTCCTGTACTTGATGATGATCATTTCTTTTAAATAATACCACACTGCAGACACACATTCCTGTCAGCATGGTTATTTGCTAACATTTTCATATTGTATTGATTATGTCTGTATATCAGGAAGCAAGCATTAGTTTAGCTACGGACTTTTTGCCTGAGTTGGATGTATTGAAAAGTTTTAATTGCATAATCTATGTAGCTTATCTATACTCAACATTCTGCATGGAATTTCTAAAATAATAATTTAAATTTAAAATTAACAACAAATTAAAGTAAAGTTAATTCATTCCTCAAATTTAAATTTATATATATGTGTGACAATAAATCTTTTGTGTGATAATTACTAGCAGTAGCTTACTTTATTTATTTTATTCTTTACTTTAATATTGAAATACATTTAAGAAGTTATATATTAAATCTCTGCATCTTCTTGAGCTAGTATAGGTTAATGGTCAAAATTTAGGTCTTAACAAGAGTATCTGCTGACTTTATAAATTTTCTAGGTTCGAATAGCCTAGTGGCACCCTGTACAGCAGATAGACCAGTGCCCATATTCACTCAACCATTATAGTAGAGTATATATGTAATATATTTCGAAACTCTAGCAATTGTCACAACATATCTAAGAGAAGAAGTAGTACTGATTCCAAATTTTAAAAATGTGTTTCTAGTGCTAAAGTGATTTAGAAATCTAAACATTCACATATAAAAGTATGTGACAGTTTAGTGCAGAGATAAGAGTATATACGTAGTATATTTCAACTTCAAACTTGAAATTCAAGGCTAGAGCACTTGTCACAATTAATTTAAGTAAAGAAATACTCCATATTTAAATTAAAAATGTATTTCTAAAAATGAAGTGATTCGAGAATGTAAGCATTTTTATTTATATATATTTTTAATTATTTAGGCAGCATATTGGTGCCACTGTAATGAAGCATCTTTGTGCCCTGCACATGGCAGGGTCCATGACGGCCCTCTATATAAATATAGCTAAACATATATGTGAGTGATTTATAATTGAGAAATCATGAAATTGAAATTATCAGCCTAATTGTATAATTGCATTTAAATCCTTTTGAAAAAAATCATTGGTCTACTTTTTAATTATATATTTTAAAACCAAATGGAAACTTTTCTTAACTTAAGTACATGACCGTAGTCCTACAAATTAACAGAATAAAAATAATTGTTTTGATGTGACTACACCCACTTTTCTGTAAACCCAGTCAAGTAAATTTAGAATTTTTTTCCCCATTTCCCAAATTGTAAAAAATTGTGGGGTCTTTTTAATCACTGCTTTTTTAAAATCCATTTTAATTTCAAAAACCAAAGACTATAAAAAGATGTTGACTTCTGTAATATATTTTTCCCCAGGTAGCATTTATTTTATTTAAGTCATAATTTGTTAATACTATTGACATTTTAAACAATCTCTTGGTCTCTTTTAATAAACAATGGTTTCAAACGTGAATCATGAATAATTACAGTAGTTAATCAATTTTTTTTTTAAAATACACCTTTACAGGTTAACTTTATTTCTTAATGGTTAACTACATTTTGTTTAAAAAATTGTATATTAATTTATTCAAATTTAAAACAAATAAAGCTCACGTAAACATAATATTAAAAATATAATTAATTCAGATTGTCCGTTATAATAGATAGTCGCAACTCAAAACAGAAACATAGATACTATATAGCAAAAATAAATCAAGTCTAGAAATCCCAGAAAATAATATTTCATAAATTTTTGTTTTATTTATATTATTTTTATTCTGCCCAAGTTAGCTAATTCTGCCCAAATACCATTTAGTAAATTACAAATAATTAAAGGCAGTGTAAATTAGCAATGTCAGCTACTGAACAACATATACCAGCAAAATGGATTTGAAAGATATTATATTAATGACGTCACAATTATAAAAGTGTAAAAATTAATAGCATTTCAATTTGTTTCGTAAATTAATTGTAGTATAACTTTTTGTTTAGCAAATTGTATTTATCAAGAACTATGAATTTTCTTGCATATACATATTTATGATCAATTATCATACTCAAATAAATTGATTAGGATATTTCATTATCATTTTTAACCATTATCAATTCCTTGCAAGATTAAGGCCTCTCCAAGTTTAACCAGTTTGTCCGATCCCTTTATTTACTCCAGCAAACTTCCTTATCTCATTATTCATCTTACACATGGCCTCCCTTCTACCTTCTCTTTCCTCTCCCTAGGTCTTTTAAACTTTCTTGGAATCCAATTTAAAATTTCAATTATTGTCTAATATCTTTTACATAATTTATTGCCTTTCTCAAAATTAGCAAAAAATAAAAAAATTATAAAGACTTATTCAAAAATTCACTGAATAAAAATACACAATAAAAAACGTTCAAATAATAATTGTTTGATGAAAAAAAAAAAAAAAAACAACAATTAAGGACTTAAACTGATTAAAAGCAGACATGTTTAAAGTTTTAAAATAGTACAGTAATTTTATAATAATTAAAAACATAAAAGAATAAACATTAAAAAAAAAAAGAGACGATATAATTGAAAGTTTAAAATATTATTTAAAGCCACTTATTAAAAAGATCAACCAAAGCAATAAATATCTCCAATTCTTTTTTTTTACTATAATATCTCCAATTCTTTAAAGCTTAATACAGAGCATCTGGACTTCTACGATACCCCAATAACACTCCCACGGTTTTCGGAAAAGCTGGCCTAATGGGCCTATTAGAATGATGTTCTTTCCACTCTGTTAGTTCTGAATTCTAATGGCAACTATCCAGTTTAAACAAGCTACTGTTCAAAATTGTCAAAGGGTCCTTACATAAAATAAAAACTGAAAACATTTTATTTTCACATATCACAACTGAATTGTGTTTTTGAATAAGTGCACAAAAAGGAAGACCGAAATAGGTCAAAAGTTATATCGTATTAACTTTTTAATTTTAATAAAAATAGAATATATTTTTTTAAAATAAGGCGTAGCTATCTATGTATGTATATAGTATAAGCTCACCCACATATGAGTATAAACGAGCAAATAGTAGTGAACAAGAAACGTCTTCATCATAATTATTTATACAACTCCATTTCCAATATTGTAATTACTTTTTATCAGTATAACCTTTTCTTATCACTGAAATAATCATTAGTAAAATTAAAAGGGTGGAGAATGTTTTTATTACTACATATTTTCTTTCAATTGGTATGTCCTTTTTTATTTACTCCCTTTAGTTATGATTCTGCAAAATTTCATCAATCAAAATCAGTTTATAGTTTATTATTAAATAATATTAATATTTTTAATATAACAATTTTTTATATATGTAAAAAAAAAAAAAAGGAAAAAGACAGCACTCAAACAATAGAGTTTAAAAGAGGAGAATGAGTTCAACTTTTGGATTCTACGTGACAAATTATTACTTTAAAAATATTAATTATACAATTAAAATAAATAAGTGCATATATTTAAAAAAAGCAAATAACTACTGCTTGCTATCATTATTAAAGATTTTTCCATTATTATACAATAAGTATATATATAGTAATAAAATTCAAAATAATCAATACAATTTTCTAAACTAAACTTATTCTAGCACGTGTGCGGCGCAACTGTTCCCAAAAGCTATAAAGTGTTATAAAATAGGTAACTAAAAACAAATGAGCTGAGCGCTTTCAAAGGATCTTGCCTTCATAATCATAGCTTGCTACTACGTTTAATGATATGCAAATATGCTAATTCCTTATATATAATGCAAATGAGCATTGTTAGATTATTGGAAACTTTAGTTATAATTTTAAAACAAGATAAAAATATTATTATTATTATTTAAATTATTTTGTATATATATTCTGAAAAAAATAAAAAAAGGATCGTAATAAGTTTAATCATTTTTATGTACACACATATATATATTACTAATTATATTTATTGTAATGTAATGTAAATAATGCCCATTGGGTGGAGTTGCTACGGGTAGTTGGTCATGTGATTGTGTAAAAAAAAACACATCTTGAAAAGTTTCCATTAAGGAATGAAAGTGGGATTGGTATATTAAATACTTTTTTTATTATTTATAGTGAGTTGTCTGTTTCAATTTTGTTTTAAATTGATTAATTTTTAATTTTATAGATAAAAGGTAACATTATACACAGATTTTAACATTAAAATTTGATCATTTAAAGTAATATTCTTTTAGATGAATCAACCGATGGCCAATTCAGTTAATTAATACAATTATTGATCAATAAATACTGGTATTTAGCCATTATTAGTTAGAGCAGTGGTTTCTAAACTTTTTCCATTTGTGGATCTAATGGCGTAACTTTTCTAAAAATTGTACCCATCATATTTCCAAAATGTTTGTAATTCGTATTGTCATGGTTATTTCAAATTTATATTTTGGAGTTATAAAAAAAAAACAGTCTTATTTGTATTTTGTGGCTGTAAATAAACTGATAATGGGATTAAAAACGAATGGAATAATAAAATGAACATTCAAAGCATATATATATAACTCAAAAATTACAATAAATTCATCATATATATATATAATCAACTACATTACATATAATAATCGTCTTTGACAAAATTTCTCAGCACTAAAAATGCATTAATGTTATATATGTTTAATTTATTAATTATTTATCTTTCCTCGCCATTATTCAGTATTTTTCATGTACCCTAGACATCACTGAGCTTGAGGTTAAAACTAACAACAACGATAACAATAATAATCATCTTTCATTAATTACTTGGCATGATAGTAAAATATTTTCTTCAATATTTTTCTTTGAAGGAATCTAGTACAATTTTAATTTGAAGATGGTTTTTTAACATAGGTATGTAAAGAATTAGTATCATTTTAATAATTATCTAAATTAACCAAGGCAAAACTCTCCATACAGTAGTGCCACCCTGTGCCAACCAGAGTAATCAATGGATGCCAGAAGGCTTGTGCATAAAATCCCTATCTAATGCCTACTCATACAATATCACCAGACTAGTTTCTGATGGTGATCATGTGAATTATCTAAATTAAGATTTGATATGAGATTCCCATTAAATCGGTAACATACATTTAGAATGATTCAATTTTAAAACTATCGATCAAACTATTTCTTGAGATTGTTAATATGAAGTAACAGATTGAGCACAATATTTCCACTCACCTCACCAAACTGATATGATTTTTTTTACTTTCCTCACTTTAGAATCCAGAAAGAAATCGTTTTTGAGTGCACTGCTCTATCATTTTGCTAAAATTCACGGGGCACAGATTCCAATAAAGAAATGAAATATTAATCATCTCATATAAGAAATTAAGTAAACTTATATAATAAAAGACATTTACATGAATGAATGTGAGTCTAAAATATAAGTTTTAATTATACCATTTATACCCAATACTCCAACAAAATAAATACAAAATATTAAAAATATTTCAAAAATTATTTTAAGGTAACACAACAGACAATTGTAGTACAAAATGGTAGATTAAGCTACATGTAGTATATTCAGCACAAACATAATTCCAAACAATAAAATCACCCAATCTTTATTTCAAACAAAATTAAATATTAGGATGCTTATATAATCGCATACCAATTGTCACAGTAAATATTTATAATTTAATGTTACATCTTGCTAATTGTATAATTATTTTTAAAAAATATTTACACTCATCTGGTGAGTTTTATAAGTATGCAGTGATCTTAGAATTAGTTTATGTGTAAGCACATTTAATTGAAACAGTATCAAAGACAATCTAGTTTGTAACTTTTTTCTGCTATTGGTAGATTCTAGCTAATATTTTTATCATTATAATATAGACGGACTAATATTATTTAGAAATTCAAAGGTCAAAGATAGTTCAGATTCAAAAAAATTTCGGAATGGTGCAATATCACTATAACCCCATAATTATTTTTACTAAAGTGGAAAATGTTTAAAAATGAAATATATAATCATAACTTAAAATGTAATTTATTAGCAAATATTCCTTATAAAAAAATTAAATTCATTACTTATATTTATTTGAATACAAAGAAAATTTTCATTGTTAAGTGGCAGAAATTCAAATAAAAGCTATGGTATTTTTGTATATTCTAAAAGTAATGTTAAAATATGTAAAAACTTGTTTAATTTATTAGTTATAATGTGTATGCTTTAAAATAATAATTAAACAAAACAACTACATCTCAATATGAGATGGCATGGAGTTGAGGGTCATGTGGAAGTCTGAGTTCAAATCCCTTATATATTACACTATATATGTGCAGGTGTGTGTAAGCCTTACAGTGTATTAAATTACTTAATCCATTATCTACTTATATTTACTTGAAAATTTGCATTACTAAAAGGTAAAAAATTCATAATAAAAGTTGAAGTTTTTAGTGTACATTTTCAAAAATTGGTTTAATATAAAAATGACCACAATAATTCTTTTTTTCTGTTTATATTTTTAAAATAGACATTCAGTATAGAATTACAATCTTTTTTTTTCTCATGTGTCATAGCATCAGCCGGGAAGTGAACCTGCTAACATGGGACAACTGCTTGTAAAGCAGCTGTCGCTGACCTCTCGACTACCAATGTTTGACAATTATAATCTTTTTGTGTTATATTTATACAAAGTTGAAAATGAATAAACTGAAATAACTTTTTAATAATTTGTTTTTGCATAAAGAGAAAATTACAGGGGTTTGAACCCAGACTTTCAAGCTTCCTTAGGTTATTCACTCTATCTTATACAATCAATACATGTGACCACATAATGCAAAAAAAAAAAATCTCCAATATACATATTTCATGCTGAACCAGCACTCATCAGTTGGTCCAGATCATTATTTCCCATATGTTATATATAGTCAGTGCTCTGTTTTTATTAAGATATCCAATCTTCAAACTTTAATGGACAGGCTTCAATCCTCTTTACTTTCCAACTCTTCAGATGTCCATATCATTAAAAATCTGGTGATGGCATGTTCAAAGCCTTTGTTCTCCAATTTAGTTGTCATACCCATCATCATATTTTTAATGATATGAGCAGCTGAAGTGCTGAAGGGTGGAGAGGATTGAAGGCTGTTCACTAAAGTTCGAAAATTTGCTATCTTAATATAAACCAAGCAGCGAATATATATGTGTGAGAGAGATAATGATCTGGGCCAACTGATGAGAGCTGGTTCAGCACAAAATACATATATTGAAGATTATTTATCTTTCTTTTGGATGTATGTGGTCATGTCTATTGGTTGTATAAAATGGAGTAGGTAGTTAAAGGTAGATTGAAAGTCTGTGTTCAAATCTCTTCTAATTTCATCTAGATTAAAAGTGTATATAATATAATTCTATGTAAATATTACATAAAGATAAAATGTATTTTGAATATATATATCAAAATAGTCATGTAATCTTGCATATGCTTTAGACTGATACCACTTTTTATTTCATTTTTTTTTTAAAATGAACTTTTAACGTAAAATTGCAAATGCATTTGATTGTGATTTTTATATCAAACTGCAAATAACTACACATTCATATAGCTTATGAATAAATCAAACTTTTAAATTTTTTTACAAAAAAGTGTGTTGAGATACTATACTGATTAAATACATTCCATTCCATCAAGTGGTTAATGCAACCATGTTTCGATTTCTTTCCTTGACTTTTTTTTTTTTTGAAACAAACTTTTTGCAAAGAATTGCAAATGTCTTGATTTCAGCTTTCATACAGAATTGTGAATAGATACATGTTCATACAGTTTAAAAATAAATTAAACCTTTTCATAAAAGAATATGCCAAGATATTATATTCTTTAACTATATGTTTTGCTTTTTTTTAAATTGACATAATGTTCTGATATTAAAAGCTACCACATTATGTTTTTTAAAAGTCTTTTACTTTGAAAATGGTCTTTTAACATAAAATTGCAATTTTTTTGATTTTATATGATGTACACGAGCATTCACATTACAAATAGGTAATATGGTTTGTCATGAATTTTTAACTATTCAATTTTTTCATAAATATATGTGTTCAAAACCCTTACAAAAACCTTACTTTTATAAATATAGTTTATCAAAATAAATATATAGATTAAAAATAGAATAAAACCATCAAGACATCACATGATCACCATTTAATATGCTTACACATGTTAATAAGAATACTAAACTCTCTATACAGTAATGCCACCTAGTGCAAGCCTTCCTGCATTCACTGAATACAGAGGCTTGCACTTGGTGGCACTACTGTATAGAGAATTTGGTATTCTTATTAAAATAAAATAAATAATTTTTAAAAATGGTCATAGGGAAATTAGTATACAAAATATAAAACAATTTTTGTTAGTTAAAATTTTTGAAAAAAGTAGAAATATATAATTATATCACAATTAAATAATACTTGATAAAAATTGTAATGGAGCAATTAAAATGGTAAAAATAAATTAAATTATTCATAAGTTTTAAAAGTTACATAAATGTAAAATTATATATATATATATATATATATTAAATATTGCCTAACACTATATTAGTTATAAAATAAAATAGAAATTCATATAACATTACAATACTAGACAAAAAAAAAACAACTAAACTTTACTAAAATTCTTCCACAACCATGATTTCATCTATTAATAAATAGATCTTTTCAAGTGGAATTCAACTAAACATACAAAGTATATATACCAAACAAAATAGCCTTCCTATTATTCACTTCAAAACCCAACTTCCTCAATCTAGTGAAGATATCCTTTGATGTTAAATGAGGTTGAATTTTGAAGTGAATAATGGGAAAGCGATTTTGTTTGGTATATATAGGTGATATGTTTAGTTGAATTTCACTTAAAAAAGTGTATTAGTTTATAGATGAAACCATGGTTGTGAAAGAATTTTAATCAAGTTTAGTTTTTTTTGGCTAGCAAAAATTTATATTTTATACATAAATATATATTAACATGAAAATAAAATAAAAAATTGAGTTGTATCATGTATTAGTTTTCTGCATAGGAAAATTATTCCATCCAGCACACAAAGAATTCTGTTTGAACTAAAATAAAGAGCGTGCTAATAGCTCTAACAAGCTTCATCAATAAATGCCACAAGAGAAAGCATTTAAAATCTCTATCTAGAAATTATCTCCAGTCCGAGACCATTTTCTAGCTATTGGCTTTCCTTAATGAAATGCTAAGATATTTCAGACACTAGTGCCTCACTGAGGAAAGTCAATAACTAGAAATTGGTCTGGGTTGGGAATTATTTCTAGATATAGATTTATGCTAGGGTATTTCAGACACTAATGTCTCACTGAGGAAAGTCAATAACTAGAAACCAGTCTGGGGTTGAGGATAATTTCTAGATAGAGATTTTAAATGCTTTCTCTTGTGGCATTTATTGATAAAGCTTCTTAGGGCTATTAGCATGTTCTTTATTTTAGTTTATAATTACAAGCTTATCAAATTAAGTCATGTAATGTATTTTTATTTACAATCCTGTTTGAAGTTTATAAAATCTCCAAAAAAGGTCTTCAACCACCAAAACAAAATTCTTTTGCCAAATTAAACATGATTTTACAAAAGAAATCAAACAGAAATAAAAAAAATAAAATAAGTGTGATATTTTTAAATTGTTTAAAATGTATAAAGATATATACCTACTGAGTTCATTAAAATATTTATATTCTGTAAAATCTATAATGTTACATAACAAATAATATATATTAAGGCTATAACCTTAAGACTATGTGCCTAAAATGTGAAAGTAGATCTCTACAAATCTAAATACTAATTAACAACTTTAAAAGACAATAGTGGCCACTCTTATCTTCAATCTAATTTCTAAATATACAGGTGAATCTAAAGCATTTTGAGTTGAAAGTGTGAAGCTATTAACTACTTCGCTGATTAAGTCCACAATTGCTATACAAACTAACATATGCGAAATCTTCCAATTTACAATGAATCAGTACAAAGTTCTTATAATTGGAAATCTTTTAAAACAATTTAAAGTTGTAATTAATAATTTGTAAAGCACATACGTAATGAGTATGCATGTTACAAATTATTAATTATAATTTTTAAGGAAAAACAATTATTTATAATTATAATGTTTAATTAATTGTGAATTAATTCTAAATTGTAATAACTAGCAATGACATATTGCAAATGACTGATTTAATAATAATAACAACAACAACTCATAAACGAGTAGGACTATTTCAACTCGTAAAAAAAAAAAGGAAAAAACTGCTCTAGAAATGAGCTTTGCAATAACTATACAAATGAATCTCTGAAACACAAGTATATCCACATATAAAACATGCTAGTCCATTTCTCTGTTTACATGATACTTCAATATAAAAATGTTTTTTTTCTGAAATACTTCAGCACCATGACCAATTATAGCTCTCTGATATATTCTACTTGCTGTCATATTTTCCCAATAAAAATAATTGACATTGCACTTAGACAGGATCTACCCCATGAAAACCATGTTCAAGTTATCATAAACATCCTTTGAAGGAAATCTTCAATTGTTCATTTGTATTACACAGCCATTCCAATAAATGTATGACTTTATAATAGTGGACTGGATAACATCACATTCAGAAAGTTGAAGAAAATGTTGAGTGGTTTACGATCTTGCCATTGTATTTTTAAAATTTTATGAAGCATTCTTACAGCTAACTTAGTTGCAGTAGTTATTTGCCTATGAAAAATACTTTTACTTTGTTAAAAGTAGCAGCAGCATATCGGAGTCTCTATTATAATTCAAGATCTAAATTACAAAACCATCAAGGCATTTAAACTGATTTACATTCTCAAGCTAAATGTTTTTCTTCCATTACTGGCTGATAAAGACCTTAAGTATTTTTGAATATTAATTAATAAATCAAAGTATTTATATGTGGTATTCAAAACATTAGGTACATACTGTAAATGGACTTCTAAACTGGAAAAAATAGCACAATCATCAGCATACTGAAAATCCAGAATCCAAGAAATTCTTGATTTCCTTTTAATTGATTCAAATTAAAAATTCCACTATCAAACTTATAACCTATCTTGAATCCTGTTTGATTAAGACACCTATAAACAATTCCAAAAACCATTGTCATAAAAATTAAAAACAATGTTGCAGTGAGTACATATCCTTGTCTAATACAGTTTTCATTTCGAATGCCTCAGATTTTCTACCCGCAATAATAACCCTTTCTCTAATTCTAATGTATAAAACATATATAATATGAATACTTGTTAGATAACCAACTAATTTCAAATAATACCATAGACTTGTTTGATTAATCAAATCAAATGCCTTTTTTAAATCAATAAATGCAAAATATATAAATCATTCTTTTTTCCAGTGCTTTCCTTGCATTGACCTAGCAACAAAACCCATGTGTAAAATACTTTTTGACTATCTAAAACCTAATTGATTCTCTGGTAAATATTCATCTAGGAATAGAAGCAACCTATTCAACAAAATCCTTGAAAGTACCTTGCTGTAGTCGATAAATCTTATCTGTCCCCATTATTTTTAAAAACTGGACCAATATGAACATCCTTATGATCATGCAACACAATTGCAATAATTTTGAAGTTAAAAAATCACTACCATATTTTAAAACCTCCAGACAGTTCATCATGACTGGCAGCTTTTCCCTTTTTAAGATTACAAAGAGTTAATATGACTTCACTAATCTGGATATTTTGTCAAAATCTAAATGAATAGATAAAATAAATATATCATTAAAAATCACCACAGCAATTCTTATATAGAAGCATTACTTCAGTTTATGAATTATTATTCATTCTCACATATATAATGCTTTTATATTCAAAAGCAATTCTGCTCATTCTATTCCAGTGTGTGCACTCCAGAAAAAGTAGAAAATATTAGAGAAATATATTTAAATCGCAAACTGATAAGCAGTAAATTTCATTAAAGAATTTACGCTAATGGCGATCGATAAATTCCAAGAAATATTTGCTGCTTACAAAAATTTATTGATAAGACAACTATTTAATTAATGGAATAGACAAAATTACTTTATATGGAAAGGAATTCCTAAGGCACCAATTAATTAGTTATAGACCTTAATCATCATCATCATCATTATCACCATTATCAATCCACTGCAGGATGAAGGTCTTTCCAAGTTTAATCCATCTTTTCCGATCTTTAGCTTCTCTTCTCCACATCACCCCTACACATTTTCTTATTTCATCCATCCATCTTACATGTGGTCTCCTTCTGGGTCTTTTACAATCTCTTGGAATCCAGTTTAAAATTTCAATTGTCCATCTATTATCATCTCTTCTAGCAATATGTCCAGCCCAACTCCACTTCAATCTTTTAATTTTTTCAATGAGGTCAGTAACACCTGTTTGTTCTCTTACCCATACATTGCGTTTTCGATCTTTTCTTGTTACCCCCAACATACATCTCTCCATACTTCTTTGAGTGGTCTGAAGTCTCTGTATTGATCTTCTATTAAGTGTCCAAGTCTCAGATCCATAAGTAAGAACTGGTAAAACACATTTGTTAAAAACCTTTCTTTTCAAACACATAGGCATATTTCCTTTTAATATCAAGTTATTTCTACCAAAAGCACTCCAACCAAGTTTAATTCTATGATTAATTTCCTCTATTATGTTTCCATCTGTATTAATAATCTGACCAAGGTATTTGTAACTCTTAACTTCTTCTAATTCATCATAATCAATCTTTATTTTCATATTTTGAGCAAATCGATTAAACATTACTTTAGTCTTTTTAACATTTATCTTTAGTCCTACTTTCCTACTTTCATCTGATAACTCCTGCAACATTTCCTGCAGCTGGGAAGCATTATTTGCAAAAACAACTACATCATCTGCGAAATCTAAATGACTTAAATAATCTCCATTTACTTTCACTCCTTTAGTTTCCCATTTTAATCCACAAAATACTTCTTGCAGCACTGCTGTATAAAGTTTTGGAGATATGGAGTCACCTTGTCTTACACCTTTCTCAATGTTGACTTTCCCAGTATCATTATGTAATCTAATTGTTGCTGTTGCATTTTTATAAATATTCTTTAAAATATGACAATATCCTGGATCTATACCTTGATGATCCAATGCTTTAATCACTGAAGAAATGTTTATAGAATCAAATGCCTTTTCATAATCTACAAATCCAAAACATAATGACAACTCATATTCATTTGTCCTTTCTATAACTTCTCTCAATACTTGAATATGATCTACTGTACTAAAACCACTTTTAAATCCAGCTTGTTCTCTTGGTTGGTGAAAATCCAAGGTTCTCTGTAGACGAGTTGTAATTATCTTGGTAAAATTTTTATATAAAACTGATAAAAGGCTGATAGGTCTGTAATTTCTAATATCTTCTTTATCACCTTTTTTAAATATTAATATTATTACTGCATTCTTCCAATCATCCGGTACATCTTTATCATTTAGACATTTGGTATATAACTTTGCTAATATTTTTTCTGTTTCTTCACCTGCTTCTTTTAATATATCAATTATAATTCCATCATTACCTGGAGCCTTTCCTTTTTTCATACATTTAATTGCATTTCTCACTTCTTCATTTAAAATTCTGGGCAATTCGGAAGATGTAATAGATATAGGAGGTACATGTTCTTTATTACTATATAATTCTTGATAAAAATCTTCTACCAATTTCATAATGTCATCCCTCTTTTTAGTAATAATTCCATCTTTTTTCCTTATTGCAGATATAAATTTCCTACCAATACTAAAATGTTGTTTTACATTCTTAAGACTTTTATTTTCTTCTACAGCTTTTCTTGCTAGTTCACAGTTATACTTTCTTATATCATTTTCAACTGTTTTCCGCACCATTTTACAAAATTCGAGATATTCAATTCTTTTTAATGCATCATTCTTGCATATCTTCATATTCCTTCTTTTCTTCATAAGTTCTCTAGTCTCAGTAGAAATTTTATTAGTCAATTGCTGCTTTTTTCTACCAGCTATCTTTGTTGCAGTTTTTAAAAGTGTATCAGTTATTTTCATATTAATTTCATTCAAATCTGAATCATGTTCAAAATCTACTAATACTTGAAACCGATTTGTAAGTTCTAATTTAAATTCATTAGAATGTTTCTGAAGATTAGGAATATCAACTGTAAATATAGTTTTTCTTAATAATTTTTGTCTCTCTAGTTTTACATTAACATGTATCTTACCCCTTACTAATCGATGATCACTTCCTGTGTTAAATTTATTAAGAACATTACAATCTTGAAATATGTATTTCCTGTTAGTCAAAATATAATCCAATTCTGCTGTACCTTCATTTGGATGCTTCCATGTTCATTTCCTTCTAACATTTTTCTCAAAAAAAGAATTCATAATATAAAGTTTTTCCTTCTCTGCAAACTCCACAAGTCTATGTCCTCTCTCATTTCTATTACCATAACCAAAATTACCTACAACACTTTCATCTTTCATTTGTTTACCAATTCTAGCATTAAAATCTCCCATAACAATTTTAAAATGTTGTTTACTCTGATCAAAAGCCTTTTGTACATCCATATAAAAATCTTCTACTACTTCATCACTGTGAGAACTTGTTGGGGCATAAACCTGAATTATCTGCATTTGATATCTGCTATTAAGTAATTGATTGCATTAGTAATTAAAAACTATAAATAGAGTAAGCAACAAGATGCATCATTCATTTTCCAGTTCCTTTTGCAGAGAGATGTGACACTAGCTTCAGTTAAGGTGCATCACTCTCAAATGTGTTCATGGGCTGCACTGAATAGGCCCAAAGAGAATTGATTTTTCAGTGGATTTCAAGTGAAGTTACCAAGAGGACTGTTGCTAAGAGATGGACATAATTGCAGCTAACAGACGCTCATAGCGATGATTGCAGTGCTATATGACAAAGCCAGATATGTTCGTGTGCAGTTGAACTGGACCGAGATCAAAGTGTTTGGGAAATTGAGGCCAATGGAAACCATCTTGAAAGCAGCCAGTTTTAAAGTGAGCTGGGGGAAATGAACCATAGGGAACTATAAAAATATTTGTGTTGCAAGTGTAGCAGACTGTTCACTATTTTATTATGTACTATTTTGGTTGGTATTCGGAATGACTGCATTGTAAGCATTGAGTAAAATCAACAAAAACTAAATGACAATATAGAAAGTTTTTTACCACAGATTTCCAAGTATTTAGCTTTTGTTAAGTAGGCATTTGAATACACATATCTTCATTCTATTTTTTTATTCTAAACTTACTACTTCATGCCAAATTATGATTAATTATTTTTCTCACTAAGATGTAAAGTGTTTGCACTTATCTTATAAATAAGGGTGGGGAAATACATTAACAAGTCAGACCTTTCTTTTCTTGAACCTCTCCGAAATTTGCCTAAAAGGCAAATTATAGGCAATAAACAGCAATTTAAGTAGACTTGGGAAAGAAGATTGAAGCAACTTGAATTAAAGGCTTTGGGGTACTATCAGATATCTTTGGAAATAAATGATGAATTATTTAGAAGTCATTCAAAATAGAAGACAACATACTTACTATCTACTAATAAAGTCCAAATTGGGAGTAAATCTATTGCTTTTAATAATATATTAAGATTAAAAAACAATAAGGGACTTGAACACAGACTTTCAAACTCCCTTCAACTATCCACTCTATCCCATGGCTGAAGGGAGCTTGAAAGTATATGTTCACGTTCCTTAGAGTTACATCTAAAACTCCAAGTATATAAATTACACTTGTATTCAATCAAATATTAATTAAGATATTTTTACAAACAAGTATTTTAATTGGAAGGGATTTGAACTCAGACTTTCAAGCACTCTACAGCTATCCACTTCATCTTATACAACCAATGCACATGACCACATACATGTGAAAAAGATAAATGATCTCCAATATACATATTTCATGCTGAACCAGCACTCATCAGTTGACCTGGATCATCATCTCCCACACATATGTATAATCTGTGCTCAGTTTATATTAATATTGAAAATCTTCAAACTTTGATGGATGTTTCAATCTTCTCTACCCTCCAACCCTTCAGCAATCCATACCGTTGTAAATCTGATGATGAAATACTCAAAGTCCATCCATCTTCTGTATATTTAAATGAATATATTATGGGCCTATACATGAAGGTCAGATTGACTTAAGGTCAACATGGGTATGACAATAATATTGGCATCAACATGGACTTTGAGCATTCTATCATCAGATTTTCAATGGTATGAATGGCTGAAGAGTTGGAGGGGGTTGAAGCCTGTCCATTAAAGTGTGAGGATTTGCTATCTTAATATAAATTGAGCACTGATTATATATACATGTGGGATATAAAAATCTGGACTAACAGTTGAATTCTGGTTCAGCATGAAATACATATATCGGAGATCATTTATCTTTTCATATTTATGTGGTCATGTGTATCAGTTGTATAAGATAGAGTGAACAGCTGTAGGGAGGTTGAAAGTCTGAGCTCAAATCCTTTCTATTTACACTGACTTCAGTACAGCCAAGATACTTGTACTTAAACAAGTATTTTATAAAAGAGGCACACATACATATTAATAATAATTGAAAATGATTTATATGTTGAATTAACTATAAATAAAAATTTCTAATTTTGTAAACATAAAATCAATAATGGTAATTTTGTGAGTAAACTTGTTTTAAATAAAATTTTATATTTATTTATTCTATTCATATTATTGAACAATATTTTTTTTCAACAATTTTTTTTTATATAAAAATGTTTAAAACAGTTTTGCTAATGGCGCTGAATAGTCTTAGTATTAGGCCCTGATTATGACTTCTCTTTTTTATAACAAGCACTAAATGTGGATGCTATTTAGTTAACCAAAAAACATTAAACATTAAAAAATATTAAAATGAATTTTCAATAAATTCATAGTTATAATTTTTAAAAATAAAAGGGATTGTTATTATTGATTTTTTTAAAGATTATTTGTAAATATATATATTTTAATAATTATACTTGTTGTAATGTAAATAATGTCCATTGGGGGAGTTACTGTAGGGTAATTAGTCATGTGATTGTGTAAAAAGAAATCTTGAAAAGGTTCCATTAAGGAATGAAAGCCAGATTGATGTATTAAACAATTTTTTATTTATACTGAGTTGTCTATTTCAATTTTGTTTTAAATTAATTCTTTTTAATTTTATATATAGAAGGCAACATTATGGACAAATTTTAACACTGAAATTTGATCATTTAAAGTAATTACCAGATGTACACATAAGTGCAATAGAGACCGACGCTAGTGCTATTGATGAAAAGTACATAATCTAACAACAGAATCACTATAGAAAAAATTCATTAGGAGAAAACAATAATTGTAAAACACTATTATATAATAAATTATTCTTCCAATAGTATTATACTATTCTTTTCCATCGTGATTATATATTTTTACACTCACACTAATACCTACACTAATTAGGTCCACAAAGCATAATAAAATAGTTTGCTTATTCGTCCTTAAACTTATACTTCCCTTTGATTTTATTTTTCCACCTCTCACAGATAGTTGTTATTTGTATGTTAATGAGTCCGAATTCCTTTAAATAGCTGTAACTGATTTATAATTATTTTTATCTATAACTTTTTTACATTTAAGTTATATTATTTAATGATCAAAAGTAGTTTATCAATTTTAATCAAAAATTAACTTCCAAATTTATAATGTGATCATATACACCTGGGTCTCAATTTATGTGGTAGATAGATTCCTCAGAAAATGTGCACAAAACAAATCGCACAAAAATAGACTTAATTTACCTTGAAAAATGAGGGATACATACTGTAATTTTCAAAAATCGCATAAAAGCAAAGCAACAATGTAAAATTACTTTAAAATTCGCATAAAAAAAAAAATAAGGAAATAAAATGTGAAAAAATTTCAAATTGAAAAAAATTGATACAAGACAAACTTTTTTTATTAACTACAATATTTAATTTAATTCAAAACAATATATTTTTATGTGTAATTTACAATATTTTACATTTTTTCATATATGTACAGCATTTTAATCATTATTACTATTTGATGATATGAAGGTTTGTTTGTGAACTGGTAAAACATCAGATTCGTCACAAGAGAAAATACAACTAGCGCCAACTTCATTTTTTTAAATTGCTCTTATAGTGGACTCACCCAAACTAAAATGTTTTCCAATCACTGTTGATCCTTCCCATTTTGCTAAGTGATCTAAAATTGAAATTTTTATTTCCAAAGAAATTCATTTTCTTGGGTGTTTTTTTCTCTCCATTAGGGTAAACTAAAAGTTTAAAATAAAAATAAGAACTTAGACTTAGGATAATAAAAAGATACCTAGTCACCACTGTTGGGCAAAATTTAATTAAAACTAACAATTAAAAATTAAATTCTTATTTTTGTCTTTAATTTTCAATTCCATTTAAAAATCAAATTTCATTGTTTCACATCACATTAATTTCAGATCACATTATGTAATTTTTAAATTGTTAATTACAATTAAAAATCAGATTTTAATTTTTAATTGTCAAATTTAATTGTGCCCACCACTGTTACTCATCTTTTAAAAATAAACTTGCAGACACTAAATGATTAATTGATTATGTACTCTTTTTTAAAAAAGAAAATAGAATGTGATTTAAAATGCAAAAACAACAACATACGTAGTATAGATATCTATAACATTTGAACAGATTTACGTTATAATCTTGTAAAATTTAATGTGTGTATATAAAATGGGGAAATCCTGATTTTAAGTGAATTATGAACTTCTTTATTGCATAAAATCTATTACAATAATATTTTTAAAGCACTGACAATATTGAAATTATTAGATGGAAGTCAAACTCTGATAATGCGCTATTACTTTAAATATGATGTGTGAGTGCATGAAATTTACAATATTTAAAGTAATAGCACATTATCGGTGCTCCACTTCTAATCTAATAATTTTTATCGCATAAAAGAAAACTGCATACAAAGATATTAAGAAGAAACATGAATTGCATTTAAAAAATCCGCATATAACAAGACCCGGGTGTATTTAGATTTTTCAAAAAGATTCTTTTTTTCAATGTAATATTATTGCCAATATTCACAAGTAGTCAAAACATTTCAAGTGTGTAACACTACCTGAAATAAATATCTAAATATTAAATTACCTCAAATGTTAAACAATGTTCAGCTATGCCCTTTGTGAATAAACATTTGAAGCTGCATCTCAAAACAGCTAATTCAAAAAGGTACCTATCCAAGCTCTAAATCTTTATTCACAGAGAATGTAGCTGAAAATTTCTTAATGTTTGAGACGATTTGATATCAGTATTCAAATATATGTGAGCAATGAAATAATCAATTTTTTGAATGAAACTGATCAACTTAATATAATTTAAATATGATTCAAATCATAACCATTCCTGAAATGATTTATATACAATTTTAATGCACAAATCAGCGCATAACAGCAGAGCTTCTTCAAATTAAATCACAATTTATTATAAACTTAATATAAATTATAATACATAATAAATAATGCCCGAGCGCTTTCAAGAGAACTTAGCTCTCATAATCATGGGTAACAAAGAGTAAGCGTAACAAGGTTGCTAGGTGTAAATATATGCAGATATATGTAAATTAATTGAACTATATGCGTAAATCTAATTAACCCATTTCTTAGAAATTTTATAACACGCATCTTTCCTATTCATAACCTTATCATCCATGGCAATAAAACATGCCTCCTTCACCTTTCTCTTAACATCATTTCTTTCCCTACAAACTATTCTTGGATTTATATAATTCCACAATTTTATTTTATTTTTTAATTAAAAAATGATCTCCCGAAAGTAGTCTCAACCTCACAAACCAAAAATTAATCACCCACTTTAAAATATGGTGTCTGGAGCCCAAGTATCTGGATCTCATCATCAAAATTAACCTTGTGTGCTTCATACAAACTGGTTCCTGTTTTACTGAAGAGGAAACTCCAACATTGATCCAACCTGCAGTTTATGTTCTCATGAAATGGAAACCATTGAGCACTTCATATATCGTTATCCAAACTTTAAAACGGTCAGAGATATAGTCTTCACCAACTCCAATATCAGACCAGACCTAATTCTCTCACCTATAAAAGCAATTCACACCGAAACATTTTCTATTATTAGACTATCCATTTTCATCCTCTACGCAAATCTCAGTACCCTGCAAGTTGACAATGGAACTGCCCCATCTAGACCCAGGTCTGTTGTTCTGCATAACAATAAACAAAATCAGGAAAAGAGATGAGCTCATCTCGCCCAAAAAATCCTTTGAGGACACTTGGAACCTATTCACCTTCCCAACTAATAACAACAGAACGACAAACATGCTGGCCTACTAAACCATTCAACAAGAACTCTCAGAACTTAGCATAACCTCATTTAACTTTGTATATATCCTTTCCAGTTTGTACACAAAGTAATTAATAAATATATTTTTGAAACAAATATAAATTGTTGATAAAATGTTATTCTGAAAAGATGTTTCCATAATCACATCTTTTACTAAACCAATTAATATTTCATACTAGTGTTAGTCAATATAATCCTCATAATCTATATTGCAATTTTGAAGTAGTATTTATCTTTCATTTAATTTCTTCATACAGATAATCTATTTCCTCATCAGAATAGGCAATAGCATCATAATAAATGAATTAAACAGACAAATATTTGTTTCACAGGTTTGTTTGTATGGTTACTGCCAAACTCAATCTCTAGTGTGTTACTACTACTGTTATTAATATTTACTAAGGCTGTAACCTCGTAAAAATGCGATAATAGTGACCTCTACAGATTTTTACCACAAGCTTGCGTTTTGGAAGAAAAGTTGTTGTTTTTCTATCTTTTTAATCTTTTGAAGTTAGAATTGCCATTTTTGTTTGCAAATAGTTGCTATCTGACGATAATGATAAAAAATAAAAACTCATCATAAAACGAAAAACTATAGAAAATAACAGATTAATTATAGTGCCAGTCATAATATATATATATTTTCAGGGTAATAGATTATTAAATTAAAAATAATCTAGAAAGGATTGTTTATTAAAAAAAAAAAAATCTATTTGTCAAGACAAGAAGAAATGTTAAAGAAACTTGCGTTTGGTTGCAAATAACTGTAAAATGAGTTGAATCCTAGCAACCAGTATATGCATAAGATATTTTAATTTGCAATAAACATTTAATACTAAATCTATAAAACCTTAAAGTGTAAATTTATATACTACATCTATAAATCTTTAAGTTACACTAAAACAACTAGTTTTTAAAAAATAATGAATGACGTTATTTTGACTGCCCACCACAGCCTTCTTTATCATCTATAAATCATTGTATTTACAGTAATTCATAAATCTTATTCCTGCTTTTAAAAATCTTAATTAAAAAAAAAAAATTCTTCCACCATGTTCAGGAATTTTGTGAATTTTTAAAAGTAAACAACAACAGAAAGTGTAATTTAACATTTCCATTATATATATAATGTCAGTCTGTTGAAAGAATATTATTCAAAAAAAAGAATGAAAAGACCATTTATAAAAAATAAATTTATGTTTAATCCAAAATTATAAAACATATTTTAAAATATGCATATTGAATATACGTATACATTAGGGATTAACATCCGGAAATAAAAAAGAACGATATGATGTCTTACATTTACAGATATGTATTTATATTAAAATTCCTGCCCCAAAGCAGCTAGAATAACTAGGAAAATAGAATCTACGATCAAATAATAAAATACTTGATCATATTTTAAGGTTTTAGCATTGTTTCCCATTCTCTCAACACTATATATTTTAGCATTTCACTTTCTGAGCTACATCATAAACTTATAATATTACTTTATTAACATAGTTAATCAAATAAATTAATAAATGACTTTCTTCTTCTCCTAAACAAGTAGCTCTTTAGACATAGAGTGGCCAAGTCTTCTCTCTTAACTCTCAGATTATTTTTCAATTTTATTAGTAATTGTTTCAATTTTAAAGGCTTTTCTGAGTCTGGCTACCTTTATATCTTTGATTATTCCCCAAATTGCATACTCGAATGGACTTATGTCTAGTGATCTTGAAATGTGCAAAAAGTTCTCCTTTTTCCAATTCAAGCATCAAAAATGTTACAGAAAAATTAAAAAACAATATTAATACAGTAAACTAACTGTATTACAAAAGTAAATTAAAAATATTAATATTATGTTACTTTTTGCCACCAGGTTTACAAAATTAACATTTTTTTTTTTTTTAAAAAAAGGCATCCATAATGATTTTTTCACATCAAATAAAATTAAAATTTAATCTATTTTTGATATGTCAGGTTTCCAGTATTCTACTTTGGTTGCTGATTCCCTTTATCACATTACGATGAAAACACTCTCATATGATCAAAATTTAAACAATTATTATCTGTGTGACCATCTGGAAAATCAGAATGTTATAGATTATTCAGTTGTTTGAAGGACTTTGTGATATATTGCATTATTCAACTTGAAGTTCAAGGACTTTTTCCGATTGGAAAATCAGTTGGATAAAAAATATTAGTTGGTAAACTCTAAGCTGGAAATGGTAAGCTCCAAACAGAGTTGATCAGAAAAGTTTTTATACACAGATTATAAAAGAGTAAATGAAATACAAGACATTGATCACTAATTACAAGAAGCAACACATGCTTATGAGCATTAAACCAATAATCTAATTCCAATCATCAAACCATATCATTTGTCCTGACAAAGACTGAGATTGTTTTTTTAGTCCAAATTAACTATTGTTTGTCCATTGAAACAGAATTCAACTAGAAGAAATATTATGTCTGTACAGATAAACTTACCATAGAAAAAAGAAACCACAATGATATTATCTTAGTTCAATATAAAATCAGTGACACCCCCCCCTTCCAGTAATTACCATTGTTATATTGTGTATATATATATAAAATACAGAAAATATTTATCTATATGCCTTTTAATACTTCAGCCAGAGAACTGACTTTTATCAGAAATTAATATAAATAAACAAATGAATAAAAATTAAAATTAATAAAAAAACTATCTCAAATTGTAGTGAAAATTTGTATTAGGGTAAGTGCATAAACACCATCACATAATCTTAAAAAATAACTTTTCAATTTCAATTCCATGTTTAATTTACAAAACCTAAGATACTATTATAGGCACAAAAATGAATATTCCATTTTTTTTTTAAAAAAAAAAAGACGCTTAAACCAGCAGACAATCTACATGTTAGGATAATTAATCATAGATCTGACATTCCAAATAAAAATAGATGTCTCTCAAGCCTTTTCATTTACCAGGCTTACATGATTTTTGATTTAAGAGTGGTCATTTTACAAAATAACTATTTTTTCCACAAGAAAGAGACAGAGAGAAATAAGATTTTTTTTTTTTCAAATGTCAAATGCGTTGACCAGTAAGCGAACCCGGGCCAGCTGCTTGGAAGGCAGCTATGCTAAACACTAGGTCATCAAATAAGATTTTTTTAATCTTCGAATTTCAAATTCTGCATCCGAACGGAATAGATCTAAACATAGACATTATTACATCCTCAAATTATTTAGTTTCCTTTAATTAGTTGTTCATTTTGTTGTATAATTATACCTATGTATATATGAGTTGTATGCTTTCCATTGCATGCGTGCATATAAATCTACTTTGTTCATTCATTAAAATTAATGCAATATATAAATCATTAATACATTATTCTTATATTTAAAATTTGCTAAAAATGCGTAATAAGTATAATATTTATAGACATATATCCTCTTATATGTCTATTTAAATAGAAGTGATTTTTATTCTTCTAATTCGAATTTAATCGACTTTTTTTTGATATTGTTTTTATTGAAATTTGCCAATAGACAATTAACTAAATCTTTTAACAAAAATTTTTTATAGCGTAAGGCATTTGGAGATTATTTTTTTATTTTTTAAAATTTATTTATTTAGCTACAATTTAATTAAAATATTTTACAGCATATACAAATAAATAATTTCTGTGCATGTATTTTTGTATATTTCCTTTGGTTCGTTTATTTTTTCGTGTATTCTCTCTTTCTTTATATATATGCACCATTATTATGACGACTGACCAGGAAAGACTGAAGTTTTTAGGTAATAAGACACTAATAGTTGATTATTATCATTAAAATAATAGTAATTCTCTCCATACAGTAATGCAAACATAGTTAATGGATGCTAGAAGATTTGTGTACCGAAATGCTTATATAATGCCTACTCATCCAATATCCCTGGTCAGTTAAGAGTCTTGAATCTGAGAGCACTGCATCTAGATCTTTGGATCTATACAACCTTCCAGCAGTCACCTTTTACCTTTTTAGGTAATTTTAAAGCTATGAGCCTAAAATGAAAACCTAATATTTTTAATCCAAGCTAAAAACTAGTCTGGGGATATATAGGCATTAGGTAGGAACTTTGATGCATAAACCTTCTAGCATCCATTGATTATTATGACTTGCACTGGTGACAATACTATATGGAGAGAATTGCTATGATTTTAACAGATTGTGTAAGCATAAGCAAAATGATTATGTGATTATTATCATTATTAGTTTACCACTAAATCTTCTACCTTCTTAATGTCATTTATTCTAGGACCACATATTTATGGCTATAACTTCAATCAATACAGATATACAGAACTATATTAATCATCATCACTGTCAAACATTATCAATCCATTGTAGGAAGATCTCTCCAAGGTCAATCTATCTTCTCTGATCTCTAGATTCTTTTCTCCACATCACTCCTGCACACTTCCTTATTTCATCCATCCATCTCACATGTGATCTCTTTCTGAGTCGTTTACAATCTCTTAGAATCCAGTTTAAAATATGAATTATTCATCTATTATCATCTTTTCTAGAAATATGACCAACCCAACTCCACTTCAGTCTTTTAATTCAGGTCTTTTACAATTTTTTAGAATCCAGTTAAAATTTCAACTGTTCATCTATTATCATCTTTTCTAAAATATGTCCAACCCAACTCCACTTCAGTCTTTTAATTCTTTCAATGATGTCAGTAATTCCTGTTTGATCTCTTATCCATATATTCTGTTCTCGATCTCTTCTTGTCACTCCTAACATGCATCTCTTCATATTTCTTTAAATAGTCTGAAGTCTCTGTATTGCTCTTTTGTTAAGTGGCAAAATCTCAGTTCCATAAGTAAGAATTGGTAGAACACATTTATTAAAAAACCTTCCTTGTCAAACACATAGGCCTATTTGCTTTTAATATCAAGTTATTTCTATCAAAAGCACTCCAACCAAATTTAATTCTATGATTAATTTCATCCATTATGTTTCAATCTGTAATAGTAATCTGACCAAAGTATTTGCAGTTGTTAACTTCTTCTAACACATCATTATCAATCTTCATTTTCATCTTTTGAAAAAATCCATTGAACATTACTTTAGTCTTTTTAACGCTTATCTATATTCTGACTTTCTTATTTTCACTTGATAATTCTTGTAGCATTTCCTGAACTTCTGAAGCATTAATTACAAAAACGACTAAAAAAATGTTACATTTTTTTCCATTCATACACACATTCATTCATTCTGACTTCAAGAGAACTCAACTGATATATCAATTAAGAGTTATCAGGAAACTGAGAAGAAAGACCGTGGTGTTTTTTAATCTTAGACTCAGAGGTAAAAAGTCAATAACATGCTGGCTAATGTATGTTGGTTGATAAACAGTTCATCCATGTTCGTATACTATATGAATAATCACACAGTAATAACAGATGCAATGACAAGAATGTAAGGAGTCGACATTAGGAATTTGTCCTGTCCGATTCCTTTAAGGCCTCTAAGAGGAATCAAAGAATCTCATTTCAGTCAAACAGCAAACTCCTTTCTGCACTCAGAACTATATTATAAATTATTTACTATTGCTGTTTAAAAAGAATGTATCCTAAAATTCAAACACATATTTGAATATTAATTTCAGATGTGTTATAGTTACAACATATTTTAATAAAAAATTAAACAAATGCTTTTCATTAATATATATATATATATAAAGCAAATAGTGTGACAAAATTCTTCCCAGCATTCCCTTCTCCTTCTAAAGAGAAAACAGTGGAAAAAGCATTATTTTTCAGGTTTGCCATTCAGCTAGTGGAAACAGTTGGAGCAGTTTTCCATTTTTTATATTACTGTCTAACAAAAAATAGCTTCATTGACTGACCAATATTGGATAATTAGCTAGGTTAAATGAGGCTAAAATACTTGAAAGTAAAACTGAAAATCATTTTCAAATTCTACCTAGTCTAAATTTGAATCCAAGATAAATTAAACACATTACTACTATACTATCTAGTTATTTATCAGCCTTCATTATCTAGTTATTTACCTATCTTTGGGCAGTAAACTTAACACATTCCATCCAATTTAGTCATGATAATTGAATTTATTTATTTAGTGATATTATCATATAAAATTTGTAATTGACAATGATTAAATCAAGTTTGCAATATTTGAAAGTAAGATCCTTTAATTCGATTTCTCAAAATTTTATATAATATTGCTATTAATAATTAAATTTATTATATGTAACTGTAATTTCAGATGATACTTTGGAAATAAAAAGAATAGTGCAAATAGATGATGATGATGATTATTATTATTATTATTATTATTATTATTATTATTATTATTATTATTATTATTAATATTAAACAACCTCCATACTTCCCCATTCTTTTTAAATTCATATAAATAAAGATTTAATAAAAGACAAATGACCCCCAAGATGTATTTTGTGCTGAACCAGCACTCATCAGTTGGCTCAGGTCACTATCTCCCATATATATCTCTATTATATGAAGAGTATTTATCTATAGTAAATTGAGTTTGACAATGGTAAATAAAAATGTAACAGGTTACTATAGATAAATACTCTTCATGTAATAGAGATGTATATAGAAGATAGTGACCTGGGCCAACTGATAAGTGCTGGTTCAGCACAAAATACATCTTGGGGGTCATTTGTCTTTTATTGTATCATTATTTACATGAATTTAAAAAGAATGGGGAAGTATGGAGGTAGTTGAATATATCTATAAAGATATTACACATGGGAAAGAGAGAGTTGAATAACTCCATGTGTGTGTGTGTTTAAAATTAAAAAAATCAGATATATTAAACTTTAACTGAAGTTTAAAGTTTATATCAGTGCTAGAGATAATCTCTAATTTAGAAAAGGATTAGTAATAATCATTACTGTATTTATCTGAGGTGGATGGTGTCAAAGTTGTGAGTGGAGTGAGTTTGACAATGGTAAGTAAACATGTAACAATTATTATTATATATACTTAGAAATTAAAGATTGTCTCGTCTTCACACGCTAACAAATGGCTGTTTGGATAACCGGGGGTGGGGAAATAATAATAATAATAACTGATACGTTAACAAATGGCTGTTTGGATAATCGGGGGTGGGGAAGTAATAATAATAACTGATTTTAATTATTCTACAATAAATTAAATAAATTTTCTTATCCAGGTTCAGTTGACAAATTATCAAGAAGAGTGCAAGTTAAAAAACAAAACAAAGATAAATTAAAATGGGGAATAGTTCATTTTGAATATGCCCTGTGAGTTCAAGAAATTTTATTTTGGACATATACAATAAAATAAAAAATGAATGAATTTTCATATATATATTTTTCATAATTTTCTTAAAACTAATATCTTCATTTCGTTAAATAGATGAAGAATTAGTGTATAGCTTGCCATGCCAGACTTGGCATTTTTCATTTCTGGTAGTCACCCCATAGTTAATTTAGCTAACCATGTATAATTGGTTAGGACAAGATAAAATATGGATGAAAAAGTGTTAAAATCCTCACTACCCAACAAGTGAAAACCTAGTATTTTTTTCTCCTTTACAGTTTCTTTATTAATGGTAGCTGAAGTAGCTTATTTAAAGATTGTTTAATATCTACCTATAAAAAAATTAATATGAATCATAGTTTTAAAAAATATAGTTGGTGGATTTTTTTTTCCACTCACAAATTTGATCACTAGGCCATCACAATCGAGTTTATCTAGTTAACATGTATCACATGATCATCTCTTATACTAGCATATAATTGTTTCTAAACAAGGCAAAACTCTCCATACAGTAGTACACAAGCCTTCTGGCATCCATTGATTACTCTGGTTGGCACAGGATGGTACTACTGTATGGAGAGTTTTGCCTTGTTTAGTTAACATGTGTACGCACATTAACTTTTTTGTTGTAAGTAGTCTGAATAATTAATAATAGATTATTAAATCAAAGTATTAAAATTTAATTATCATCTAGCACAGGGGTGGGCAAATAGCGGCCTACTAAGAGTTTTTATGCGGCCCTCCAAGACAATTGGAAAAATCCACCTTGAACTGAGATTTCCTTGCCGTGCACGTCCATTTCATCTCGTATTTTCCACTAGGATGGCCATATCAATATACATGTGCAGTTTAGATACAATGTGCAGTGCTTTTCTAGTTGATCTGGTTAATTTCAATGTTGTCTTTGCATTAGCAAATATATACATTTCCAAATTTAGTGAAACCATGAACCCTTCGAAAAAATGTAAAATCGTTGGTGAATGTTGTGTGTTTAATGAAGAATGGACAAACAAATATTTTTTTGGTAATACAGGGAATAAAGCAGTGTGTTTATCATGTCATGGAAAAAAGGTGCAGCCCTCCGCTAACCTTTGCTTCCCCAATGTGGCCCTCTGCCAACCTCTGCGGCCCCCGAGTCAAAACAATTGCCCACCCCTGATCTAGCATAATTAGCTATTGCTGGCAATATATTAAAATCTTAATTTTATAACTACATCACAAACTTTAATAATTAGCTTAGAGGCTTAAAGTTTAGTGTATTAATAATAGAGATATCTGTGGAAAGAGGTTGTTTTTTTACTTCAGTAAATGTGTTGATAACATGATCAAGCTATTGAAAAAGAATCCAAACTTCAGTGACCATTACTACAGTCTTCTACCTAACTTTTAGAAGAAAAAAAGTAACATTTAGCATTTAAATGTACTTACAACATGATGATTCTGATATTATAATAGTAATGCAAGCTTTGTATTTAGCTATTAATAATTCAATTTTAAGATTTCATCAGAAATTTTCACAAAATTGATTCAAATCATACAATCAGTATAAAAAAATAATCGAATGGTTTTTAATTACTCAGGAATTATGTGACATCCAAGGATCATTAATGATAAGTTGAACTTTGATTCAAAACTTCTTGTTCGAAAGTGCAAAACTTTATGACTGTGCTAAACAGTGCTGCAAACAGTCAATAAAAAAACTTCTACCTCTAATTCTACAGTGCAAAACTTCATGATTCTGCTGAATAGCTTAGCAGACGGTCAATAAAAATCAGTTTATAACCAACTGATTACAAATGTAAGCAAAAAGATAAATAATTCCCCTTTCCTTATATTTTTCTTTTAGCTTTTCATTATATTGTTTCCCAGTCATTGCATATCTTTACAAAAAAAAACTACATAGTTTTATTGGGCTATTGGATATCTCATAATTAACTGACTCATCGATAATTTATGATTTAAAAATAAATATTTATCCTTAACAATGGTCAAATATAATATACTGAATTTGTCAATAATGTTGTTTCCATAATTACTATCAATAATCAATTCAACTCAATTGAAATAAACAACTAATATTGGTAGTTGTGACTTATGCCCAATGTGGCCATATGAAGCACTGTTTCTGTGTCAACACACAGAAGTATTCTGAGTAGGGGGCCAAAAGCATTATGCAAGTTCCAATCACTAGATGTGCGTATGCATAAGAACCTTATGCCAACTAACTGCCAGCACTACTGCTCACTTAGTGGTGCTGATTGCCATGCATATTCTAACCAGTTTTCAAACAATATTAGGATCGTTTCAAGGCATAACTAGTTATTTAAAATTAGTTGTTTATATCAGTTGAATATTAGTTGTTTATTTCAAATGAGTTCCATTGAGTTGAATTGATTATTAATAATAAATAAAAAAGAAATATTATATAAAAAATTAGACATTCATAAATTTTATGTTTTGCCTGTCTAGCATCAACATTTTTTTAACCTGTGACTCAGTAATGTTGTGATCATAGTGCCATCAATTACATTCATGACAATTTATTGCTATTATAAATTTGGAAATTAAAATTTGGATTAATATGACTCTAAACATCAAGTTAATGATGATAGCAATTTTTCCAAGTTTTAAAAAAATTGAGAAATGTTTCGTTTATATGATAAAATAAAAATAATTGATTTAATTTTTAAAAAGTTGTATATTCAATCTGACCAGATTCTTAATAGTTTTATTGCTCAGGAATTCATAAGAGATTTAAATGCCGGAAGTGTCACGGCTGAAATTAATCTAATCTGAGAACTTTACACTCCAGAGTCTGGGTCTCTATTATTGCGTAAGTCAGACAGTCAATCAAAATGAATATCACCAATCAAAGAATACTAAAATAAGGGAGTGAAATATGCTTAGACTACTTGTACTTCTAAGGCTGCTAAAGTTAGATCCATAATTATATGATAAATATTTAGTGAAGCTAAAAGCAGCATTGAATTTGTGAATGGAAAATGTGAACAAAAACAAATGTTTCTGTAAACAATAACACATAGCAAAGTATCCACTGCTTTGTGAACTTAAAAATGCAGCACTCCATGGCTCGTTTAGGCTTGACATTGCCACAATCATGATCTCTGCATTTTGAGACAATTTAAATGGCATTTTACTTTCTTAATCCACAGAGCAAAGAATATTGTTGAGACCACAAAAATATCACAACAGTTTCTGCTGTCTATATAAGTGAGCATGCTGGAAACTTATGACTTTACAATCTGTAGGCATTTTATCTTTTGTATTTATTCATCATCATCACCAATTTTCATTTATTTATTTATTCTGAGATATAATGATCGAGTGGAATGTGTCAATCAACAAAACATCACATGATCACCATTTCCTATGCATACACAAGCTATTATTAACAATAGCAAACTCTCCATACAGTTGTACTACCCAGTACAAGCCTTAGAAATCATGGGATGCAAGAAGATTTGTGCATAAAATCCCCATTTAGTGCCTTAGATCTAGGAGCAGTGCTCTCAGATTCAAAGCTTCTCACTGATACAAGCCTCATGCTGAAAACTAGTCTGGAGATATAAGGATTTTATGCATAAACCTTCCTGCATCCATTTATTACTAAGGCTTGCATTGGGTTCCACTGCTGTAGAGAGAGTTTGCTACTGAATGTATATATATATATGTAAATGCGCTCTAAATATTTATCACTCATTTTACTATATTTCATTTTCTGTTAATTATTTTGGATGATGCTTTAATATTCATAATTTTTAAAGTAAATTTTATCATTATATATATATATATGGTGGTGGTGAGCAAACTAGCTTACAAGCAGCATGCAGTTCCCAAGACATTTATTGATTTTCACTGCCATTTTTTCTTAATATATAGTATTTTATTTTATAAATGCTTTAACCCTTTGGCTATGTTTATACATTGGTTATCCACATGTTTACACATTAGTTAATGGCAATGAGTGCTCAATCCGATTAGATAAGAAAGAAATCTGGACTAGTCCACTTCTGAAGGCAAGGTCAGATATGACATCCCTCCTCCTAGTTAAATTTAGCCCTGGAGAACATAGTCATAGAGATGATATGGACGATGTGTTGTCTGCTTTGTTGGTTTCTCAGATTTATTGCTGTTCTTGTCTTGTTCATCATCTTTGTTTGATGGTCTTGTCCCTGGGTGTTTGCCTGGATTGTTGCTGTCTTCAGTTTGGCAGTCATCATTTTTTCTTGATGTGCTTGTTTCTGTGTGATTCAGTATCAGCTGGTTTAGGTGGCGATGATGTTGATACCTATCTGCCCTTTGAACTATTATAGTATAGAGTCCTTTCAGTTGTGTAACCACTGCTGGTATGCATAATACATTCTATATAGCACATGAGTGCCTATTTGTACTTTTATTTTGATATTTTCTTTTTCTACATAATTTAGAATCGGGTTTCACAACTGTCAGGTTAAAGACTTATAAAAGCAATTAGTTTGAAACATAAAATTTTTAGCTTTTAATTAAATGGGGCCAATCAAAAGGGTTGTTAACATGAATTTTATTATATTTGTTTGGTAAAAAGTGTTTTGACATTGGATGGTCTGTGCTGCTCTCATCAAAATTAGTTACAAAAGTGAATACTATGATCATTGCCTGAATTCTGCCATCACTCTTCATAAAATATATACAAGTTATATACTTATGGTAGCAATAGAATCAGTGTAATGCAGCTCAGTACTTTTTTGATTAATAAATACATAAGGATTGATTTTAGTGAGTTAAAAACCTTGTTTAAAATAACTAAACAAGAGAAGAGTATTTGAATAAGAACCGAATATTCTTAACTACAAAAGAAATAATGATTTGCTTTTACTGTTAAGAGTGAAAAGATTCTGTGTCTTTTTTTCATACAACCAACATCCATTTCAATGCCAGTAATATTAAGTATCGGCCTGAGTTTGGAGTGCAATCATAAAATGTTTCTAGTACTTATAATACGCTTTAAACATATATAGGTGAAGTTAATAAAAATTTTCACAAATAACAATGTTTAGCATAGCGCTTTCGGAGCATGTTTACCCCATATTCATATCCATTATTATGTATTAAACATAACAAATGCAAATCATTATCCTGTCCATTTTCTAGATATTGTAAAGCAGGTATCCCTTTGACTGATGGTGTTTGGATCATTTGCAATGAAATATACTTATTTTTCTTTTGGTGGCATTTCTTTCTTTGCAAACAATTTCAGTGCTAAAAGGTTCAAATTTATGAGTAAATGTTTTTTGGTGTTCTGCAAATATTGAATTGCCTTCATTTTTGTTTACCACTCTATTGTACATATATAAGTGTTGTGTTACTCTATTGTTTACTGTGACCCGAGTTTCACCATAATATGTTGCCTTACAGCCAGTTAATCTTATATACAACTTTGGGGGCTTGGTCTGGCTCTACTTTGTCCTTTGTGCTGTTGTTTATTCTATTTGCATTTGGTGGAGTTCTGAAGCCTATTTTCAATTCCTTAGATAAGTTTTTGACTAAATGTTTGGCCACCTTGGGAATATAAGGTAAACTTAAAAGTGGTTTGTTTCTAGATAAATTTACTCTGAATACAAATTGTACTTTTTGAATATTCAAAAATATGTCAAAAGCATTATATGTAGTTCTGAATACCAAAGAATTTATATACTCCTAACATATTACTATGCATGATTTTCAACATTATTCCCTGCAAAGACTTGAAACCAAATGGCATAAATATGATATTGTCTCACTTTATATAAATGAAACAGTTTTTAATTTATTTCACTATTAGCAAAATTTCATATCTAAATCACTTATTTTAAATATACTTTAAAACAATTGTTTTACTTCTTAAAATTATTATTTAAAAAAAAAAACCCAGTTTATGAATATCTCCTATGATATATTAATGGTTTACATGGTGATATTAATAAAATTAATATTAAAAATAGTGTAGACAGAATAATTTCATAACTCTCAACTTTTTTGCAGGAGTTTTAAAAGAAGTATTTTGTGGATTAAAATAGGAAGCTGAGGGAATATAAAAAAATACATAAAGATTATTTAAGATATCTAAAGTCTGCGGTGATGTAGTTATTGTTTTTGTAAATAATGCCTTAAATTTTAGGAAATACTGAAAGAATTATCAAATGAGAATGCTAAAAAAAGTAATATTAAGTGATTTTTCAGAAGAAAAAAAATAGATTGACAATTATAAATTAAAAAAATTACAAATATCTTGAACAGATTATTAATACTATAGATGTAATTATTTATAAAATTAAATAAGAATGGGACACTTTTGTTAGAAAAAACTTAATATTAAAGATCTAAGTTTTTGAAAGAAAAAACAACGACCAATGAGTCTTATTCTTACATATGAATTTGAGACTTGGACACTTAACAGAAGTGAAATTC
Organism: Epiperipatus broadwayi; assembly: GCA_028023455.1. Lineage (NCBI taxonomy): Eukaryota > Metazoa > Onychophora > Udeonychophora > Euonychophora > Peripatidae > Epiperipatus > Epiperipatus broadwayi. The sequence goes on from JAQFVV010006207.1 coordinate 3,255,558, forward strand.
AGAGAACAACGCACATTTGAATTTCCCAATATAAACATGATTATTGGGCAAAACAAAGAAAAAGAAAACAAACAAGTGTCACTGGAATTATTGAAAAATTAAGAGACAGAACTGGAGACTAAACTCAATATATTATTAGAAAAAAATAATAATACATGGATAATGGAATACTAAAAGATTTTTAAAGACCCAGAAAGCGACCATGGGTGAGATGGATGGATAAAATCAGGAAGTCTGTTGGGTGATATGGAGAAGAAAAAGCTATGAATTGGAAAAAATAAATTAAATTTGGAAAAATTTCCAGCATGCAAGAGATCAATAAATAGTTGATAAGAATGATATTATTAATTTGAAAATCTAAATAAAGAAATATTCAATTACTTCTTTATTTTATACGTTTATAATAAACATGTAACTTTAAATAATGAGAAAAGTTAAGAAAAAAAACAAGCAATAGCAATAAATACCACCCACGATGATCAAGTGTTTTCACAGGGTCGCACTACCCTATTGCCTACTTATCTCCAGCTGCATACATACATACATTTGAACAATAAAATTTACGTTTATTTTCCGCACATTTGAGTTTCCTTTCATTCTTTTTCTATAAAAATTTTTAAATTGAACATATTTTTTTTATATAAATAAAAAAATGTAGTTCAAACGGGTGGGAAAAAATATCAAGCTTATTAAATCAATCCTTGACAATTGAAAGCATATTTGAATTAGCAACCTGTACAGCTCGGATTGAAAAAAATATAAAACAATTTTGTTGCTAATATTTTCAAACAGGCTTCAAGATTTTCCAATGACTTGCTTAGCTCTGCCTATAGAAATCAAATCCGAATAATCCATAATGATAATCTCTTTCATGAGGTAAAAGAGGGAATATGAAACAGCAAAGCCAGCCGCTTTGACAACCTCAAAAACATAAAGATGCCGCTTCTGAAGATCACTAACTCTGTAATCAACTCCACCAATCAGAGCAGAGAATTGTAATAATCTGACAAGAAAAAACAACTAGCAGACATCTGCCTGCAGGACTTGCTATGGTCTGGGGTGTGGTAATAGTTATGCAAAGAGACAGAGGGAGGGAGATTAGAGTCTAGGATAAGGTTTAATTTACTATAATAAAAAAAAAGGCCAAGTTCAGTCATACATCTTTTTCTCCCTTTTTCCCCCCTTACAACTTAAATTAAACTTTTTTTTTTTTTGTTTAAAAAAAGGACTAATTTAAAGTTAATTATAAGAAATAACGTATTTTATTCTCCATTTCTCTTTTTAGGGTCAATAATGGAATTTGCGTTAAAAAAAATTAACAATACATAATAAAACTATTTTTAAAAATGACCTAATTCATTTTTTATACGTAAATTTAATTCCCTTAAGTGTAGAATGTTAAATACTTTAACCAAACAAAAATAATTTATAAAACATACTACTCACATACATATATATGATTTAATAAATAAAATTAAAAGCGTGTGAAGCGCTTCGCACGCTTTTAATTTTATTTATTATAATATTAAGAGAGAAGTTTAAAATTCTTAATAATTTGCATATATGATTTAAAAAAAAAAAAAACGATAAATTTGCTTGAGAAACTGTAATTCATTTTAATTACTGTCATGTGTGATTTAGTAAAACTTCGGATCGATTCCAGTTTTGGCGTTTCCGGTACTCAACTTCTTATCAACTCTCAAGTAGTTAAGCCATTTGGTTATTTGTTTTTAATTTACTCTACTCCAGAGCCATCTATTGTAAGCCTAATACTAGTAGTGTTATCAACTAATTCATTTTGAACATATTTAAAAAAATCGAAGGTTTGGTTACTCAGAGATGGCAAGTAATATTTGAGCATGGAATATGACAAGTTAAGTTTTGATCCATTATTACCCTAATGTGCTAAACTGCAATAAACTATTTAGAGCAATTTATCTAAAAATTGTGAGTGATGAACTTCAAACACTGAAAATCTTTCATAATTCACCACACTTCATAACATTAAGCAATAAACCATGTAAAAAAAGTAAACTCAAAAAAAAAAAAAGTATATGCTCAATCACATTCAGTCAATTAATTCAATAAAGTTTGTTTTTTTAAGACTAATTGTAGTATATATATACTAGTGTTATGAATGTTGGTCTAAGAAAGATTATTCCACAGAGCAGGGGTGTCCAACAAGTTGATCGTGATCCACTGGTCAATCGCAAAGCCATTTTTGGTCGATCGCGAGGCCAATCTGGCAAGAGCTGTCGGGTAACGAGTGAAACAAATTAAGTCAAGGTTTTCATGTTTTTTTGTCATTTTTGTGTTTGTTCTAATTTTCTTTTAAAATTCTAGATAGATAGGTGAGTCCACTAAGCCATATTAGTATTGAAAATAATATTTAATGTAGCTAATTTGAATTAATAAATATTGTTAATAATTACTCATGTTTCTTTAATTCCCCCAGATATGAGTTTTTTGGGCAGTTAAATAATTGTTATTTTTTATTAAGTAGATATATAAATATTATTTTACACCTCCCTCCGCTTAGACTACACCTATGACAACAAGTCGATCGCAACACATTTTAAAAATAAAAAGTAGATCTTATGAACACAAAAGTTGGCCACCTCTGCCATAGAGCACTTTCAACTTATAAAGCTAGTATTATAGCATTCGTAAATAGGAGGAGGAGGGGGTAAAATTTAAATGGCATACTAATTTATATAAATTGGTAATTTAAATATTTCACTTTTTAGAAAGTGGTGTGCTGTTTTCTTTTTTGTTGATTATGTGGAAAATGTTAGAGATATACCATGCTTCTTAGATCTTTCACTTTTTGTTGCCATGTTCAATACATACAATGTTGAGCTTTAACAGGGTCAAAAATGTGGATCGAATCTTGCCTGTGCTCATTTTTTTTTTTTGCATGCTTATATAAATATTTATGTTGTGCAACTCCGGTAGCGATGTTTGCTTGAGACTCTCCATAATATACAGATTTACAGGAGGCTTTCCTGCATCCTATTGTGTACACTGTTTGAGTGGCTTGATCATAGGTAACTTGTTTTTTGTTAATCATCATCATCATCAACAACAACCATTATCAATCCACTGCAGGATGAAGGCCTCTCCAAGTTTAATCCATCTTTTCCGATCTTTAGCTTCTCTTCTCCACATCACCCCTGCACACTTCCTTATTTCATCCATCCATCTCACATGTGGTCTCTTTCTGGGTCTTTTACAATCTCTTGGAATCCAGTTTAAAATTTCAATTATCCATCTATTATCATCTCTTCTGCAATATTAAATTCAAATAAGACTAGATTTTAGGAAAATCTTGACATAAAATAAGTATTGCTAAGTGCATATATATTCCGCACATATATAATTTTAAATAATTAAATTTTTAAAAAAAATCTATATTTAAAAAAAAACCCTCAATTTAAAGTACAATGGCAAATGCTTATTATTATTAGACAGTTTCAAATATATCATCTATCAATTCTATAAATTTCACTCTACCTATTCATAAATTTTTAATACATTAGAACATTATCATTAATCCAAATTACATGAAATCAAACATTTCTTTTTATGAAAACTTTTAGATCAACCAACATGATGTCACAAAATTATTTACAATTATAATATCCACAATGCATGTAAAAACTGACATTGTTAAAATCAAATTAAAATCTGAATAAGCTAATATAACAGGGCTAAAAGGTGGATTGGTATCATTCTATCTTTTACATAATTCAAGGGAAGTTACTTCCAGTTATATGACCCTTGTCACAGTTTTTAATAACAAAACACCATTTTTTTAGTAGGAAAAAAAAATACAAACAAACTATATCATTAGGTTTTGTTCATAACATATTTTATTAAAGAAATTGAACCAATCGTTAGGTTATTAAAAATGTTATGATGTCTATAAAGTTCAGAATGAAATAAATTACACTTAATGTTAAAAATTCAATAATAAATAAAAACAGATAAATTATATATGACGATTGATTACATTAGCAGAAATTAAGCTTAAAAAAAAATCACATGATCAGAAAAACACACAACTCATATAAAAAAAGTTAAACCTCCATAAGCTATATAAAATTTGCAATTTTCTATAAAGGCATGTTCAATAACAAACAAAAACAAACAGATGACTTTCTATGTTAAAAATGTATTTTAAAAAAATTATAAAATATGATTATAAGTATTAATGTCCATCAAACAGTTATGTTTTTAACATTTTTTATGATGAATTTTAATGTATTCATAAGTCATCATCATCATCAACCATTCAATTCATTGCAGAAGGAAGGTCTCCTCAAGTTCAATCCATCTCATCTGCTCTTTAACTTCTCTTCTCCACATCACCTCTGCACATTTTTTTATTTCATCCATCCATCTCACATGTGGTCTCTTTTTGGGTCTTTTACAATCTCTTGGAATCCAGTTTAAGATTTCAGTTGTCCATCTGTTATCATCTCTTCTAGAAATGTGTCCAATCCAACTCCACTTCAGTCTTTCAATTTTTTCAATGAGGTCAGTAACACCTGTTTATTCTCTTCACCATATATTGTGTTTCCAATCTCTTCTTGTTACTCCCAACATGCATCTCTCCATACTTCTTTGAGTGGTATGAAGTCTCTGTATTGCTCTTCTATTAAGTGTCCAAGTCTCAGATCCATAAGTAAGAACTGGTAAAACACATTTATTAAAAACCTTCCTTTTCAAACACATAGGCATATTTCCTTTTAGTATCAAGTTATTTCTACCAAAAGCACTCCAACTAAGTTTAATTCTATGATTAATTTCATCCATTATGTTTCCATCTGTATTAATAATCTGACCAAGGTATTTGTAACTGTTAACTTCTTCTAACTCATCATAATCAATCTTAATTTTCATACTTTGAGAAAATCCATTAAACATTACTTTAGTCTTTTTAACATTTATCTTTAGTCCTACTTTCCTACTTTCATCTGATAACTCCTGCAACATTTCATATTCATAAGTGTATGAATATATATTTATTTGAAAATCTATATTAAAAGGTTGTTTTCAAAAAAAATAATGATTATAATAGTTTGAATGTTTGTGCAAGATTCCATAATTTTAATTCAATGTAGAAATATATTCTTAAAATACATCTCTGTATGAAAAACTTTTCAATGAAGTGGAGTTGGGCTGGACATATTTCTAGAAAAGATGATAATAGATAGACAATTAAAATCTTAAACTGGATTCCAAGAGATTTTAAAAGACCCAGAAAGAGACCACGTGTGAGATGGATGGATGAAATAAGAAAATGGGCAGGGGTGATGTGAAGAAGAGACGCTAAAGATCAGAGATGCAGTTGATTGATAATGGTTGATGATGATGAAAAAATTGAATTGTTAAAAAGTCATATTGATATTTATTATTAGTTCCCAATTCTGTATGAAATATAAAATCAAAAATTTAAATATTCTATATTAAAAATTTATCTTCAGAGTATAAACAGAAAAAAAAATTTATTAAGCGGGCATTTTCCCATTATACTAGTGTTTGAAAAAGTATATAAAGAAATTACAAAAACTTTTAGTGTGAACTTTTTGTTACTTAATGATGTAATTTTTCCATCAAATGTATTGAAGTTACACTAATATATTTACTGTTTAAATATTTTTAGTTTTACCAATATAATTATATATTTGTATTTGAATGACTTGGTTCACTTTTATAAATTTTCTAAATCCAATGGAATTTGAACCTAGGCTTTCAGATTAATGGTAATCTGCCTGTAGTATATATGAAGCAATTGATGATTGCTTTCTCCTAAGAAATTTGAGAGATAAAAACTAAACAAAATGTATTAAGGCAAATAGGAAAAAAGATGATGAAATAACAAATTCTTATATAGCACTTGTGAGTTACAAAATTGTGTTGTATACTTATTAAAGATAAAGTCAAAAAATCTACTTAAATGATCTATATGCTATGACATATTCTCACATGAAAATCGTAGTATATATATATAATTTAAATATTACAAACATAAAGCTAAACTAGTCAATAAATGATGAAAATTACCCCAAATCCAAAACTCAATCAGACTAACCAAGAAAATCAAATCAAAAACACAACCAATGGTTTCACTGCTACAAGCAGACTTCTCAAGTGTAAAGAACTACAACACAACACCATATTTATATTAAATATTGCCCACAATTCCATTTACTTCACATCCACCCTTAATCTTAAAAGAACTTTTAAATAAGATAATTGCTTCAGAATAATAAATTTTTAATAATAAAGATTTTTTTTAATTCTTTTTATTTCATTTCTCTCAAGGAAGACAACCTTAGCTTCATCAAAATTAATAGTGTGGCCTGTATCTTTTTCATGGACATGCAAAGCGGAACTAAGATATTTATTTATATATAATTGTACACATTAGATGGCAAAGCAAGCAGTAAAGTAATTATAAAATCTATTTAAATAGGTCTCTGTAATGTTCTTGGTGCCAGAATAGCTTAACAAGGTCTATAACTATTGAATGATGGAAACAAATTATCTAATTTGTTTGTAATCCTTTTCCTCCTCTTTTAAATAATTTTTTCTTTCCACAAATCAAAGAAGTGATAATAATGCGAAAACAAGCTTCATTAAAAAAAAATGCAATGTGAGTTACAGTCTTAAATCTTAAAAGTTTATTCCACATTTGAATTATTAACTTTTATTGATGTGCAGCATTGCATGGTTTGGTGCAATAGTTGGTGTCCAACATGGGTTTTCCAGGATTGATTCTGGCATTCACAGTTCTGGTGTTTCAACTTCATATAAAATTGCAAGCAATAAAACTATATGCATTTTCAATTTCTCTTAAAATCAAAGCTAAAATTTTGTCAAGTGTTGTTAGCTGAGAGGTCATCACAGCTGCCTTGCAAGCAAGTAGTTGGTTGCAGACGGTTGTGGGTTCGCCTCCCGGCTGATGCTATGACATACGGGAAAAAAAAATTAACTTTGCCTTCTTTTGGATATAAATGGTAGTAACAGCTTAAAAAATTTCCTTTTTTGAAAACAGACAGTTCTTATATATATTATTGTTTTTAATTAAAGACATATATTCAGGCAAGTTTTTTTTTTTTACTTTTATCCTAACACAGTCCATACTATATAGCTTATATTCACTCTTTTGAGTTTTAAGAAACTTTTTTTAAAAAATAAAACTCAAAAAATCAAATTTTGATAGTTTTAGCATAGATACTGAAATTAATTGCAGTATACATTTTTGAAAAATTAATACTGTCACACTTCTAAAACTGAATAAAGATAGAAAAAGAAAAAATGACCCTCGCAAGACATTTCAACCAAACTAGTACCTCAGTTAGTTCTGAATACCATACCCACTCAAATACCTTCATCACTAGTAATTATTATTCATCTCAAGATTTAATTCATAAGCATTAAATTTCCCCAGAATATTAATGATATTAGGTTTGAGATTGCTGGATTATTATTAACTCAGATATAGACTTTAAATTTAGTTAAAGATCAATATGTCCCTTCTTAAGAACTATATATATGCTTGGCATCATATTAAAATCACCTCTTTATTAAATAAAGATGATAACTCAGCAAAACAGCACTTTAAGATTATTGATTTATTTTGTGATGTATTTTTTCATTTATTATTTTCTTGGAAGGGTAGATTGAAAAGTGAAAGAAGAATACACACCACTGTAAAATCTAATTTGATATCTTCTATTCTTATAATTTCTCAATATATCAATGAAAAGCTAATCGTGTTAAACATTGGTTTGCACATTGATTCCCTACTCACCTTATTAGCACATGTACTCCAACACTAGTTTCAAAGAACTCAGAAAAGAAGCTTTCATTCTTTACTGGATAGCAATACTATTAAAAAATTGAATTTCCATTCTTTATGACTTTAATGCACATGTTGGTGCAAACACTTTTGACCAAGAGTTGTAGGAAGTAATAGCATTGGTAATTTAAATTCAAATAGTCTGTTACCATTGATTTTTTGTGCAACATATAAACTAACTATCCCACATACACTGTTAGGCAGAAAAACTACTATAGAAAAACATGGAATGCATCCATGCTCAAAACAATGACATTTAATGGATTATATTATAGTCAGAAGACCGCAGATTGCTACACTAAGATTAAAATAACAGTGGCATTAAAAAGTCCAATTCCAGTCACATTCACATAGAAATTTACGTGTGTTCTTCAGAAAAACTTTCTACTCAAACTAAATTTCAATGGCTATTAGGTACTAAAACTGTTAATTTGGAGCATCACAATGACCATATTATTGAAACTTGAAATTCTCTTAAGAATAGTGTTATAAATACAAGTAAATCTATTCTTGGTTCTAAAAATCACTGTTTTTCTGGCAATGATATTATTTTAGTGATTTGATTGAAAAGATATGAATAATAAGTTAAATATGGAACTTCATGATAAATGTAGAGATTTAAAGACAAAAGTTCAATGACAGGCAAGAAGGCTAAGAATGATTGTTGGATTAAAACAACAAAGATATTACAGACATTCATTGATTGTGGTCACTCTAAAAGTTTTTGAGGCATTGAAAACAACCTATGGATTTGAGTTAAGATATTACATTTTTATTAAATACAGTAATGAAACTGATGAGAATGATATTTTGAACAGGTGGAAGGAATATTTTGATCAGTTTTTGCTTAATGATACAAAAATTGATTTTTAATCATATATCTATTTTATGATTATTTAAGTCATTTAGATTTTGCAGATGTTGTAGTTATTTTGGAAAATAATGCTTTAGAGATGCAGGAAATGTTGCAGGAGTTATCAAATGAAAATAGGACTAAAGATAAATGTTAAAAAGTCTAAAATTATGTTTAATGGATTTTCTCAAAATATGAAAATAAAGATTGATTATGATGAAGTTAACAGTTACAAATACCTTGGTCAGATTATTAATACAGATGGAAACATAATGGATGAAATTAATCATAGAATTAAACTTGGTTGGAGTGCTTTTGGTAGAAATAACTTGATACTAAAAGGAAATGTGCCTATGTATTTGAAAAGAAAGCTTTTTAATAAATATGTTTTACCAGTTCTTACTTATGGATTTGAGACTTGGACACTTAATAGAAAAGCCATATAGAGACTTTAGACCACTCAAAAAAGTATGGAGAGATGCATCTTGGGAGTAACAAAAAGAGATCAAAAATGCAATATATGGATAAAAGAACAAACAGGTATTACTGACCTCATTGAAAAAATTAAAAGACTGGACATATAAGAGATGATAATAGATAGACAATTGAAATCTGAAACTGGAATCCAAGAGATTGTAAAAGACTCAGAAAGAGACCACATGTGAGATGGATGGATGAAATAAAAAAGTGTGCAGAGATGATGTGGAGAAGAGAAACTAAAGATTGGAGAAGATGGGTTGAACTTGGAAAGACCATCCTGCAGTGGATTGATAATGGTTGATGATGATGATCTATTTTATCTTTTTTATTTACATCTGACCAAAGATATCTAGCTTGTAAATTCAAAACAGTTATTGGTAATGGAAAGGCCATATATCTTGATAAAATAGCTGAAAAAATTTTAAAATAAGATGGTAATGTTATCTTTAAAATACTGAAATTTTTTAGATTGCAGTAATTATTGTGAAATATAATTGTTATTAACTATAGCAAAAGGTATTTTTAAAAAAATTATTAAATAGCTTGCTTCCAGTTATAGAAGAAATGTTCCCAGAGCATTCAGTATGATTTTAGAGCATCACAAAGCATTAAAAATATGGGTTCTGATGCCAGGAAAATGCAGGAAAAGTATTGGAACAGAAGAATGATTTATATATTGCTTTTAATGATTTGATTAAGGCATGGGACACAATTAATTGGACATGACTGTGGCTTTAAAATTAGTTGGTTGTCCTTCAAACAGTATTTGTATTATACACTTTCCACATAATGAGGAGAAAGAAAGCATTATTATGACCAGTTTAAAATATGGAGCACTTGAAATAAAAACTGATGTGAACTTATTCCAATATTGTTAATTTTAATTTGATAATCAATTAGATGTGAAAACAAGAACTTCTTCATCATAGATTCTGAACTTACATTATGTTGATAACTTCACTATTGTTGACATTTCAAAAGATAACTTACAGAATATACTTAATAATTTGAATGCAATATATAAAGCCTTGGTTTAATAAATTAACATTCAAAAATCTTCAGCGAATTTTAGTTTGGATGATTAACAGCTTGGGAAGGTAACCAATTTAAATATATTGGTAGTTTCACAAGTAAAAACATTGGTGGCCTAACGCTTAGCACAGCTGCCTTCCAAGCAGCTGGCTGGGTTCACTTACCGGTCAATGCTTTGACATATTTTTTTTTAAAAAAGTGAAGTCGAGATGAAACATAAAATTCCAATATGCTACTGCTGTTTTTAAAAAGTTAAACATTAGAGTATATTATGACAGAGAAATAACTATTGTATTTAAATTTTGGCACCCTACTGATGCAACATAAAAGCATTACTAGAAAAGTTCCATTTAAAGATGTTCCATAAAATTCTAAAACTATAATGGCAAGATCATTGTAAAATAACACCATCATTGAATTGGGCATATAAAATAAATGAACAACATAGAACTTCCAAAAAATAATGTTCAGTGAACTTGAGTATGCTTTTTGTGGGGGAGAAAGATGTCAAATAAGGATTACCTCAAACACATTCTAGACAAGTACAATGTTGACTGTTTTCATTGACAAGATATGGCCGAGGATACAACACATATGAGAATTGCAATTAAACATAGTGTTGAAGTATTTGTGAAATAAAAACTTTCTATAGAAGATGTTAACATATCAAATAAACAGAAAAATGAGAGGGCATGGTCAATAAATGGGCATATTTATGGTTCACAGATCTGTTTGTATAATTGTCACAGGACTCATTTTTAGAGTAGTTCTCCCTCTTTCTCTCCTCCCTCTCATTTTTGGAATTGAAATGTTCATACTTGTTTATAAGCAATTGCTACTGATGACTCATTTGTTGTGTAATAAATGTTAAATAAAAAATTATATATATCTAACATATAGGGTATATAAGCACAGACTTTCACATGACCCACCACTCTCCCCTCTATCTCATAACACTAATACACTTGAACACATATATGTCGAAAAGATAAATAATCACCAATATTCATATTTCATGATAAACCAGCAATCATCAGTTGGTCCAGATTATCATCTCTACGCATATATGCAATAAGTGCTCAGATATATATTAAGATAGCCAATCATCATACTAACAAAAATCTCAGCCTTAGGGTGGCTTTGAGTGTTCCATCATCAGATTTTCAATTGGATGGATGGTTGAAGAGTTGGAGTGTGAAGTGGATTGAAGCCTGTCCATTAAAGTATGAAGATTGAATATCTTAATATATATCTGACCACTTATTGCATATACATATAGAGTTGATAATCTGGACCAACTGATGATTGCTGGTTTAGCATGAAATACGAATTGGTGATTATTTATTTTTTCGATATATATGTGTTCAAGTGTATCAGTGTTATGAGATAGAGTGGAGAGTGGTGGGTCGTGTGAAAGTCTGTGCTCATATACCCTATATATTACATACATTGTTACAGGTATATAATAAGTATGTATATCAGTTATATATATATTTAATATTGCAAATGTGTGAAAAAAGAAGTTAGTATTAAAATAATATATAGTCCGTAAGAAGGAATATATTAACTTTACAAAAGTCAGTCAATCTCTAGCAGACTGACTAATAATTAATAATATTGACATATTTATCAATAAAAGAGTATAGTTGTCATTAACGTTGTGGAGGGGTCTGGCGCTTGTAAATTAAATTGTGATAAAATTTAAAATTTTAATTCTATTACTGGATAAATTAAATATACTAAACTGTTACTTCTACTTTCTCTAATCCACATTCACTGTAATAAACTTATGGAGATAATTAATGCGCATATCCACACCCCGTCTCTTGCATGCCCATATTTTTTCAAACAATATTAAGTTTGTTGAACTAGTGATAGCCACGGTTCAACCCATTTTAAAGAGAGAGAAAAGTCACAATAATTTTAGGACAATATAAAACACGTTAATATTGATTCTAACTGCCACTTATTTGATCCAGTTTTTTTCCAAAATATCTTTCAAAATTATAATTTGGAGTTTTGAAAAAATTAGTTAAATTAAAGGTTCACGATTAAAATAATAAAATTATATTTATTTAAATTCTGATATTGTTTCTGGAATATACAGGAGCAATGTTGACATTTCCAGGTGTATAGTCATCTAAAATGTTATCAGAATAAATAAATACATAACCCCAAAAGAAAACATACCAACAAGAGTTTATTAATTCCATATAATTATAAATTTTATTAAACGCACATTATTATATTAAGTAATATTTACTAAGGCTGTACCTTAGGAATAAGCGTCTGAAAAATTCGAAGGTAGGGACCTCTACAGGTCTTAAACACAAGCTTGTAAATATAACTTAATTCCATATAACTAAAATATATATCTTCAATATAACAACTAGCTTGCTTGCAGATTGATCAAAGCTCAAACTCAAAAGTACTTTCAAATATAAAGCCTCCTTGCATTCTTTAATCTACCCTATCTTTCTGCATAGCTTCCTCTCAATATGCACACTAAACAGTTCTACTAATACTGGCCACATCCGGCTAGTTCTACAGATTTTATCGCTCTGCATAATTAATTTTAATGTGGATAATTTCTCTAATCTGGTTATTAGTCCCAATATGCATAATTTACTTATTAGCATGCTTTTGTACAACCAGATATGTGCTTTACTAATTTTCTAGAGTATAACGTTATTTATAGTTTTTCTCTATTTACATCCGGCGTGACTAATGACCATACTTATTATCATTAAACATACTCACACACAAAAATACTAATTGTAGTTAGATTTCATCTCTTATATATTTACATATAAACATTAATGAATTATTCCAAATTACAAACAATATATATATATGAGACTTTATTACTGATATATAATCTCTAGCCTCTAGTATGTTTATATGAAATATATGAATTGATATATCAGTAATCAATAGTTACTTAAGCATCAATGTCATGGTATAATTATTTAAAGATTACTGCAAGTAGCAATTCTTTACAGTTTATTTTCATTACGCCCCTGAAATAGTATTGTACATAAGAAAATTTATTGTTATGTTTTAAATTACAAGTGTCAATCTTATTTCAACTTTTGACATAAACCATTCTAGATAAATTAGTAATGATTATCGCTAATCATCTGTTAAACTAAAGATTATCTCTAGCCCAGATATAAACTTTCACTAATCATTTGTTAAACTAAAGAATATCTTTAGCTTAGATATAAACTTTAACTCTCAAAGATTAATTTATCGGATTTTTTAAATATTTAAATACGATTATAGTATATACACTTAAACCAGTTGTAATTAGAAGGAATTTGAACCCAGACTTTCAACCTCCTTCAGTCATCCACTCTATCTTATACAACCAATACATGGCCACATACATGTGAAAAAGATAAATGATTTCCAATATATGTATTTCATGCTGAACCAGCACTCACCAGTTAGTCCAGATCATCATCTTCCGCACATTTATATATAATCAGTGCTCGGTTTATATTAAGATAGCAAATCTTCAAGCTTTAACAGACAAGCTTCAATATTCTACACTCTCCAACTCTATTACTGAAAATCTGATGATTACATGTTCAAAGATCTTATTTGCGAATTTTGTTGTCATACCCATGTTGACTATAAGTCATTCTCACTCTCATATGTAGGACCTTAAGACCATTTAAATACACAGAAGATGAATGGGCAGAAAGAATACAGGCTAAATATGTAATATTCAAATACTAGCATAGTATACATATACTTAAGCTAGATGTAATTAGAGAAGATTTGAACTCGGACTTTCAGGCTACCATCAATAATCCATTCTATCTTATACAACTAATACATACGACCACATACATGTGGAAAAAAATCTCCATATACATATTTTGTGCTGATGATCTGGATCAGCTGATGAGTGCTGGTTCAGCATGAAATGTATATATTGAAGATCATTTATCTTTTTCACATGTATGTGGTCATGTGTATCAGTTGATAAGAATGGATAACTGAAGGGTGTTTGGAAGTCTGGTTTCAAATCCCCTCTAATTACATATACCTTATATATATATATATATATATATATATATATATATATATATATATATATATATTAAATAACTGAATACTATATATATATATCTACAATATATATATATATTATACTTGTATTTAAATATCACAAATTCAACCTGTATTCTGCTCATCCCTCTTCTGTGTATTTAAATGGTCTTAAAATCTTATATATCAGAGGTCAGTGTGATTTATGGTTAACATGGTTATGTCATCAAAATTGGAAAACAAGGGTTCGAACATGCCATAATCTGGTTTTCAATGATTTGGATACTGAAGATTGGAGAAGATTTATGCCTGTCCATTAAAGTTTGAAGATTCTATCTTAATATAAACTGAGCACTGATTATATATATATATAGGAGATGATAATCTGAACAAACTTATGAGTGCTGTTTCAGCACGAAATGCATACATTGGAGATCATTTACTTTTTTCACATGTATGTGGTCATGTCCATCAGTTGTATAAGATGGAGTGGATGACTGGAGAGAGTTTGAAAGTCTGGGTTCGCCTTTACTGTCTTAGGTTATTCAATACATTTATAAAAAATTTAATCTAATAATTCTTTATTTCAACTCAAGAGTAGCTGATTCACTATTTAGCTATGTATATTGATTATGACCATATTTTTCTGTGATTGACTGCTGCAGGTATTTAACATTACTGATAAACTTTGAACTCTGTTCCATTAAGTTATCTAGTAGATCAAATTAATGGGATCAAGGAATAGAAATGCGATTCAAAAGAAAAATGGCTTATAAAAGTCCAACAGTGTTCAAAGGAATTCATAGGGCTTCTTTTACATTCTAACTTAAATATAAATTCTTACACTGGAACTAATATTCTATTTGTATGTTAATTATGCTAGTTAAGTCTTAATGTGTATAATTTTTACATTAAATTGTACTCCAGGTATATACATTAGATAAACTTTTAACAAGTGTTTTTTTTTTTATACTTTAAACAATAATTGTTTACTAAATGCACAAATGATTCTAAATCATCATCTGTCTACAAAAAAGCTAGAACATGCTTCTTATAAGTAATAAAATGAGAGTATATTTTCTTTTGAGTGAATGAGAGAGGGATTACATTTATATGGGTATTCATTCACATAGATCTGAGTACTTGAATATGCGAATGTGTCTTATCTTCATTTATAACTACATTATTCAATTTTTGTATAAAGTAATTTTTATTATATCTCAGTAGGTGTAAATTTTGAATTTATTGTATGTGCTTGTATGTTAAAAATATAATATAAGGTTTGGTATTTTTCAAGAATTTTAAGTACTTGCACAAAGGTTTGAAATCAAATAACCACAATTATGAGGATGAGAACAACTGTATACTAAAAGCTAACGGTTAAACAGCCTTGAAATATCACCCTGCTTGGCAAAAACATTTCTACCAGTATCTCACCAAAAAAATAAAGACTGGAAGACTCACCAACTGCTGGGTGGTGAGAAGTTTTACCTTTACCTTTTTTTTCCCTCATGTATCATAGCATCGGCCGGGAAGCGAATGCGCTAACCCGGGACAACTACTTTTAAGGCAGCTGTGCTGACCTCTCGACCACCAACGTTTGACGTTTTAAGAGCAGTTACATATATATTGCAAATTGAGTATAAAAAAGTACTATTGTCTTGATGATTAATTCTTAATCATGTGCATGATTAAACAACATAATCCAGAGATAAAAAAAAAAAAAAGCATATAGTTATGTATTGATTTCAAACGATCAATCATTTCATTAAATAAATAAAAAAGTTCATTATGTGAGTGAAGAAAAAAAAAGAATTAAATTGATTTTTTACTAAACTTTTATGGAACTCAGTAATGATTTAAGGGGGCAGAGAGAAAAAAACGTCCGCAAATTAATGTACGTTGAATAATAAAACAATTGCATATATATAACAATTATTGAAAAATAATATTAAAAAGAAAACATATTTTTAGCAGCAATTCATTAAAAATATAATTAAATCTTAAAAATACAATAATTATTGACGAAAACTATTGTCATTCACTATTCTCAAGAACAAACAAAATAACTGATAGATAGGCATGTCATACAAAGTAAAATTGTTTATTTTAAAAATATCAATGTAATATACAATATACATTCTAGCTGAAATACAGGCTTATTGTATACCTGTATCAATATATTTAATATATAGGGTACATGAACACAGATTTTCACACGACCCACCACTCTCCAATCTATCTCATAACACTGATACACTTTAACGCAAATATGTCGAAAAAATAAATAACCAATATTCGTATTTCAGGCTAAACCAGCAATCATCAGTTGGTCCAGATTATCACCTCCACACATATATGCAATAAGTGCCCATGTGTAGAGATGATAATCTGGACCAACTGATGATTGCTGGTTTAGCCTGAAATACGTATATTGATGATTATTTATCTTTTCGGCATATATGCGTTAAAGTGTATCAGTGTTATGAGATAGATTGGAGGGTGGTGGGTCGTGAGAAAGTCTGTGCTAATATTCATTCTGTGCACTTAAAATTGTTTACTTTATATTACTACAGTTTGACTAACAAGTGTCAAATTTGCTGCGCATTCATTTTTGATATAAAATATTTTAGATAAATACATTTATGATCATTACTAATCATTTATTCACCTAGAGATTATCATATCATTTCTAGAGCAGAAATAAATTTTAAACCCAGTTAAAGATTAATACATCCGTTTTTTATTTATCTTTTACAAAAGTCTTTATTCATATGTTTCAAAAATGTGTGATTAAACAAAAGTTGTAAGTATATTTAAAAATAATCTATACATGTGTGTGTATATATACATGTATTTCAAAGAACAGACTCATAATAGTTAATGTATCTAACTGAAGTTTGAATTCAGATGTAGCTTTAAAATGTCTTCAGACGACTGAAAATTTACAAAGCATAAGAATTTTTTCATAAAAAGGGTTGATCAACTTAGTTAGCTGTTTAGTTATTGTTCAGTAAACAGACATTTATTAATATCTTAATAAAAGACAAAGCAGGAAAGAAAACCATTACAACCTTCACTGGCAAATGACAAACCTATTGTATATTATCTTTTTTTTCATTATCGGTTTTCATCAAAAGTGGAAAGTCACAAAATCCATTATGCCATTCTTTCATATAAATTCATAATAAATAATAAAAATCATATACAACAACTATAATATATATATATATATAATGATAACAATTATGCATAAAAAGTCTTTTTCAACACATGGTTTTGGACCCTTTTCAAATGTTAAATATCTATTTTAATATCATTTAATTACTTCAAATAAAACACCATATAATGTATTGTAATAAAAGTAAAATAAAATAAAACATCACTAAAATAAAATATTTATATAGAGAGCCAATGTAACTATACAATATAACATAACAATATAACAAACGCAATATATAGAATAAATAATAAATACATTATTCAACTTTATATATATATCAAACATTTCTACATATTCTCCTCATATACACTTTAATGCAATTTTTATATAATTCCTCCTTTATTTTCCTTACAATTTTGACTGTTTTGCAGTCTTCATCGGAGCTACATTTAAACATATAATCATTATTTTATATACCTATCTATATACATATTTTATAAATTATTACATTATTATTTCCTAATTACATCTAATTTTAACTAATTTTACCTTTACATCTTTTAATTTATACTTATTATTTATTTATTATTATTTTTATTCTATTCTATTTTTACCTCTAATTTATCTATCATTCTACTTTCATTCTTTTATATCACTATACATTTCTATTTCACATTCTATTTCCATTACCTCAATATCTTTTATTACTTTTTCTATTATTTCTTTATAATTCTTCTATATCCTTATTTTATCCTTATATACATATTTTATTCTTTTATTAATAATTTCTATTTTTATTTTATTCTTATTTATTTTACTTACCTCCTATATAGCTTTCACCTTTTCTTCTTATGATTTCAACTGACTATTTTTTTAAAAAATTTTCAGCCTCTTTTTCATATATTCCTTTAATGTAACTTTCTCTTTTATCAGTTATCTTAACTTTTTATACTATTTTTCAATTTTTAAAAAACTATTTTTATATATGTATTCTTTTATTTCATACAATGGTATTAAATAATTAATTAATAAATAATTAAATAATTAATACAAAAAATATTAGAATGATTTATTAAAGAAAAATACTGGATAATAAATAACAGTAATAATTTATAAGAGAAATATATGAAACTATAAAAAAATATCTATCATCAGATATGTTTTGTTTTATAAATAAATGGTTGGAAGAGCACAATGAATTCATAAAGAATAAGCTTCAATTGAAATATGATAAGAAGTGGACATCCTGTGGTGTTTGGAAATGGAAAAACTCATGGGGAAAATATGCTTATGTGATTGGTATTGAATTTTGATGGATATGTATTGAAAGAGATATGGTCTGATTAATAAAAAGCTTGCAGAAAGTGTTCTATAAAAATTTTTGAATAAGTGGTAAATGGTTTTAAAGTTAAATTTGAACAATAGATGTATGCTAAGTTAATATATAAACCACGTGACTTTTTGAATTATTATAACATCTTGAAATGTTCATTTTGAATGAAAATCAATTTGATGTATATAAATTTATTATTTAAAATAAAGTTGTCTATAATATTGATTATACTTTTATATTCAATAATAGAAAGTATTCTTTATATACTTTTATTATTAATAATAATTTTTCTATAAAAATAATGTTTACCCTACCCCCATCTCTATTTAGATTTGGCTTTATCTTACTTAAAAAAAAAAATTTTTTTTTTTAAAATAGTCAGTTGAAATTATAGGAAGAAAGGGTGAAAGTTATATGGCATGTAAATAATAAAAATAAAATAAAAATAAAAATTGGAATTAAAATAAAATAATTATTAATAAAAGAATAATATATATATATGGATAAAATAAGGATATAAAAGAATTATAAAAAATAATAGAAAAAGTAATAAAAGAGATTGAGACAGTGAAAATAAAAAGTGAAGTAGAAATGTATAGTGATATAAAAAATGAAAGTAGAACCAAAGATAAATTAGAGGTAAAAATAAAATAGAATAGGATAAAATAAATAATAAATACAAATTAAAAGATGTAAAAAGTAAAATTAATTAAAATTAGATGTAATTAGGAATAAAAAATATAATAATTATAAAATATGTATATAAATATGTATATAAAATAATGGTTATATGATTATATGTTTAAATGTCATAGTTCTGATGAAGACTTCAGGACAGTTGAAATTGTAAGGAAAATAAAGAAGGAATTATATAAAAATTGCATTGAAGTGTATATGAGGAAAGAATATATAAAAGTTTGATATATATATATGAAGAAAGATGCAAAGAAAGTGAAAATGAGAAGATAAGAATAACTTTATATATACTATTTTATATAGATTTCCATTCATTTTTAACTAAATTTATTGTAGTTTTATAAATATTCATAAAATTATTTAAGTTATACTTAATGTAATATGTTTCATATACTTGTCTTCTTTTTGGATCTTTAATATAATTTAAAAGTTTAATATTTTTTCTAACATCTATTTTATATTCATATATTAAGTAATGAATGTATGGAGCAGGTTTATCAATTCACCTATTAACCCCTTTCCAGGTTGTTTCAAGTTAACTTGAACATGGCTTTAACTTGCTCTAAAACTGCCAGTTTAAACATCATATTGAATTTAGGCTCATTTTAAAGCTTAAAAGTACTGTAAGATGTTGCGCTCTCTTGAATTATTTTGCAAGTAAAAAATCAATAATATTGGCATTCAAAGATACAACTAGGAGAGAAAGCAGGCTTTCCTAGATGCTGATTGGTTGGTTCTCATCACAAATAAAAAAAAAGAGTGCCTGACAATAATTTTCATTTCTCCAACTTCCTTGTTTTGATTTTGAAAATGAAAATAAATGTTTTAGAATGTTTTTTAAACATTTTTTTTACATATTATAAATTATTTTATTAAATTATTATAATGAATTTTTATAAAATATGCTAAAAATATAATTATTTTAAAAAAATAGTAAGATTTTAGTAAAAAATTCTTTACTTTTACACAAACATAAATTGAAAAAGAAACCAGCACTAACAACAATTTTGACACCTGTCAACAATTTTCATTGCCCCAAGCTCATTATTTCATTTTAAAACAAAAATAAATAATTTAGAATATTTTTCTGGCATTTATTTACATATTATAATGTATTTTGGTAAAAATAGTAAGATTTTAGTAAAAAAATTCTTTACTTTTACACTAACGTAAATTGAGAAAGAAATCAATGATATCCACAGCACTTTTTAATTTGTTACATACTTTCTTTTTAGATCTTCCGTTATCAAATATTTTTATAATTATAAATAGAAATTTATTTTTGAAAAAACTTTCATTCACTTTCATCATCTGACAAATTATTAATATACTTTTTACAAAAGAATCTAAAATGAATATAATATTAAAAGATGAATATATTTTTACTGCTGATTCTGTAATTGACCAACCAAAAGTTTAGAGTTTTACTTCACTTGGCCAACTGAAATATTTGACAGTAAATGGGTTAAGTGCATTGTTATGTTCTTTGACTCTTGCCTCTAACTATTTCCCTATATGACTATAGTAAATCATATTGCAAAGATCGCAGTTAATTTTATATATAATTCTTTTTATATATCTTGTATAGTCTCCTAATTTACAATTACCTATTAGTTTATTCAGAATTACTATTTGAACCATTCAATATTTATATGCCGATCAATATAATTTTTGTTTTTTATTAATGTATTATAAATTTTGAAATAATACAAAAGTTTGATCCATTTCTTATTTGAACTATTGTTACTATCATCATTATAATCATTTTACATAATGCTATAATCTTTATATAATTTAATAAATTGATTCTTTTGTAAATCAGTTTTTATTATAATTATTATATATATAGCTGTTGTATATGATTTTTATTATTTACTACATTAGCTGTTTTTGGAGAAATACTGAAAAAAATTTGGCTTGCAATTTGCTATTTGAGGATGTTTTTCTTTTATAATTCTTAATATAGGGAGTGTGCCATTAGCTCAAACAAGCTCTTATTTAATAAGTATGATAAAAGAAAATATTTAATATCTTTATCTAGAATATTCCTATCCCCAGTCCAATTGGTTTTGAGCTTATGGCTTACCTCAGTGAGGAACTAGGACATTCAGACACTAGATCTAAAATATTAACTCAAAACCCAGCACTTATTTAATATGCAACTACTGAGAAGAAAATCTGAAATTTTCAGACATAAAAATGTCTTTAAATCCAGCTATCTAACTCAGCTATTTGAGTTAAATAGCTGGATTTAAATGTTTAATAAACATTTTTTTTTTACAGTATTAATATCTAACCATATCTATAATATAACATTTGAATATAAACCCTGTTATTATTTATCAAAAACTATAAATCATAGCATTTACACAGACTTTAAAATATACGTTTATATATTTAAAAAAAAACAACACTTAATACTCAAATAATTGTGTAATTAATATATTATTTTAATAATCTCCATACTTCCTCTTTCTTTTTTATATAAAGATACAAAAAAAGACAAAAGACCCTCAAGATTACAGAGATATACCATAATATTATGATGAATGAGCTTACAGTAAAAATAATATATATACAATACAAAGTTCAAAAATCAAGTTTCAGGAAATAACGTCATCAGTTATGCCAAGCTTTGAACATTATTAACTAAAAATCAGAATATATTTTATTTATATTAAGAAGATTTTACTCATTTCAGTTGAATGTCTGAAGAAAGAAATCTATACAGTAGTTAACTGTGGTACTTTTATTATCAATAAGCACGCACGGGGTTATATATGCCATAATCTATTGAAAAGCACGTTTTATGACTCCAAGAATCTCTTGGCAAAATCCACAGTGACTGAACAGTTACAACAACTTAATTATTGTCAGAGGTAGTTTATTATAACTTTTTATTAGATCGCTAACAAAAAATTTATATATAATAAACAAAACTTCTATAGCAACAAATTTGTTACAAAGTGCAGTATTTACTTTAATGAAAAAAATTAATTTCGGTAGAAAAATATTTACTAGT
This sequence comes from Epiperipatus broadwayi, assembly GCA_028023455.1. NCBI lineage: Eukaryota > Metazoa > Onychophora > Udeonychophora > Euonychophora > Peripatidae > Epiperipatus > Epiperipatus broadwayi. The sequence continues at coordinate 3,278,066 of JAQFVV010006207.1, forward strand.
TTGTAAATGTGTGTGTAAAGGACCTAATGAATATACAATGGAGCCATGGGATTTGCTAAATTTTATTTTAAGCCCCCCCCCACACACACATACACATACATTGTATATTGCAGATAATAGCTCAAATTTTTTGATAAGCTTTGGTTACAATACAATATATATTGCACTCTGTGCTGTAAGTATACAGTACTTTTCAACATGCATATATATATATAAAATAGGGCCAGTGCATACTGCTAAATAAACATTTAAATATGGCACATTTCTTATATATTTATGTTAGGAGATTGCAAAATTTAAAATAACTAATATATTCTTGTATACATAAATTAAACATATTTGTTTATGAGCAATTTAAGATCTTTGTTCATTTAAATTTTGCTCCTTGTTTGAATAAGGCTATATTTCAATATATATATAAACTTTGCTGCATATGATCAAGAGTAATCTTTTGACCATACCATTAAATGCCAACTTTAACTTTTACTCACAAAGTAACATTTACACCACATGATCCCATTTCTTATGCTTGCTCATAACTGTTATTAAAACAGGCAAAACTCTCCATACAGTAGTGCCACTCAATGCTCTCAGACCCAAAGGTCCTCACTGATGAAAGCCACAAGCTAGAAAGTAGTCTGGGGATATTGGATGAGTATGCACTAGATAGGGATTTTATGCACAAACCTTCCAGCATTCATTGATTACTCTGGCTTGCACTGAGTGGCACTACTGTATGGAGAGTTTTGTCTGTTTTAATAAAGTAACATTTGATGGAAAAACATAGCATTGAGGAAGTAGATATTATATATATATAACATAGATGCTTATATATATATATGTAAATTAAGACAAATATAAACAAAATTAAATAATATATTTAATAATAAATTGAAAAATCACAATTACAGATGAATCCATCTTTTATTCATAGGAGTTGTCTTGACAACAGATTGAGAATTCTTGGTGTTGATAAGCTTGGGTTATTCTCATATGATTTAGTAATACAATTGTAATAAAATATACATACTGGTGTGTACATTTGAAAATAGGACCCCTTATCATTCTTTCAATTTAAAAAAGCCCACTTTTCTTCATTCTTTTTATGATAAAAATAATAATGAAATGGGTTTGCAAAAAAAAAAAATGCATATGGCTTTGTTGCTCAGGAGATCATAAGAAGTTCAAGTGTCAGACCTGTGAGATCCAGAATCAACCCTGGGATTTCCTGATCCAAGTCGGGCACTCTACGAAATGTGTCAAACTGTGTAGGGTATGGATTTGTAAATTTTAAGCATGCTTGTTTATACATATAGATGCAGCCATTTTCTTATGATGTTTTGCCATCATGGAACCAGTGACTGTACTATGAGATAAATTTTAAAAAAGGAAAATCGTATTTTTTTGCAACAATAATTTCACTGTTGCAAATAATGCCACAATTGCAACAATGACGTCATGGTACACCATGCAAGAAAAGACCTGCAATTATTCAGTAATAAGTAAATATACATAAAAATTATTAATTTCTATTTTTTTTTTATTTAATACGTTTTTCCAACACAGACAATTTGTGATAAAACTTATATAGCTTGATTTTATATTAAATTCTAATTAATTACTCAAAAGTTAGTCAATTTGACATATGCTTTATTGTTGGTTTAATTTTGCCATTTATAATACTTCATAAGGAAATTCAAAATGTCACGCTCTATCTTTTAAATTTGAATAATTGATATAAGGTGATAACTATAAGATTAAAAAACAAAATCATTAATTTTTTATATTAAATGGAGATAAAAGTAAACAGAACAATTATATAATTAAAAGGGTTTTTTTAACCTTTTTTTATTATTACATTATAAACTTCTTCCATAAAAAAGTGTGTGTGTGATAGAGACAGAGAAAGCGCGGCAATCTGCTAAAATAAATTTATTTACGTGAATTTAATTAACAAACTGAAAGAACACATAAATTTTATAATAGATACATGTATGTACTTATACTAATTAACTTTAATTTGGAAACCAACTTGGCATAAATAGATCCATAATTACTTGAGATAATAGAATACCATATATAACCACATAGTTTTAGTGTGTTTATCATATAATAAAATTTCTGGTCCTACTGATGAGAATATTTTCACCTGAAATACATATATAGGGAGAGAAGAATGGTCTGACTTTCCAACTAAATGTCCGTTTATGATCTTATACACTTACTATACTTAGAAGAATGCTGAAGGTACAGGGCTATATATGTATCATGTGATATATATGATGTAAAATTGCTGTTCATGTACACATATGGTCTTTTCATTTCCTTTTAGCATATTTTAATTCCAAAATCTTGAAAATATTCAGGATTAGGCTAATCACTATCTTGGTCCTAGGAATATAAAATTCCTCCACAAACTACAAGTCAACAGTTTTAAAACACAGAATAAACAACTAATTTATATAAATGAAATTAACTTTATGATTATAATGACATTTAACTCAAGAAGCATTCCAATTCATAAATAACCATTAATATATATGTTGTAGACCTTTACCTCATTAAGATGCAGATTAAAGTATTTCTGAAAATGATTTATATATTAAACAGTACAATAAATATATGAAAATCTTTATGTATGTCATGGTTAGTATATGCACTTTCCATGTCCATGATCTGAGGTTTGGATCTAGGGTAGATAAAACTTGAGACGTTTTCCAAGAGCAAATAAGCATAATAATTTTTCCTCAGGATCTAATTCATGTTCAACCCTGCGTGATTATAGGTCAGCAAATCGCCACTGAGCTATTCAGAATTAAAGATAAAACAAGAAAATCTCTAAAATCCACTCCATTCGAAAATTGACCAATCTCTTTGGAATAGTATTAGAGAAGGTTTTGACATTCAGTTGGCTATTTAAAGTTTTTTTTATTTTTATTTACAATGAATTTTTTTCCGCATTAAAAAAAATCCCGGAAACAACTCAGAATAAAGCAAGTATTTGTTGATTTAAATAAAATTCTTGCTATAATTTTTAAATATAAGATTTCTGTAATTATTAGAAATTCATCATCAATTAAATAAGATTAAAATATTCCCATTCTCTTAATTTTTCTTTGATAATGTAGATTGAGTTATTAACAAAAATAATACGTTTTTTAAAACATAAATCATGATTTGTAGTATTATAAATACGATTATTTGATTAATAAAACTTAATTAAATATTTTCATCTTATTGACGCCAAAAATTCATTTAAATTGTTATAAAAAAAAATTCTCTATAATGTTTTATTCTGTATACTGTTGTTATGTAGTCAATCCTTTAAAGTTATATTGGATTTCTATACGAAGGTTTTATTCTATTTTACTGATGTTTTATTTTATTATTGTTATTATTTTACTTCCATTATAGAAAACTAGATGGTGAACTATTTGAAAATAATTGGTTAAGGTTAAATGGATGATTTAACATTTGAAAAGAACATGAAGCCATGTATCAAAAAAGGATTTTTATGTGTAATTATTAATATATATATATAGCTGTTGTATATGATTTTTACTATTTATAACAAGTTATAAAGATTGTAAACATCACATGATCACCATTTCTTATGCTTGCTCTTAACTGTTATTAAAACAGGCAAAACTCTCTATACATATTGCCACTCAGTGCAAGCCAGAGTAATCAATGGATGCCAGAAGGCTTGTGCATAAAATCACCATCTAGTGCATACTCGTCCAACCTCCCCAGACTAGTTACTGGCTTGAGGCCTTCATCAGTGAGGAGCCATGGAACTGAGAGCACTGCATTTAGATCTTAGGATCTAATGCAACCCTCCAGCAGCCACCTTTTATCTCTACTTAACTACAAAACTATGAGACTTAAATTGAAAACACCATAATATTTTCAATCCAAGCTCATCAGTTTATATAGTCATATAGGTCTGAACTCAGTTCAGTACCTATATATTTTGGTGTCTTTGGTTCTTTAATAACCACAGCCACAACTATCCTATTAGGCAGGATTGGTTTTAAGCCAATAAACATCACATGATCACCATTTCTTATGCTTGCTCTTAACTGTTATTAAAACAGGCAAAACTCTCTATAGTTTTGCCTGTTTTTATAAAGATTGTCTCAAAGACACTCTAAAAAAAATGCAAGATCGATTTCTTTCATTGGCCAAGGATAGAATACAATAGTTGCAATTAAACACAATGATGAAATCTTTCAGAAAGAAAAGTTTGTTGCATGAGAAATTAACTCTTCAACTGTGAAAACACTTCCATTGCTTTGCCTGGTGAAAATTTTTGTAAACATTCAATAAGTATTAAATCTTTGTTCTGTATTATAATTTAAGAAATTGGACTTGATTTGTTAAAAATATAAGATTTACAAATCAAAAATATCTTAAGAAATCACATTTGAACTTTAAAAATTTACTTACAAATAATAATAAAGTGAAATATGTAATGAAAACAATGAACTTTTTTTCTGATTGGATAGTATAAAAAAAGCCAGCATAGCCCTTAAAAAAAAAGTAATGAAATCTTTATTGAATGAACTTTATTTTAATAACATGAATGAATTAATATGAACCTATCATCATAAACCTACACTAAAATTTAGAATTTTTAAAATACAAACTTTACAGTAAGAAATAGTTAAAAAGGCATTAACAATCTTACCACCATGGTTTTCTACTGAATTTGTTAATTCATATTTTTAAAAATAAAGCATATTCCACCAAAATCCAAAGTAATTATGTAGATTTTGTTTTAATTAATTATTATATAAATATTATATAAAAAGCAAAAATATTTAAATAAACTAAGCAAAAAATCCATTTTGCAAATTTTATTTCAAGAATCTGATAAATGATCTTGATGCTAAAGCTCAAATAACATAGCAATAAATGATGCAGAAGTTCTTTATGATTTTTGAATGCTGACCTCTTGAGACTTTTTTTGATAAATCAATATTATTTTAATTTCAATGAATGCGAAAAACTACCAGCACACTCTAAAGGTCTTCAAATGAAGTACTATGGCAAAATATTAAATATACAAAATAATAAACCACTGTATTATATATGTATATGTATTTGTGTATCATTATGATTGACTTGCATAACTATTATGAAATTCATTTCTAGAGTGTTTTTTATATTTTCTTTGAATTGGATTGGCTTATACTCCTATGCTCTTGCTAATATATATGTAATTATCACTTGAATAGAATGTTAATATGATTAAAAATGTATTTGGTGATATGCTATTCTGTTATATAATACTATGAAGATAAAAAAAATTTTAAAAAGTTATCTTTGAATTATTGGACAAGAGAGAGGAGATAAGCTTATGTCGACAAACACATAGAAGAGAGCAAAAACAATTGCAAAAAAGTTCAAGAATGAATTTAAAAACCAGAAAGAAAAACATGCAAAAAAGTTCAAGAATAAATTTAAAAACAAAAAAAAAAACATGTAATTTAAAAATTATCTATTTTCTTAATGGTTCTTATCAAATATAATATATTATAAAATAATATACAGAATGCCTAATAGAGCTAAATATCATCATCATCAACTATTATCAATCCAATGCAGGATGAAGGTCTCTCCAAGTTCAATCCATCTTTTCCTATCTTTAGCTTCTCTTCTCCACATCACCCCTGCACACTTTCTTATTTCATCCATCCATCTCACAGGTGGTCTCTTTCTGGGTCTTTTACAATCTCTTGGAATCCAGTTTAAAATTCCAATTGTCCATCTATTATCATCTCTTCTATCAATATGTCCAGCCCAACTTCACTTCAGTCTTTTAATTTTTTCAATGAGGTCAGTAACACCTGTTTGTTCTCTTACCCATACATTGTGTTTTCAATCTCTTCTTGTTACTCCCAACATGCATCTCTCCATATTTCTTTGAGTCATCTGAAGTCTCTGTATTGATCTTCCATTAAGTGCCCAAGTCTCAGATCCATAAGTAAGAACTGGCAAAAGACATTTATTAAAAACCTTCCTTTTCAAACACATAGGCATATTTCCTTTCAGCATCAAGTTATTCTACCAAAAGCACTCCAACCAAGTTTAATTCTATGATTAATTTCATCCATTATGTTTCCATCAGTATTAATAATCTGACCAAGGTATTTGTAACTGTTAACTTCTTCTAACTCATCATAATCAATCTTTATTTTCATATTTTGAGAAAATCTATTAAACATTACTGTAGTCTTTTTAATATTTATGTTTAGTCCTACTTTCCTACTTTCATCTGATAACTCCTGCAACATTTCCTGTAACTCTACATATGTAAATATGTATGATCTTAAACAACGTAGGAAATTTACTTTCAAGCCATCAATCAAAAAAATATTAAAAAGCAGGCGATATTCAAAATAACTGTTATTTTCAGTTTGTAGTTTGTTTGTTTTTAACAGCTAATATTTATATTTAAGAGAGATAAAAATTTATAATACTAAATAAATGGTTAAAACGAGTATAATGAAATATCTATCAAATTATACATGTAGTCTGTATTACGCGTTTATTCTTAAGCCAATTTGTTGAGTTTCAAAAACTTATTTTCTAAATCTAAAGTGACATGCCACAAACTTGAAAAACGAAAAGCCACAAAAAGCTTTAAATCGCAGATTTGAAAACCTAAGTTAAATAAATTGGATTGTGTCAGCCATGATTACAAAATAGTTCGGGTTTAAACACACACACACACAAATGATTAAACAGCTGAACCTTTTTCAAAAAAAAATTACTGAAATTACACCACCATTTAACCTTACTTTCTTTGTATTATCTCAAATCAGCTCAGTATACGTTACGCTAAATAAATTATGCTGACTAGGTGGATATTCCTGAATTAATGTCAGAGTATTGTTATTTTGCGTAAGTTGTTATTCAGAGTTTAGACCAACTATAAGAGTGGCTGACTCAAGGCCAAAGATTATAAAATCAGCTTCCAGCTTGAGAAAAAAAAATCACACTACTCAATTAGGAAGAATTGTTGCACTTTTTCTGTTGATTCTTGAATAAAACTTGACTTCTCAATCAATGAACTGTTTATAACTAAATAATAATAGATAATGAACTATGTTTATCATCAACTGATAGCAATGTATCTATTTATAAATAAATACAGTATTACGCAGCTGATTAACCTTCTCTAAAAATTTATTTTTTACTGAATATGCAATAATATAATCCGTATATTAAATAAGAAAATATATAAAGACTAAAGATATAGAAAGAGATATTAGGCAGAGATATTGTCTTTCTCCTATTTTATTTAACATATATATAATTCCATATCTCTACTCCTAGTCTACTATCTTATATAAGCTTGATAATAAATTGGTACTGACAGTGATTAATAAATCCAAATCAGTGCTGTCACTTTCACACCACCAGACTAACTTCTAATTTACGACTTTCATCATTTGAAAAGTTTGGGATCTGACTCTGATGCACCTGAATTTTTTTGAATCTAATGCGCTTTTCCTCCAACAATCATTACTTCCTCCTGTTTTTATTATCTAGTTGGAACTTGAAATTCAAAATACTGTTTTGAATCTGAACCAACTTATCTGTATAATTATATTGATCTGATACCAGTTTAATATCAATAATGATTCAAACACAATTGAAATAAAACAAAGATTTTCTTTATTGAACTGGTTTTCACCCTATATTAGAACATTTTCAAAATACACTTTTCTAATACAATCACATGATCCTTATATCTATTAATACTTTCTCTAACATACATTTTACATAATCATTTTATATACTCATATAACCTATTTACACACATATATATCCCTACCTTTTTTTGTTTATATATATATATAGGGCGAAACCGGTTCAATAAAGAAAATATTTATTTTTAAGACAGTTCAGTATATCAATAGAAAGCCATAAGCAACAAACTAATCAAAAGAAATGGATAAGCCAGCGCAGAATATAAAATTATTAAATACTATCATCTGGTATCTACTGATTACTCAAGCTGGCTTAATTATATGAACTAGAATAGGAAAATAATTTGCTATTTGAAAATAAGGTGTATGTAGAGATCATGTACATTTCGTTGATGTTACACGAACATATATATATAAAGAAATCAAGTCATATGTCACATGACCTAATTTAACAAGCTTGTATTACAAATGTTATATATAGAACTCACAAATAAGCTCTTAACAAGTTTTGCAGAATATTCCCAATCCCAGACCAGTTTCTGCTACCGGCTTCTTCGTTGAGGTGCTAGGATATTCAAGCATTAGAATAAAAATACCAGGACATGCCAAGCACTTTATCTAATGGATAACTATTAAGTAGAAAATCTGAAATGTTCAGACATCTATATGTCTTCAAACCCAGCTATCTAACTTAAATAGGCATATGGGACTGAACCAAGTTCAGATACACCAATATAAAATTGCCAAAGCCTTAATAGCAAAAAATAAAATTACAAAGAAATCAAATCATGTATCACATGACTTAATTTAACAAGCTTGTATTACAAATGTTATATATAGAGCTCACAAATAAGCTTTTAACAAGCTTTGCAGAAACCGGTCTGGGATTGGGGATATTCTGCAAAGCTTGTTAAGAGCTTATTTGCGAGCTCTATATATATATATATTGCAAGGAAATAAAGTCATATGTCACATGAACTAATTTTATAAGCTTGTATTACAAATGTTATATAATATATATACAATTATAAATAAATTATTCATTATTACTCTTTCCATTTTTTTTTCTTACTATCTTCAATCACTTAGATTAGTATATGACATCAAGCCATTGGCTATCTCATCATGCAACCATATTTCCATTTATCCTTGATTACAGACTTAGCAACTGCGACTTCAAATTTTTCATTTTTTTGTTTGTTTGTAAGTTCTATTCTTTATCTTTATCTTGATTCTTTCTCCTAAAGTTAAAGTGGCTGCTAATAGTTAAATGTGATGTCTGTTGTAGTCTGAATGTAAGCATATAATTATATTCTGGACAGTTAGGAATTGTAATTAATTTCATTTTCATAAACTTTACCTTGCGTAACTGATTAAAATTTTCTTTCAGATTTGTAATGACATAATTTGCAATTCATAAGTTGGCTATTATATATATTTCCAGATTTTTGTTTTTATCAGTGCAACTTTCACCTTAGCTCAATCCTTATCAAAACCATCCATATGGATGCATTTTGAAGCATGATCCATTTCATTTTTTCAAGTGAAGAAGATATGTATATATGTTTCTATAAGATTTATAATGACATGATTTACAATTCATAAGTAGACTATTATATATATAATTTCCATTTCATTGTGAACTCAGTAGAGGGTGCTTTACTGCTCAGATTTATATATTGAAATTTGTAACTCTTTAATGTAATAAACTATATGATTGATTACCCAATCTTATTCATAAATCAGCTCAGTCCAAATATATTATTATTTTTGAGAAGTCAGATCCTTAAAGAATCATTTTAATAAATGTGCAAACAATGCCTACTTTCTTATATTAACCTTTTTCAAAGGGGGAAAACTTTCATATTAACAGCAATTTTTATAGTTTTCACAGAGACAAAACTTCCCATACAGTAGCATCACTCAGTGCAAGCCAGATTAATGAATAGATGCAGGAAGATTTGTGCATACAATTCCCATCTAGTGCCTACTCATCCAATATTCCCAAACTGGGTTTCTGGCTTATGACCTTCATTAGTGAGGAGCCTTGGATCTAAGAGCTCTGCACCTAGATCTTAAGATCGGAAAATCTAGGTGCAATATTAAGATCTGGATGCAGTGCTCTCAGATGCAAGGCTCCTAACTGATGAAAGCCACAAGCTAGAAACTAGTTTGGGGATATTAAGTGAGTAGGAACTAGATAGAGATTTTATGCACAAATCTTCCAGCATCCATTGATTAATCTGGCTTGCACTGAGTGGTGCTACTATATGGAGATTTTTGCCCCTGTGAAAACAGTTTGTGCAAGCATAAAAAATGATGATCATGTGGTTTAATCTTTACAGATATTAATCAAGCCAGCTTGCAGAAGTGGAATTTTTAATATAACCAATAAATTGGCATTAATACAAGGAAATAATTCAAGTTTGTTAAAATGAATCTCTGGGAATCTGATTTGTGAATTATAATAATATATTTGGACTTAGTTGATCTGTGAATAAGTTTGTATTTTCAAAAACGTCACATATTTAATAACTATGATTTATTTATAGGATTTCAATTCACTATCTATAAAATAAACATATATAATTTTAAATTTTAATACTATAGACAATGTCTGTGTATAATAACGGAGCCGATTCAGAATTTTAAAAAAAAGCAATTATTATAACTTTATCTTTTTTATTGCATTGCCAAATCCATACAATATTAATATCATTTACATTTTTTATTACTTTTACAATGCTTCATATAATTACAATGAAGATTTGAAAATATAAGTAGAAATTCTGAAGAAGATTGTTGGACAATCGAAACCATCAATAGTGGATTATAATTATATGAAGCATTGTAAAAGTAATAAAGAACGTTAATAATATTAATATTAAAAAAAAAAAAAGGTTACACTACACTTTACTGCTATAATAGAATTTTTTATTATTATTTTAAAGATCTAACTAATTTATTCTTTAAGTAAAAGTAAATAATTATTAAGCTTAAACTTATTTTCCATATATTAAAAGTATTGAACTGTAGTAAGTATTTAACTGATATTTCATCTTCCACATTTTATATTTAACTTATATATATCTATTAAGTTCTGTGATCAAAGCCTTAATTGCCTTTATCAACATAAGCACAGATTGTTTTTGGAAAATAATATGACCATCTGACAGTCCTCAAAAGTAGTGACAATCAAAAGATAAAACTCTCTCAAAAAAGTTCCTTAATCCAGCTTAGAGTTTTGAACTTTTGAATAGTATACATATATTAGGATTTATTTTTTACATAGCGATGTTTTTTATAATCTATAATATTAATAAGCCAATAAGCTGATACACATGCGCTTTGCAGATGTCACTATATAAATGAATACTCCCACTTTTTCAAACACGAGATAAAGTCTTTAAGAAAATATAGAATGAATCTACCTATATTTTCGACCCAACCGTATATGTATGGGCAAATCTGAAGTGTTTGAAATGAAGAGCATGAAGTTGTTAATTGATCACTTTAAATTACTTTTTTACTATGTAAATGAATGACACTTATTGGCTTATTAATATTATAGATTATAAAAAACATCGCGCTATATAAAAAAATAAATGTCTTGTTTACATATGTTTAATTATAAGAATGATGTATCGTAAATTCTAGAAATTTCATTAGCGTCATTCATTTACTTAGTAAAAAAGTAATTTAAAGTGATCAATTAATAACTTCATGCTCTTCATTTCAAACACTTCAGATTTGCCCATACATATATGGTTGGGTTGAAAATATAGGTGGATTCATTCTATATTTTATTAAAGACTTTATCTCGTGTTTGAAAAAGTGGCAGTATTCATTTATATAGTGACATCTGCAAAACGCATGTGTATTAGCTTATTGGCTTATTAATATTATATATATTAGGATTGAAAATATTTCAATCCTAATGTAAAAAACATTAAATGAAATTAATATTCTATCATTTCAATTAGGAAGCTATATTACAAAATTTGATGGTCCTATTAATTCTATCATAATGATCAAAAAAATTTACGAAACTTATTTAAAATTTGATGCAACTCATGAGTCTGGGGGTAAAAAAACTTCTGATATTTAAAAGAATGCTTCACGTTGATTTTTTAAAAAAAAAAAAAAAACACGATCTAAACAACAAGTTTTATATAATATATTTCTGAATAATTATGTAACTACTAGTTTTAAAATTAGTATTAGATTTACCAAAAATGTCATCCAGTTTAATAGACATTATCTTTTGCTGAGTTTCTATTTGAAATAATATATTTTCTATTTACTAATATATATATATAATAAATAAAGTTTGATATCTGTATTCGTTTCACAATATATGTAATATATAGTTGATAAAGACTACAAAATGTATAATCGAAAGTACTTCTAAAATAATATAATTTATATAAATTGTACTGTATTTTGATATACTTGTATATTACATATATATATATATATATGAACTAAACTATAGTATCCCTTACAATTACGAATAGAACCTTCCCGGAGAAACCTGAATGATAGTGAACCCTATGTAATGTACATATTTAACATATCATAAAAACAAATATTTTGATGTCAAGAAAAATTAGTAAAAAAATAGAATAATGCAGTTATGAAAAAAACAGTTCAGAAAAAAAAATGTCTACATATACAAGTGTGCAAGATAAAAAAAAATGGCGGAGGATTCATTAATGGCATTAATTACAGAGATGGAGATGTTTGACTAAAACTTACAAATTCAAATTTTAAAAATTTCTATTTTTTTTTTATTATTTAATGCATTTTTCAAGCCATGACTTATTGAAGGAGAGACTAATGAAACCATAGATATGAAGGAATACTGCATTAACAAGCATACAAGCGCAATGACATTTATGCATTTGGTGCTTGATCATTTATGCGTTGATAATATAGTAATGTAGCAATCTGCATTAAACATGTCTCCATTCATTTATTTGTACTAATATAGTAAAAATAGTTATCTTAAAAGTAAGACTAGGATTAATAACATTCAGTCATTAAATAAGTCTTTTATATTCTTTAGTTTGACATTATGTATATTATACAGCTGTTTTTTTTATTTTTCAAATAAAATTTTACACATATTATAAAAAAAAGTCTCAAATTTAATAACAATATGGATTATATATTTCATATGTTAATTCTGACTAAAAATTATTGTTATTAAGAATTTACCACAGTTTACAGAAAAGGTTCCTTTGAAACTAGAACTGAAAGTTTTGTGGCTTAACAGCTTAGAAGTTGTCTGTTGTATGACAAATAATACTATATATTTTTCCCAATGATCTTTCTCATTCACACTTCAGTGTGTATGTATGTATATATATATATATATATATATATATATATATATATATATATATATATATATATTATTTCTATCTAATGTTAATTTTTGATTATTAGCTAATAAAATAATGTTTAGTAAAGTAATATAATGAAAAGGTATCAACCTGTCAATAGATACATGGGGATTCGGGTATGTAATATCTTACCTCATGAAAAAAAAGAATGTTTTCAAAATGCATGCATAGTGAGAGAAAGTGACATAAATTTCATGACTTGTAGATGGCCCTGAAGTTAAAGAATTGAGATAAGAACACACTGACAAAACCTTGTAAATATTTTATAATCTTCTTTTGATGAGAATATAATTAGTTACTTATATTATTCCTTTAAATGTAGCAAAAGCAATTGTTCCAGGAGTTCAGCATGGAAAAATACTAGATTAAATATATTTGAATGTAAAAGAATTTTCTTTATAATGTAATCAAAGAGCCTTGATTAAAAAAAATTCCAAATTAAATATTACAAATATACTGTAAATAAAATAAGCATTCAACCAATTATTTCAATTTAATGTACAAGCATCAAAATGTAAAGTTCACCAAAACAGCTTCATTCCCAATCAATCAAATAAGAATTTTTCCTTTGTTTTAGCAAAGCAACTATCTAGGAACATTTAGCCTGCATTCACCCCCTCTAACATTGTGTTAGAATGTACACAGTATATACTCCACATTCTTATGTTAAATCTTGTTAAATAAATAAAATAATTTCAAAAATAAAATCATATTTTTATATAAAAATATGCTAATGTTCTTTTTTTTTTCTTTCTTTGATAAATGTAAATAAATATAAAAATTCTGTCACAGAGAGATAATATACACCATATATTCAGAGAAAACTGAAAATTTTATATATAAATTAAATGCTTTTTTTTTTTTGTTACAGAAAAGTCATAATTTGTTTTTGAGGTTATGGTTTGTCTCAGGTTTTTAATAGTGACCATGTAGCAGCAAATATATCTGGGTGTGCAATTTTGCCATCTCTGGCCTTCAGTTGTTGGAGCTTATTAGAGAATGTGGCTGGGTGCTTTTATGGTGTAATCTCCAAGGCAGAAAGTACATCTGGTGCACCAGAAACTATATAAACAAAAAGTTGCTGCATGAGCTGCTGGTATTGAGCCTTTACTGAGTATCTCTATTAGGTTATCAAGTGTGATGTTATTTTTTTGATGTTGTTGTTGTTTTTACACATCCCTTTTTTAACAATTTTTTCTATTTGTTCCAAAGCCATATAGTTTTAAACCATGTATTTTCAACAATGTAATTTTTGGTAAACAACAAATTCATGTAATCTATTTTTGTACCATAAATATATTATTGAAACATAAATTAAATGCATTTTCAGAACCAGGCATCCGTGTCAAAGACAACATAATATAAATGTTGCCTTTGACAAGAGTACTTGGCAATAAAAATGCTTCTATGTTATTTTAGTATTTACAAGTTTTCTCTGAATATACAATATTAATATTGATTTTAATATATTCTCTAATAATATTGGATTAAAATAACACATAATATTAACTATTAATTAAAATGGAAGATGATTTAGAATTAATGTACTCTTTGAAGAATAATCTTAAAAAACTCGAAATTTTGAGTGAGTTCAATTTATTGTAATTTTAAAGCTATTATTTGTTAAAAAGTTTGTACCAAACTGCTATATAAAGAATTTACTTCTGAGATACAATATTTAGTTATAATAAATTGTAATAAAAAATGTCCTCTTAAAACACCAATTCTATATTTACAAAATGTAATATTTTCCAGTATTAAAAGTAATCTGCTTTGCAGATTGTAAGATGAATTGGATACCAGAAAACACTGCAGTAATATGTAGATAGCACTTTAAGAAAAAATTTATCACTCCAATTTATTACATATTATTTAATGCTGTATAATATATATATATATATATATATATATATATATATATATATATCTTCTAATTATATATATATATATATATATATATAATTAGAAGGAACTTGCTCAGATTTTCAAGCTTTCTATCACTATCCACTCTATCTTATATAACTAATACACATGACCACATATACTACATGTGAAAAGATAAATGATCTCCAATATCTGCATTTCATGCTGAATCAGCACTCATCAGTTGGTCCAGATCACCATCTTCCACACACATATATAGTCAGTGCTCAGTTTATATTAAGATAGCAAATCTTCAAATTTTAATGGACAAGCTTCAATATTCTCACCCTCCAATTCTTCAGCCACTCGTATCATTGAAAATTTGAGGATGAAACACTCAAATCTCTTGTTGATACCAATATTATTATCACACCCATGTTAACTTTGTCACTGACCCTTCACATATAGGACTTTAATATGTCCATTTAAATATACAGGAGGGGGATGGACCAACTGATGAGTGCTGATTCAGCATAAAATACGTATATTCGAGATCATTTATCTTTTTTACACATATTCAGCCTAAATTCTGCCCATCTCTTTTCTGTATATTAAATGGACATAATAAGATCCTATATGTGAAGGGTCAGGATGATTTAAAATCAACATGGGTATACAATAATATTGGCATCAACAAGGGATTTGAGGTTTCCATCCTTGTATTTTCAATAATATGGATGGCTGAAGAGTTGAAGGGTGGAGAAGAGTGAATCTTGTCCATTAAAGTTTGAAAATTTTTCTATCTTAATATAAACTGAGCACTGACTGTATATATGTGTGGGAGATAGTGATCTGGACCAACAGATCAGTGCTGATTCAGCACAAAATACATATATTGGAGATCAATAATTTTTTTCACATGTATGTTGATATGTGTATTAGTTGTATAAGATAGAGTGAACAGTGGTAGGAAGCTTGAATTCTGAGTTCAAATCCTTCTAATTACATTAAGTTTAGTATAGTCAATATACATGTATTTAAATATTATATATATATACTTTATCAAGAACTTAACTTCTATAACAGGAACAATGAATTATATAACTTTCCTGGAATAGTGTGAATTACTGCTTTTAATGATATAATTTTCAATAAGCCTTTCAAATATCAAAACATATAAACATTATTTTTTTCAATTCTGCATTTACCTGATGTATACAACTAAAAGCCTTTTCCAACTCTCATAGCAATTTATTGTTCAAATATGTTTATATGTGCATGCACATACATATATAAATAAATTAAAAAATATAAAAAAAACATTATGGTGCAAAGATAAACATTTACGTGCACTGCCAGTGATCTGAGGTTCGATTTAAGGACAAGTAAATATATTTTCAAAAAGCATTATGTTTTTCTCTCAGTAGTTGGCCTATGGCCAACCTAGTAAACCATTCAACATAGCTTGGTAAATTGATATCTAGTTATCCTTATCTTGAGGGTTAAACCAATAACAGAAAACAATTCAAACCCTCATCACTGAGGAATTGGTAAACTTAATGAATACTGCCTTCCTTTTCACTATACCTCTATGATGGACTTCTGAAAAGATTTTTGCTCTATCTGTTTTTTTTTAGATAAAAGTAAAAGACTTTAAATAATCAATTGATAAGCAAATGGCTTCATCAGAAGAACAACAAATAAGAAACGATTTTCCAACTGATGCATAATAAGGATTTTAATCAATTTCAACCCTTGTATAACTTAAAAATATATATCCAAGAGTTTATCATTCAACCTGAATTCAAATCTCTATCATTGGAATGACATGTGGGTGCAGTATTATGCAGTGCTTTCATATACATGTATAAATAGCAAGCTGATAAAGAATCAAAAATATCAATTTCAGATATCATAGTTTCAAAAGCTTCTAAAAGTAGTCGAGTTGAAGATGTGAAAACAAATGTAAGAGATTGCAAATAGAAAATAACATTATAATGAAACAATCAGATTTAATCATTAACAATTGCTTTATAAATATTGGAAATTTAAAACATAATGCATAAAACAAAAATTAATAAATCAAAATTGAATTCTTTGATATTTTTAACTTTTAATAGATATTTTAGAACAAGACCTGGAATTTAAAATGCATTCAGGCATCAAGACAATATCAAAAATTTAAAACTGTATTTATAAAAATATACCCTAATTCCACAGAATGGTTTAGCACAATAGCAGACATGTGGAGTCAATCTTAAAAAATTTTTAGTTCAATTCTCAGTTGAATAAAAAAAATCTCAGTTTGGTCAATTGAATGATGTTTTTGTGCTCAACCTGCCACTTGGATGTTAAAATATCACATGACATTCTAAATAATTACCATATAATTGGGCTAATTAATCTATCTTTTATATTGTAAATATTTTTTTATAGACCTATCAGAAATAATAAATTTTGTATATGGCAATAATTTATTTTTATTATAAATAATATACAAAAAATACGAACAATAAAACACTACACCAAAAGATTTGTCAAAATATATTGATAGATCAGAGATGATGTGATCTGATATGGTTCTCCTTTATTGAAGTCAGGAATCTCTCAGCCACTATGCCCAGAAAAATCTGTTACCCACCTTCTCTTTCCTTTCCATTCCCCACCCTACCATTCCCCACCCTAAGTTTTTTCCATTATCTTCTCTAACCTGCTCCATCCCATTTCCACAGCATCATCTTTATATCTAGATCCTTCTTATCTTTTTCCAAACCCAACAAGAACCCACTTTCTGTATAATCACTTTGTTTATATTTATTCTACCACAACTTCATTATTTATACCCTTTCTGCTTGTAAGCGTTTACATTCAATTAGCAGATGCCTAATATTTTCCATTGCATTAGACAGTGGTGCCTTCTATAATAACTCAAGAATTTGAAGTATTTAGTTTTAGTATAATTGCCAATTTTTAAATACCTCCCAAATATATTAAATGTGATTCATTACAAATAACATACTAAAATTACAACAATCCAAACTATCTGAAGAGATTTGTCAAACTTAATGGTCGAATCAATGCCACTGCATTAAACAATAGTGACCTCTATCATAACTCAAAAAATCATGTGATATTTAATTTTAGTATAATGTAAGATGCTTATGCATTTTATTGACTTAAATTAAGGATATTCTGAGCATTTTAGTCTAAAGGTGACAATGACAATTTTTTAAAGTTTTTGCAAGATTCCGGTTCGTTTCAACTGATTACGTGATAAATAAATGACGTAGAAACTCTAACTTTGATACCTAGCTTCCCGTTCTTACTTATCATTCAAGTATTTTTTTAAAAAATCATAACTCTTTAGAGTGCAGTTGTAAAGAAAACACGTTATGTAAACATAAACACTGAAGTTTTAAAACACAATTTAGAAGATTAAAATGAGTATTTTCCATTTATATTGATTTTGATGCTTCTGATTAGGAATCTCAATGCTATATTAAAATTATCCTGTAAATGGCGCACATATGTATGTGTGTAAATTTTAGATATAATCACAGATTTATTAATTAACTGCAAATATAAAATGAGTTAAAAAATACAAAAAAGAAAAATGAAAAGAAAAAAAACCTATATAATTGTTGTTATCAAAATTGCTAAGTTACTATACTAACTAACAAAAAGAAACTTTATTGAACTATAAACAAATGAATAAAATCTACAGATGTAATTTCATCTAGAAACGAATATATTAAGACTTGCTTTGTTACAATTAACAACATTGAAATTTTATATCAATATTCACATAGTGATTAAAAGTAAAATAAAAATATAAAATAAAAAAGAATGACAACTTTGTCAATAATTTATAGGAAGTGTCAATAACAAGCATGCATAACGTAATCACTAGTCCATCTATTTATTTATCTATTTTCTTTATATACAAAATTAAACAAAAAAAAACATGTTACATTCATTATTCTCTTTCTATCAACTTATCTTTTATCTATGCATTAAATTTTCACTTATATATGTGTGCGTGTGGTTTTTGATATCTACAATCATTTAAAAATAGATACATTTCTGGAATAATTACTTTCGTTTAGTAATAATTTTAATTTTATTGCACAAAATTCTACTGATTACAATATGATAATTACTAGAAGAAAAAAAACTGGATTTTTAAAATTTATCTATAAAAGGTTGAACTTTATATTATGGTCATGGCATGTTAATATATTAATCATAAGATCATGGGTCTCAAATATATAAATATGAAATACATATAGCTTAATGCACATGAAATTTCAATAAAAATAAAAATACTGCCAAAAAAATACATATAAATAATACTCATACATCACTAACAACAAAACATAGAATGGACCAAGTGGACTGCCTATTGTATAAGCTTTTGGTGATTATAAGCTTTCATTTACTAGTGTTTCTAAAAATATTATAACTTTAATATTAATATCATTTATGTTCTTTATTACTTTTACAATGCTTTTTTTACAAGCTAATATGACAGTTTCAATTGTCCCAGCAATCTTCTTCACAACTTCTACTTATATCTCCAAATCAGTAGAAGTTCTAAAGAAGATTGCTGGGGCAATCAAAACTGTCATATTAGGTTGTAAAAAAAGCATTGCAAAAGTAATCAAAACATAGATGATATTAATATTATATGTTTCTAAAAATAAAAAGTGGAAATTATATATCTGACTGATATAAATACATCATACATTGATACCAATATAGTCAGGTATCTACATTCAATTTTACATTTAATTGATGCTTTTAAACACTGCATGAAGCTATTGAAACAATATGAAAATAACTAATTGATAAATTTAAGATTCTGCCTACTTTACGAACATTAATAGATAAGTAATTTTTTTTAATAAAGTAGAACATAAAAATAAAATCTATAAACAAAATTTTTCACATATTACATTAAATACTTTTTTACAAATTAATCTAAAAATAAACTTTGTGATTTTTATTTATAGCATTCCAATATTTTTCTTTTAAATGTTTACAAAAAAATCTAAAAATAAATTTTGCAGGTACTGATATAGTCAGGTTTCTACATTCAAATTTTTTATCTGTAATTGATACATTTAAATAGTGGTGAATCACAAGACTTCTTTCCAACTTGTCTTCAGGATGTTTATTTTATCACTGGTAATGATTTTTGCCATTTTAATTTTTTATTTGTTACAAACCTCATTCATTATTTTTATTTTGACTGCTTTATTAGTTTTATTGTAATTTATATTGAATAAGAAAACCCAATTTATTTTATAAAAAATAACAAAAATTTGTAACTGACAATTTTTATTTTGGCCTTTAGTACTGTTTTCATGAAAATTGAAACTTATAATTGACTATATTTTTTTTCCTTACTTTTTCAAAATGAAATAAATTTAATTTAAAATACAAACAATAATAAAAGTTTTATTGGTCGAGAGGTCATCGCAACCACCTTGCAAGCATGTAGTTGGTTGCAGACAGTTGTGGGTTCGCCTCCCAGCCGATGCTATGACATATGGAAAAAAAACAATAATAAAAGTTTGAAACAAATATGTCAATCACAAGCAATAAGAGATTTGAAACAATACATCTAATTTATAAGTCAGTATTAGGTAAAATTACAAAAAAATCACATTTCAAAATAAAAAGAAGCTGCAATTTATCAATGAGTTATCACCATGTGATTTCATTAACTCTATGCAAGGATTAAAAACATAAAATCAAATATAGATACCTGACTATATTGGTAATGCATAAATTATTATAAAATTATGGTGAGTGTTTAGAGGATAAATATATAGTATTATTTTTAGCAACTTTATAATATTAATAAAATATCAATTTGTAAATATAAATATTAAAAAGGCACAGCTTAATATATATGAAATTTAAATAGAAGTAACAACATCTCTCAAAAGCTATGATATAGAAATAGCACTCACATCATTTATTAATGAATGGAGTGTTTTTTATACCTATCTGCTGAAAGATTATTTCTTTTTAAATTATATATATATATATATAAAATAAATTTAAACCTTGTATTATGTATGTATGCAATAAAAACTTAATAGAATGGTAAACTATGGAAATAATTGATTATAAATAAAAGATTGCATAACCTTCCTTTATTAAATTACTTGTTTTTCTTCTTTTAGATTACTATTATTTACTTAAGAGTTCTATCAATATTTTCACAACATTATCACAAGTTTAATATGAGAGACCTGTGCAATGACATCATATCTTCCTAAACTTTTGATGTTTGAAATAAATCTGAATAAACTTGAAAATTTTTTCAACAGGCTTGGAATTTTTTTTATGTAGTTAGTCAATAAATTGTCCATTTAACCAACCAACAATGGTTAGTAAATGGATATATGACAATTATTAGCTAAGAATAAAACAGGGATGGAAAACTGATCAATTCCTCACCATTCAGCTATTGGCAAGGATTGAAGAGTACTATCATCTCCATTACTATTTCTTTATCAGGATGTGTTATTTTCAACACAAAGTCCTTTCCCTGCCAGTAGATGAAAAACAATTTTCATCTGGTTTCTGAGTTCTTCTTACTAGAGTAACTAATGTGGACAATGGCATTTGCAAGATTCAACATCAAATTCAAAAATATTTTTGCAGCTCAATCAAGGAGGTTGCCTTGACAACAGTTTGAAAATATTGATTGTTATTGATATTAGGATTGTTAAGTGTTGACTGGCTTTTAATAATAATAATATATAATTATTTTGCATATGTATGTGCTTATGCTTTTTAAATGGGGGTTTCCCTTCCTTTATTTTATTTAGCTAAGTGATCTTTCTGTAATGAGCACCATAATCATAAATCCCTAGTTTGTAGCATTTCTGCTTTATATATAAACCATCTTGGTTATTCATATTATGTAAATAAGTTCATTTAAATATTGCATCTGTATGATAATTAAATGCTGTTTTCTTTTTTATTTATTATATTTTTGTGGTTGTATGAACTAGGTTTCTTTTAATTTCCTTTTTCTATTGTTGCCTTCTATGTGTACCAAGTTGACAGATTGTTGGTTGAAGTTATGATTGTGTGTTCTTTTGTGTTCTCAGAACATGGACTTACATTTTGGGCTACATTTTACACACATAATTCAGATGGAATATTTAAAGAAACTTATTCACCTAATATAAGCAATCAAGATGTATAAAGTAGGAATACTATAAAACTAAAGAGCTACGGTTATAATGCTTATCACCAAAAGTATACTCAGCTAAATAAAATAAAGAAATGAAAAAAAAACCCCAATTGCTTTATAAATCATATTTACACAAAAGAATTACATATATAACAAAGGGAAAATTAATTTTATATATATATATTGTAACAAGCACAGACGACGTTACATTGTTTTTTTATTAGTAAACATGAAAAGAATAAAAGTTCGCAAATAAAACTGTCTTATTAAAAATTGAAATTAAAAAAAATCATCTTAAACTCGTATAGATATAAAATCGCACAGATAAAAAAAAAATTTATTAAAATAAAACTTTATTAAAAATAGAAAAGGTATTTTAAAAACAAAAACTTAAAAAGATTTAGAGATAAAAATATATCTTTAATTTTGGAAAACACATTAATTAATCAGAAATGGAAATGATTGTTTTAATTAGCTAAATGTAAACGAGCCTTGGGCATTTAAATGTAAAAGCAACGGTCAGATAGGAAAACAATAGAAACTAATAGCCAATGAAAGGAATTTCTCAAATCGGACCTCAGCGAAAGGACTATCACCATCGTCGTGACGTAATGTTCACTGGATCTGAAAGGCTACTATAAAAAGTAAGAAAAGAAAATTATTAAAAAGAGTAGACAGATATGTGTTAGTGCGGAGGTGAAGAAGAAGGGATTGAAAAGACGCACTCTTCAATCCCTTCAGTTCTGCTAAGAAAAAAAGAGAAATGAGCTATAGTTTTCTACATTGAGGACCAGTTAAAGCAAAAACCTCTGGATGGATAAATAAATCGGCCTACAGAATATCAGCCCCTTTAGGATGGTGTGGGAATTCACATTCATGGCAAGCAATGGATAAAGTTGGACATTTTAAAAATCGTAAGAACTTTATATTCACTTGAAAAAATAAGAACTCTAAATTTTAAAACCTTTTAGTAAATAATGCAATAGAATCCTATCTGACCAAACTAAATTCTTTATGAATAGTGTTATTTGATATATATTTTTTTTATTTTCAATCATTTCCATTTATATTTTTTGTCCTTTAAGTTTTATTATGATTTCTGTTTTCCGATAAATTAAAATATATCAATGTTAAACTTAAGTCGGGCGTGAATGGCTGTATAGATTTGTAAAGTTATATTAGAGGAGGGTAATCTTAGGTTATTTGTGTCGTTGTTGAATTGGATCAATGGATTGGATATATTAGTGTAGTTAGTAGATGTAATGCAAGATTCACTATGGGCAGAATCGCTAGTATATGCCGCACACTTCCGTTTGCCTATGGAAGGAATTATAAGATGGAGAACGCAGTTCCTTTCTATAGAGTTTTTTTTTATTGCTCTTCTTGTCAGATAGATGTAGTATTCCTATCTGATGAGAGGCAATTTCCTCTCTTAACTTTTTGTGCTGCCGTATTTCATATTACATTGAATACATCGATATATCAGATGAATTGATGCCAGTTTGACTGCGAACTTTTAGCCTAAGGTTAACTAGGGATAGAATGTTTTATCTTCAAATGCAAATCTATGTAGTCTATTCATACTTGACACTAAATAAAAATGCATTAAATTTAAGTTGTTTATAGACGCTTGCATGGATTCGTTATCGGTTAATTATGTTTTGGGTTTTCATATTTGATCAAAATATATAGACATTCGATAAATAATGATACCTTACGGTGAGTATCTAAAATGTATTTATTCGGAGGTCTTTTAAGTTATTGGTGTCAATGCAAGCATCTTATGGTGAATGCTATTGGGTTACTTGTAAATTTCCCTCTGCAATTGACGGTATCAATGATTTTGTATTTTGATCGCTTATGTTTATTTTGAAATGTTTTTGACCGTGGAATCTATGTAACTGATCTATACTCAACATTTTTAAACAAATCTGTGCGAACTAATAATAGTATAAAATTTAAAATGTAAATTAAAAATCTAAAATAAAAGTAAAAATAATGTTAAATGTTAAATAAACATATTAAAATAATAATGTTAAATCTTATATATATATATATATATGTGCGTAAATAAATTTTTGTATGTTAATTTCTAGCAGTGGCTTATTTTATTTATTTTTTTTAATATTGAAATATAATTAGATAAGATATTATATTATTAAATCTCTGCTACTCCCTGAGCTAGTGACATGGGCTAATGACTGGATATCAAAATATATAAATAAAATTAAAAAAAATTTTTTTTTTGACTTACGTATCTGCCTACTTTATAAATTTTTCTAGGTTCAAATGCCTAGATGGTGCCCTGTAGTACAGATCATGTTAAGTGTTATTCTCCGGATCGTTACAATATATATATATGTAATTTCTGATCTTCACCAATTAATCTAATACAAAATCTTCAGCATCAATAAATTTACTAGATTGCTACGCAAATGCAAAATAATCATTTGCATTAACTATTCGAAATATGTACAGGGATTATCAAATTTAGAAAAATTTTCATTAAAAGTGAAATCCATTACAAACCAGATGTAAATACAGCCTTATTTATGTACAGCTTAGCTCTAGATTTCATGTGAGAATTTATTTTTTATTCAATTTTAATACTCATTCAAGTAAAGAATTTTAAAATATTTGTAATATAATTAAATACATAGTTTATCAACATTATATATAACTAATGGTTTAATTAATCTAATACTATTAATAAATATTTCAGGAACTCTGTATTTACAACTGGTTTGTAATGGGTTTCACCTTCATTTAAATTTCTAATTCTTCTATATCTTTGGCGCAATTAATGCAAATAGATATTTTGCATTTAATAAGAACTATAATGAGAATATATAGGGTATATGAGCACAGACTTTCACCCAATACACCACTCTCCACACTATCTCATAATACTGATACACTTGAACATATATATGTTGAAAAGATAAATAATCATCAATATACGTATTTCATGCTAAACCAGCAATAATCAGTTGGTCCAGATTACCATCTCCACACATATGTGCTATAAGTGCACAGATATATATTAAGATAGCCAAACCTCATACTTTAATGGACAGGCTTCAATCTACTCCACACTCTAACTCTTCAACCATCCATCCAATTGAAAATCTGATGATGGAATGTGCAAAGGCCACCATGAGGCTGAGATAATTGTCACATCCATGTTGACCTAAGGTCAATCTGACCCCTCATGTAAAAGATATAATCCATTCAATACATATACAAGGGATGGGCAGACATCTCTACTATGTAATAACTGAAACACATAGGCTTATTATATACCTGTGTCTATAATAAGCTTGTGTGTTTCAGTTATAACGAGAATAATATTTTCCAGTGAAGATATTACGAGCAAACAATTAAGTCAAAAATTTGTTTGGTACTACCATCTACTTTAATTACTTGTAGTTATATGAATTCCTCAAAACTATATTGGTGTGCAGTCAATATACATATATAAATTGAACATTTTTAATAATTGTTCAAATATTTTAATATGAGGAAATATCTGTTATATTTTCACATTAGAAAAATGCCCATCAGATGTCAATAGACAGTACTCAATGAAAATAGTAAACTATAAATGATTTTTGCATTCAAAAGTATATTGTACACTTTTGAATAATAAAAATTAATATTTGGTAAAATGAAAATACACACAGAAAATGTAGTTTTTTTTATAATATTTAATAAATTGTTTTTCTCTTCACTAGTGAAAATTGTAATTATAAATATGCGACTTTTTTTTTTTTCACATTAAATAGTGAAGCTATAATTATATGAATAATGTATAATAGGTCTGCTTAGCACTTTCGAGATTCAAACTCATTTGCATAATCACAACAGTCTTCATTCACAAAGCTATGAGTATGAGATTCCAACATTGAATCTCAAAAGCGCTAAGCAGACCTATTATACATTATTCATATAATTATAGCTTCACTATTTAATGCAAAAAAAAAAGTCGCATATTTATAATTAATAATATTTAGCAGATATTATGTTGGCTCCGAAAAGAAAAAAATTAGTAACAACTGAATTACAAAAATTAATATTATTAATTTAAAAATTAATATATATAAGTAATAATTTTAATGAGATTACTCTGTGCATTTTTTATACACATTTCAGTTATGATACAATCAGACAAAGAATTAATCATTGAATTTATATAGTGGACTATTTCCATCATCTAATACTAATTATTGAATATCTTTAAAAAAATTTAACTTTATTTAAATTTTTCAAATACATTCAACAGTTAATAATAGCGTACAGATTAGTATATGCACAATGTTCCAAGTGATATTATTCTCCTCTCTTCTTCAGGTATTGCTGTCCTGACCAATGACAGTCTTTATTAGGATGGGAATTAAACCAGGACCCTTAAATTCTTGAATATCGAATTTTAAAATAATGCCCTAACCAACTACCATCATTACAAACTTTCAGGAAAACACAAAGAGCCAATGAGGCTGTAATAAAAACTTCACCTGATCAAAATAGAAAGGAAATAGCTCTCAATTATAAGAGATGAATTGAGATATTTTTCAGATTGTTTATTACAAGCATATGCCAAGTAAATAGATGCAAAATAAAAATAAGTGGAAATATAAATTCAAGTTGTAGATAGATGGCATGTACAAAGAAGATAGATGAGTAGAAAAAAGAAAAGATAATGATAATTTTTTGGCAGATAACAATTATTATGATGAATATATATATAGTGAGAGTACTAGTTGAATATTTGTATGTTAATAATATAGATTTTTTTGTATTCATAAACTTAAAAATATTTAATTTAAATTATAGGTATAGTAAAGTTTTTATTATTCAGTAAGTGTGAAAAAGAAATGATAATGACTTCTCATCTGTGAAAAGAATACCAGAGAGCCAATTGATGTAACAAGAACTGGACTATCATGGAATGATGGATTATAAAATAAAACATTTAACTAAAGCAGTTGTACTATCTTTTACTGAAATCAGATATCTTTAAATGTTCAACAACACATATTGTCAAATGTTAACATTTATCTTTTTAAAATACTAATATTCTTCTTGAAAGATCATGTAAATTTTTACCACATAAAAGATAGACATTTTAAGTCGGACTGCTTTATGCATGCCTTAATACAATGCAGATTCTGAAGCTCAAAATCCATGAAACATGGTCTAATTTTGTCAGTACGGGTACTCAAACTTCTTACAAATTTCTGAGCAATAAATCATTCAATTATTTATTTTTACTTTACTCTAACTGGATAAAAAGTCTTGACATAAGATTAGAAGAGACAAAAATAATTTTACAATTGAAATACAGAAAATATTATAGTGGAAAAATGTAATTACTACTCTTTTAAATAAAATATCAGTGAGGGATTGAACTAAATCTGTTAAATGAAATAACACATTTACATGGGCATACCCTAGAGCTCAAGCACCATGGATCACAATTCCATTTCAGTTACTTAAAACAGACAAAACCCACTATATGTGGTCATGTGATTTCAGTTACTTCTGGTTTTCAAACTTTAGATGAATTTTTTCAAGCAGTAAACCATTAAATTAAACTACTATAGTAAAAAGTTCAATTTGCAATTACTATACAAATATCATAAATTGTATTAGAAATTTATATTTTGGAGTACTAATTAATTTCACATAAATACTTTTATTCTTCTTCACAAATTCATTTTTTAACATTATTCACAAGTATCTCAAAAACAAATCACTTAGATGAAATGGTTATCTGTAAATAGAATTAGGTAACATTTAGAAGTAACTAACGTATATCACAAGAAAAAAAATTCAGTAGGTCTGATATATGCTGACAAAATGACTGATATCATCAAGAAAATGACTAATACCATCAAGTAATGAACATTATGTAAGTTACGATATGACATGGTATTAAAAATAATAATAACAATTTTAAAAATCTTGAAATCCATCCCGATAGATATGCATTTACATTCTCCTAATATTATGAAATGTCCTAAAGCAACTAATTCTTTTTCAACATTTTAAATTTCATTTCCTGTAATAAAATGAAAGTTAACTTAGAATAAATGTTAGCAGTTTGAAATGTTTTTTGAAAATAAGTCATATCACATAACACAAAACTAAAAACAAATATTAAAAAACTATATCCAAAAAATATATTATCAGTAATTATTATAAATAAAATTGATAATTTTTATATATTCATCATTTATGCAATTACATGCAATTATTTTCTACATTACTTTTAGCCTCTTATGGTTTGTAAGTTATCAAGGTTGATTAAACAATGGTTAGTAGACTATATGCAGCATGAGAAATGCTTCTTATAGAAAACACATCAATGAAATAAAAAATATGAATCTAATACTCATAAAAGTGAAATATGTAGCTACACATCCTTAAACCAAACTAACATTATTTACATTGTATGTCACAATAAAAAAGATTGATGGCATTTAAGATTTATTATTATACTTGTTGCATTAAAGTTTTCAGAGAGCTAATTTAATTCCAAAATAATTAAAACAACCTTTCATGCACTTTTTTATTTGGTGAGCATTTCTAGAATTACCTCACTCCAAGTAATCTGCAATGAGATAGTTTAGCTATTCACCATAACATGTTCAAGATGCGATCATGTCTGGATCATGAATTATAACACAAAATGTGATTGTAAATGTTATAATTTTATGGCATGTCTTCAAACGTCTTCCTGCTACAACAAAATCTTGAAAACCACTTGAAAACATTCTTGCACCCTATGTCTTTATGGACATGCACGATTTGAATCATTTTAAATCTTAGATTAATTTAAACAAATTTAATTTTAGGATCCAGCACGAATAGAATATGAAGCACACACACTATCACATTTCATGTTCAACTCATGATCAGATATGTTAGTAAGGTAAAATTGTCGTGTTAAATACCTAAATAATGTCCTACATAATGTGTTGATTTTGAAATGGTGCTGGAGAAATCTTGGCAAGATAAAGCATTCATACTTTCACCATGACATATTGCATATGGGTAAATAATACAGTTCTGAATTCTTATACATTTTCTTTCTATATGAATTATAAACTTCAACATCTTAAGAAACTGGGTTATCTTAACATTATCTAATTAGTTTTTATAATTTAACTAAGACAAAATGATTAAACAAAAAATGGTATTAAAATATCACATGCCTCAATCCAACATTGATGTTATTACTATTTTTAATCATTGCTAAAATTCCATTCTTTCAAATTAAAATTTTTGAAAAATAAAAAAAAAAAAAAAATGGCCAAACTCATTTAAGAGTAATTGCTATGTAGCAACTACTCTTAAATGAGTACGGCCATTCCATCTTCAAAAAAAAAAAGTGAAAAATACTCTAAAAATGAGTTTTGGAATGAACCACAAATACATGCAGGCCCATTTTCCTGTTTATTTTATTCTTTCAATTTTTTAAGCAGAAATATTTTCTTTCTGAAATACTTCAACACCTTGTCTAATTGTAGCTTTTCAATGTATTCTATTCTTTGTCATATTTTCCCAATGGAAACAATCAAAATTGCACTTCTGAAAAATGTCGTTGAGATAATCTTTGTAACATAGATGGGGTCTACCTCTCCCATGAAAACCATGTTCAAGTTTACCATAAAACATCCTTTCAGGAAATCACGCATTATTCATTTGTTTTCACATGTCTGATGCAACAGATGTGTTATTTAACAACAGTGGACTCTAGTATCACATCCAGAAAATTGAAGAACGTAATGATTGGTTTTGTATTTTAATTTTATGAAACATTCTTAAATGAACCTTTTCTTATGCTTGTATATTGCAACAATAGAGCATCGAAGTCTAACTTTAACCAAGTCTTACTTCCATACAGTGAATTAGATAAAATAATAGTTCTACATATAGCAGGCTTAGTTGCAGTAATTAATTAACCGGGAGAAAATACTCTACTGTTTAACCTGTTAGAAGCAATTGCAGCACATTTAAATCTACGCTGAGCTTCAATATCTAAATCTTCCATCTTTCACTTTAAAATCTATTAAAACATTTAAATTAATTTACATTCTCAAGTTGATAATCATGTAAGATAAAAAAAGATTTTTCTTCCATCATTGGTTGCTAAAGGATTTACGTATTTTAAGTATTATTTACTAAACCAAAGTTTTTATATATTTTATTTGTAACATTAAATATATTCTGCAAATCACCTTTTGAATTGGCAAGAATAACACAATACTCTAAACCCAGAATCTAAAAAAATAAAGTTTTTGTTTTTGACTTTAATCAGACAAATTAAATATTCCACCAATCTCAAACCATAATTTGTAATCTGCCTACAAAAAGTTCCAAAGCCTGATGACATAAAAGTTAAAAACAAAATTGGAGATATAAATCATCTTTGTTTCATATCAGCTTTCATTTCAAAAACTTCACATCTTTCATTGGCAGTAATAGCACTTCCTTTCTTTCATTATGTAAAATATAATATGAATACCCTTTGGTGGCCAATCAAGCAATTTCAAATAATACTACAGACCTGTTTGATTGTTTGTTAAATGCTTTGACTAAATCAGTAAAAGCAATGCATAAATCACTGCCTTTATTTCCAACAATTTCCGTGAATTTGCCTGACAACAAACACTATATTTATATTGTTTCTTGATTCTCTGCAACCATATTCAGTCTCTGATAACCATTCATATATGATTGGAAACAACCTTTTCAACAAAACACATGAAAGTATCTTTGGTATAGTAGATAATAATGCTATTCTATAATAATTATTACAATCTTGTCATCTATAAAATCAGTCAGTACAATTTCATGAATTATATATCTAAAAAAAAAAACTTTTTGAAGCTAACATATCTCCTAGCCTCAACTATAAAGTTCTGAAGAATATTGCTGGGGCAATCAAAACTGTAAACTGTAAAAAAGGGCATTTGTGTAACAGTAATAAAGTGAATGGACAATTTAGTATTACATAGTATACATTTGGCAATGCAATAAGAAAGAGTAATTATTATACTTCTTCAACATTTCCACTTTTAAGATTACAAAGGACTGTTATAACTTCACTAAACTGAATATCTCTGTCCAAATAGTAAGTAGATAAAATGGATATATTACTAAAAATTGCCATTTCAATTCTTATTTCATTATTCAAAAAATAGTGCCATCGATGATGAAAATAGGGTTATGACACTATTTTTTAGGTCCATATGTTGTGTTCATGCATAAAAAAAACCCATCTAAAGTGACTATAATCAATGGTATAAACCTCCTTTTCAGTTTAAACCATCTTTTCAGTCACCGGACTTCTGCTTTTAAACCTCTGTATTCATTACGAAACTTCAGATTCACTTCATTATTCTGTCAAGCAGTAAACACAGCATGAACTATTATCAAAAAAAGTCATGATTCTTCTTTTTAGCAAACCCAAAAACAGATTTACTTGTATCCATAAAACAATCATTAAGAGAATTGCATGTCCAGTAACACCTTAATCCCAAAATCGAAATAATCAATTTTAGTATTTGGTAGCTATAGAAATTAACATGAGCAACAGATGCTAATAAAAAATGAGCATCAATTTGGGAGGGGAGGGGGGATCAGAATATGATCTATTTTTTAATGCAACTACCATTTTAACCTTGGAGCAATTAGTCTATGATCTATTCTCATTAACCTTTCATCGATATATCAAGGAATTCCAAAAATAGAAATATACTAAATTGAACTATCTAATATTAAGCAGACTACTCTCACAAGTTGATCTATCCTTCCAAAAAATGTATACCCATTTATATGTTCTATCAACTTTTTTCTTGTGAAAAATTAGTTTTGCAAATAGCAATGATGCTAATCTTATATCTTGATGAGTCCTTGGCTGCTGATGTTCTTTATCTAGGCTTTGAAGAGTCTGTAACAAGAAAAATTTTGCAATTCCATGTATTTATATTTAGAAGAAACAAAAAATAGATTTATAATTCATCATCATCATCAACCATTATCAATCCACTGCAGAATGAAGGGCTCTCCAAATTCAATCTATCTTTTCTGATCTTTAGCTTCTCTTCTCTACATCATCCCCACACACTTTCTTATTTCATCTATCCATCTCACATGTGGTCTCTTTCTGTGTCTTTTACAATCTCTTGAAATCCAGTTTAAGATTTCAATTGACCATCTATTATCATCTCTTCTAGCAATATGTCCAACCCAACTTCAATTCAGTCTTTTAATTTTTTCAATGAAGTCAGTAACACCTGTTTGTTCTCTGTCTATTATTTACTACTGCTTCTAATGATATTTGTATCACTTTTGTGAGTGAATTCACTGGGCATGACAATCCTAGCCAGACCACATAAAACAAGCCATTTTAAGTCATATTTTCAATATCCTTTCCACTTCTGTGGTAAAAGGAGAATACTTAAATATGGCTGTCTAAATATGAAATCTTTGCCAAGCTGAAACTGGTGATTGATTGTCTGATCAAAGATCAAAAATAATGATTGCAAGTTTACTACCCAGTTTTCTTAATACTTGGGAACTTGAATTAAAAGAAACATGGAAATTGAAGTCAGAATTTCCATGTATGTAAATGAAGGCTGAAAATGTGATTGGATAAAAGCACACCTCATTGCCACAGTTAGTACAGAAAAGTAAGTTAAGTCAATAAGAAAAAGAGGGAGTCAAAAAGTACTGTTTGGATAAAACAGTGTCTAATACAACATTACATGTTCGCCATTTCCTATGCTTACACAAGCAATTATTAACACTTACCGCCACCCACTACTGTGTGAAGACTTTGCTAATGTTAAAACAGTATCTACTCTTTGATGAATGAAATTTTATCCTATAGGGAAGGAGTTGGGTCCTAATTATTGATTATTCTGTTAGTCCCCATATCTGAAAATCATTCCACTAACTGCCATCTGTAGAGTCCTAAGTAACCTAAACACAGCTCCTTATCATGGTTAAAATGCACTGTAAAAATTATTCAAAATTATGCAGTCATTATTACATCTGATTGGCTGTCATTTAAGCATTTTTAAGACACATCTGTCAAAGGTTTAAGCCTTTCACGTAATTTTATATTAAAAGATTCAAAACTCTTATTCTGCATCATATAAGAATGGGAATTTGGTGACAATAACAAATTGTATTATCACAATACGAATGCAATATATTTATCCAATATATATTATATGTATTAGACTTCTATGTATAGCTAACTTATTTATGTGTAAATATATAAAATATGTAATTGTGTTTAATATATGTGCGTATGTGTGTGCAGTCAAACAAAATAACCACGGACTTTATATAAAGTATCTACGCATAGCAATACAACATTGCATAATAATACGATTTAAATGTTAAATTATTAGATCAATAAATTTGCATAATAATTTTAAATTTTTCAATTGTATTGTCACATACTTTAATCAAAAAGCAATAAAAAAAAAATCAGATTTTCTTTTCTCTGGCTAATTAAGATGTTTTTCGAAGATCTTACTGACTTTAGCGTAATTATACGTTTAATGATGTTTTGAGAAATTTAAACTTCAAATAAGCTCTTCAACAAGATCTAAGAAACACCAGAAAGCTACTAAACTTCAGACCTGACTACAAAATCTACGCAACTTGTCATTTAGTCTCACCTGTATGTTGAGAAGCACCACCTCCAAGACTTAAATGACCATCTGAATGACAGGACACGTTATCATCGGTTTGTTTAATCTCTTCGCCCTTTAACTCGTCTCCACCAGAGGAGGCAAACCTTTGCAAATTAAGGGTCTTGGTATCCTGGCTATCAACTTTACCGTAGCCATACCAGCCAAGAAGCTCATTCATTGTCGTTTCTGCGTAACCCTAATTAAAAACAAAAATAGATAAAACTTTATTAACAACTTTTAAAGAATAATCAATAATCCAACTAATTTAAAGTGATATTTATTAATAAATTTTAAAAGTTAAAAAGTTTGTATTTATTTTCTACATTAGAAAATAATAAGACGATAATTCAATTTATTATTGTAAAGAAAAGCTCGCATACAATATATATATATATGTAACAGTTAATTTTGTTTTTAAATATTTTTACCTAATTATGTATGCTTGTAAAGTTCTCTCAAGACGTTACGATGCATTATAGACAATAAAAGACTCCGAGAATTGTAAAAATAGATAAAAGAGTAATTATTACACTTGAAGATTAAAACATACAAAGAACAAAAAGAGCCTTACAACAAATAAAGGGATAAAGGGTACAATATAAATAACAGAAACATATTGATTCCATAGAAAGATACATCGATGAGCAAAATACCCTGACATAGTTTCTATCCCATGAGATCACTTTCAGAGTTTGTTAACTATATTTCAAAGATCATCTATTATCGAAACATAAGAAAATCTAAAACTTAACGAAATAATACTAGATGTACATATAAATAATATTTAGTAAAAGTATTCCCAAAAAACTGCTTTTAATTAGTTTTTGTACTGGCATCTATATGAGAACTTTTCCTCTAAAATGAAGTATGTTTGTTGAAATCAAAACTTATTAGTCATGTTAGCAATCACCATAAATATTAATTTGAGGTGGATTTACTGCAATTGCACTCAGCTTTAGACAATAAATAAGAAAGAAACCACTAGACGAATAAACCTATGCAAATTTGAATTACAAATACAAATATACAGAAATATCAATATTACTACTTCATATATATATACTATTACTAGAAAAAACCAAAAGAAAATTAAAAGGTACATCAAGTCACATGAAAACAATAGGAGCTCCAAATTCAATTATAATATGAAAGTAAATTATATAAACTAAAACTAATTTTGGAAGATTAACTGTGCTTAAATAACCCATTTTACATTATGGGGAAAATAAAATGAACTAGACGAAGATTCTTCAAAAGTGTCATGGTAATTTAATAAAAAAAAAAGATCACTATTATGAAGATAGAGTAGTATAAATACAGTAATGAAAGCTGATGCTGAGCAAATAGTTTACCAAAAAATATGAACAGTGTATAATATTCATAAAAATAATTTCCAACCAATTAATATCTACCTTTTTAGCTTTACATTAACTTTTGAACTGAGAATATAACCTCTAATTTAATAAATGTTTAGTAATAAGCATTTATCTGAAGAGGGCAGCATTAAAAGTATGAATTCAGTAAGTTTAATACTTGTAGATTAAATTGTACAATGTTCTAAATACATCAGCTAAATGTTTAATGCTAGCACTATAATAAAAATTATTACCAGCAAACAGCATTATTCATTAAAAAGTCTTATTTTTAAGTAAATGTAATAGAGTTTCGATATAAATTGATATAATTAGAAAGAACTCCATGAAATAAAAAGTTCATTTAGCCCAATATAAAATGATATGAGAGAAGAGATTTCAAATCCTTTTAATATTGTCATTACCAATGATAAAATGATATTATCTCATTTTTTATTCTGGAAGATTATTAGCCTACAAATCTAAAAAAAAATAGAATAGAAATACAATGTCTTTCTTTCCTTTATCTACAATAAAAACCCATACAGACCATATCAGAGAATTGGGATTAGTAACTATTGCCCTTAGTTTTCAAAAGAAAAAAGATCAGTAGCCAAAAATAAGCATCGTAAGCTTCAAGATCAAATAATATAATCCACAAGTAACAATCAAGAACAATTCTCTTTAATGTTTAGAAAGAAACTAAGAAAAAAATATTTCCCAAGAAACAACAACAGATTTTGAATTGTGGATAAATTAAAGTTAATAAAAAGCTTGAATTTAATTTCAGAAAAAACACTATTCTTTATAATTCTCAAATCAAACTTAAATTACAAAAAAAAAAGTCCAGGAACTAAATATGCTAATAAACATTTTGTTTCAAAGCATACTGTATTGATCAAAAACAACGATTACATCGATAAGATTGGGCTTACACAGTAAGCATCAGTCCATTCCTGCATCTATACAGTTCTGCTGGGCAACAAAATTGTTTACACATATTCTAATTTCTTTTCCTATTTACATTTTATAATGTGCAAATTTATCACTAATATTTTACTGTCAAATAAATTTGGATTTTAAAATTTGAATAAACCACTTTCTTTTGGTTCAAAAGCATTGGTGGTCGAGTGGTCAGCACAGCTGCTTTATAAGCAGTTGTTCTGGGTTAGCGGGTTCACTTCCTGGCTGATACTATGACACATGAAAAAAAAGTTTAAAAAGCTTGAATTAATTCAAAGATTATGAAAGTAATAAAAGAATATTAGTTGGAATAGATCTGCTATTTTCAACAAATTAAAAACAACACACAACCTTCTAAGTAATTGACCAAACAATTTCTTCATTAAATCCTTAAATATTTTATTTTAATTTTTTAAAGCAACCGAATATTTCACAATCCTTTATCAATTCCTATTTCCGATTATTAATAAAGTTATCTTATTGTAGATCTCTGCATCTCATTTTCTATTTTAATGAATATTTCAGAAACAAATACATAAAAGTAAGCTTGATTTTCGTTATTCTTAATTTATTGAATTGTTCCAACTAATACTATGAGCAAATTGATTGTTTTCCTGTTTTATATTGTTCTTCTGTCCTTTCAATATTTCTTTCAGGCGATAGCTTAATCATATCTCAGCCCAGCTTGCATCTACATTAGACATTGTTAAACTTTTTTTTTATTATTTCTGTTCTTTCAAGTAAATCACTATTTCAAGCTATTTATTCAATCAGCTTATTTTATCTCATTTCATTCTATATTATTAGTTTTCTTTCCAGCTTTTGGCTAAACTTTAAGTTTGTGAGCTATAAGTTGGAACCATATACGTATATATACATGTACACTATAAATTAGTAAATATGCGAGATTTGAACACAGGCTTTCAAGCACTCTTCAAGTATCCACACTATCTTATACCACTGATACACATGACCACACACAGGTAGAAAGGATAGATAATCACCAATATATGTATTTCGTGCTGAACCAGCACTCATCAATTGGTCCAAATCATCATCTCCCACACACATATGCAATCAGAGCAACAGATGAGTGCTGGTTCAGCATGAAATATATATTGGTGATTATTTATCTTTTCTACATGTGTGTGGTCATGTGTATCGGTGATATAAGATAGTGTGGATAGTTGAAGAGAGCTTGAAAGTCTGTGTTCGAATCCCATATATTTACAATTAAGCTACAGATATATGAAGAATGCCCGTATTTCAAATATTACTATAAATTAGTGTATTTTTTTTAAAAAAAACTGCTATATTTTTCTTAAAATGATGTGCTACTGTTGACAAATTAGAACAAGATTGCTTACCCTTGGTATATACATCTGATATAACTGAGAGATGTAGCACGCCTCAACTCTTTATACACATCTGATATAACTGAGAGATGTAGCACGCCTCAACTCTTTATATATATATATGAAAGACAATATATAAATTAAAGTTAACATTTCAGACAAATATATCTAAATCCCATTAAAGTTTTCTAAATTTACATTTCTAAATTCAATCTTGTATGTTAATTCAAACATAAGAAATCATAAAATTTGAGAACTTACAATAAACAAAAAGCCGATGTGAGACAGATAAAACTGATTTTATTAAAAAGATGGCTTGTTTAAAAGCTTATGCTAAATTGAGTGGTTTGAATAGTTTATAGTCATTCTAAGTTTATTATTTCAAAATAATAAATACTATTTTAAACAAAATATTATTACATTCAATTTAAGAGTTAAATAAAGGTTTTTTTTTTACTTCTTTTCTTCATTTAAATCCCATATATTAAAACTTCATACAGATATGAAAAGCAGATGTCAGACATACACTCAGATCATGTGACTTTCTGTTTTTCCAGAAATGGCTCAATTTGATAGTGCCCTAAGGTAATCCAATATTCTTTTTTCTTTATCCTATGCTTCATTTTTTTTTTTAAGCCAGCCGAATTTTGCAGAAAGTACAGCTATATGGGCTGGTTGATATAAATGAAAATTAATCCTCACCTAGCCTTCATGTAAAGACAACTTAGAGAAATCGGAGATGTATAAATTGAGGAAATACATGCTCATTTGGCGTCTACTAGATGCAAGAACAGTAAAAGAAAGAAAAAAAATAACAATGAATTTGATACTAGAAGAAAAGTCAACAATGTTCCTATGGGAATTAACCTGAGTTAAGATGAACAGTCCCCCTCTATGATGATGATGATATATATAATTTTATCCTAATAGATCACACAAATAATAAAATATTAAAACTTAATAACACATTTAAAAAAAACTTGCTTGTTACGTATATACCAATCTCCCAGTGAAATATGCCTGTTACGTATATACCAATCTCCCAGTGAAATAATTATACACCATATGTGTGCTATGTATAAATATGTGCATATTTTAAATGCTAATTAATATAAATACTAATTAAATTTATACATTTCACAGTATAAGATGCTATCAAGATGTGGATCTGACTATTAAACTAAGTAAATTTGAATCAGACCTAAAGCGAACATAGACACATACGTTACGGACTTATGCAACATCAGATACAAACACACAGTGCTACACCAAAATTAAAAACAGATCTATGCTACAAGATGATAAAACTCTGGATATTGCTGCCCTACATACTCATTTCAACCCATAGCATAAACAAAATTTGCTCAGTCATTTTAGAAAGGAATCGAACTCAGACTTTCACACGACTTTCAACTATCCATGCCATCTCATATTGCTGAAAGACTAATGTCAACATGGGTAGGATGACAATTTTGGCACTAATGTGGGCTTTGAAAGTTCCGTCATCAGATTTTTAATGAAAATGGATGGCTGAAGAGTTGTGAATTGGAATAGTTTGAAGGCTGTCCATTAAAGTATGAAGATTGGCTATCTTAATGTAAAACTGAGCACTGATTGTATATGTATGAAGATAGTATTCTGGACCAACTTATGATTGCTGATTTAGCATGAAATACTTATATTGGTGATTATTTATCTTTTCAACATGTGTGTGATCAGGTGGTCAGAAATATAAGATGGCATGGAGAATTGAAGGTCATGTGAAAGACTGAGTTTGAATCCCTTATACATTATATATATGCAGGTGTGTGTAAGCCAGTACAGTGTATTAAATTACTTATTAAAAAGCAGTGCATTAAAGGTCTGCCCATTTCTCGCATATGTATGAAAATGGATTATTCTCCAGTACAAGAGAGGTCATAATGACTAAACATCAACATGGGTAGAATGACAACCTTGGCACTAATGTGAACTTTGATCAGATTTTCAATGAAATGGATGGCTGAAGAGTTGTGAAATTGGAGTAGTTTGAAACTTAATATAAAGCTAAGCACTGATTGTATATAAGTGTGGAGATAGTAATCTGGACCAACTGATGATTGCTGGTTTAGCATGAAATATGTATATTGGTGATTATTTATCTTTTCAACATGTGTGTAATCAAGTGGGTCAACAATATGAGATGGCATGGAAAGTTGAAGGTTGTGGAAATGAGTTCAAATCCCTTATACATTACATTATATATGAGCATGTGTGTGTAAGCCTGTTTAGTGTATTAAATTACTCAGACATTTAGATTAATACACTATACAGACATAAACCTGCATACATATTTATATGTAATGTATGCAGGATTCGAACTCAGACTTTCATATGACCCTCAATTCTCCATGTTATTTCATGTTGCTGACCCACCTGATCACACACATGTTGAAATGATAAATAATCACCAATATATGTATTTTGTGCTAAACCAGCACTCGTCAGTTGGTCCAGATTACCATCCATACACATATATACAATCAATGCTCAGCTTTATATTTTAAAATAGCCAATGTTATACTTTAATAGACAAGCTTCAAACTACTCCAACCCACAACTCTTCAGCCTTCCATCTCATTGAAAATCTGATGATGGAATGTTCATGAGGGGTCAGAAATGACTAAATGTCAACATGGGTAGGATGACAACCTTAGCACTAATGTGAGCTTTGAACCTTCCATCATCAGATATTCAGTGAAATGAAGGCTGAAGAGTTGTGGGTTGGAGTAGTTTGAAGCCTGTCCATTAAAGTATAAAGATTGGCTGCCTTAATATAAAGCTGAGCACTGATTATATATATGTGTGGGGATGGTAATCTGGACCAACTGATGAGTGCTGGTTTAGCACAAAATACATATATTGGTGATTATTTGATTTTTTCAGCATGTATGTGATCAGGTGGGTCAGCAATATGAGATGGCATGGAGAGTTGAGGGTCATGTGAAAGTCTGAGTTCAAATCAAACATTTAGAGTGTTTTCACACACACACCCCCATATCCTGAATTATTTAATTTACAACATTAAAGACAAATTGCCCCCATAGCAGATTTCCCAGGTTGTGTACAAAATCACATAAAACATAAACTGCAATGCTGTTTATGTTAGCGAGTCCCAAGCCAATCTCACAACAAGAGTGGCCCAGCACAGATGTCAATATAATAGAGCTAAAACTAATGCTGAAGTTAGATGTACATTCTTTGAACATGAAACCAAACAAACAAGCATAGTCACATATTTGAATCCATCTCTGTGAGCTTTGTTTAATCCAAGAGAAATGACATGAAATGCAAAGAAGCCTGGAACATGACCAATAACACAATCACCAATAAGAAAGAGTCCTGGGTTCTTTCAAAAAAGTGGATTATGTAAATCAAGTCATTTACATTTTATAATCTACACACAGTAACTCTCCATTTCTATAAATTTACATATTTCTCTTCAACTGTTGTTGTTATGATTGGGAATAGCAATTAATTGAACATACGCTTAGCATACTATGTCAATAGAAGTTGGCATATTGTGTTAAAACCAACAAATAAGCTTTTCTTAGGATGCACAACATACATGTTTATTACTGAATTACATTGCTATAAGAAATATTAAAAATAACGTTGGAATTAAAATCCTTTTAGCACATTTAACTTTGGGAGCAGGGACTCTATAACTGTTGGACTCTGGGCTGCTATCTAAAATAACTGTGCATAAGTATGGCCTGCATATATATGTATTAAGTAAAATGGTGCATTAGCATTATCCTAACTTACTAAAAAAAAAAAATCAGTAACAATTTGTTTTTGTATCTCTACATATCATATACATATATAAGTAAAGTTTTCCATCTAAAGACAGGTTGAAGCAAATTACTATGAAAGCAATAACATTTAAACATGATTAGTGATTGCTTTCCATTGCTTATCATTCTGAAATATAATTTATTCTATTCAATTTTAAAGCTACATTGAAAACTTTAATTACCTCTTTAAAATCATTAAGATTCATAAAAAATAACAAGGCAAAAGATTAATTTTCTGATGGAATGATAGAGTTTTAGTATTGCAAAAGATTAGCCTATGTGCTTTCCCCGCAGCACATAGATGTATAGATTCAAGAATAAAATGTAATAGATTGAATAAAAAATGGAGTCATATATCACATGACCCCACTTATGTATAGATTCAAGAATAAAATGTAATAGATTGAATAAAAAATGGAGTCATATATCACATGACCCCACTTATGTATAGATTCAAGAATAAAATGTAATAGATTGAATAAAAAATGGAGTCATATATCACATGACCCCACTTATGTATAGATTCAAGAATAAAATGTAATAGATTGAATAAAAAATGGTGTCATATATCACATGACCCCACTTATCTCTGTCATAATCATAAGTAATATTAAAATATTTTAATAGAGAATAAAAAATAAAATCTAATGCATAAATCAAGAATAATTTCAATATATTAGCATCATAATCATTGTCAATATGATGCGAATACATTAAAAGTATACTTGGTTTATTTGATAGATACTCTCTGCTCCTGCTATGTTTTAATATTATTCCAGTATAAAACTACACATTTTGAATTTATTAATAACAATAGGAAAACAAATGCATTTATACTTGCAATATATAGAAGATACAATCATCAATTGATATATATTTATTAATTTAGGTAAGACCTTTTCTTCTAAAGATATATTAGGTCCATCATGGTAATGAAGATAGAATATATATATAATCCGGAATTCCTCTCTCACACTATATAGTGTGAGAGAGGAATATATATATATATATATATATATATATATATATATATATATATATATATATATATATAGTGTGTGAGAGAGGAATTCCGGATTATAAAATATCTGCAATGAATAGTTATTTCTACAAAATGACAAACTGAATAAACTTCAAAATAATAAATATGATAAGACAGACAATTATATGCTAAAATGATTAAGTATATATAATAAACACCTCCACACTTCCCCATTCTTTTCAAATTCATATAATAAAAGATAAATGACCCCCAAATGCATTTTGTGCTGAACCAGCACTCATCAGTTGGCCCAAGTCACTATCTCTCATATATATCTCTATTATATGCAAAGTATTTATCTAGAATAAATTGTTACATTTTCATTTACCATTGTCAAACTTCCTCCACTCACAACTTTGACACCATCCATTTCAGATAAATACACTAATGATCATTACTAATCATTTTCGAAACTAGAGATTATCTCTAGCACAGTGCAATGGTCAAAAGATTTAACCATTACTAAAAATAGCATTGCAACACTAACACATGTATTTCTTTGTTTTGAATTTTTGTCCATATTGTGTTCTATGTACTGCCAAATTTTAACTACTTGCTAAGCAATACTTAAAATAGAACTGAAAATAAATTTCAGAAAAATATTATTTATAATATTAATAGTCTTTGTGAAGTTGCTTATATTGGGCAATCTAGATTGTCTTTACAGAAGAGTGATTTATAATCTAAAATGTCAAAAAGCAATCAAATCACCTTCTACACCTGCCGTATTAACTCTCTTCTAAGTTTAGCTATGAAAATACATAGAAATTTTTCAAGATTCCCAGTGAATAAAGTTCCCTATTCTCCCACGCTATATCTGCGGTACCATAGAAGTTTTTTCTCTTCATCTACATTTTACAAGGGCAGTAACACTGACAGTTCTAGTTCCCAAATAAGACACTCCTGCTTACCCATGTCCTCATCTGAACATCATTGTTTGTGACCAAGTTTTTATTCACTAATAAAGTTTCTTTGAAAATACATCTGAGTGTATCAGTATAATCAAATTGTAGAAGTAAATTTAAGTTTGATAACTTTTTGTGTATATATAGTTGATTGATACAATTTAAAATCAAAACTATTCTATAGTTAGATCACTATATAATGTTTAATTATTTCTAAAGTTAATACATTATTAAATTGATCAAATATATACTTTTATTACAATAGCCATAAATCATAATTAAAAACATAATTTATAGGCATTAAGCATCTATATTTTATGCATAATCATGCAATTTATTTTGCATATAAAAATGACCATGAGTTTATTATATTGTATAAACTTGATATGTGACAGAAATATTTTTTTTCTAGCAATATTACATCTTAGTATAAGTTCAGTCCATCCCTCTCCTATTAATCTATATAGATATGTAATGTTCGACAATAAGAGGAGATAGATTGACATAATGTCTACATGGGTATGACTATAATACCAAATCCAATAAGGACTGTGAGCATTCTATCATCATTTTTGAATGAAATTGGACTATTGAATAGCAGGAAGGATGAAAATATTGGTGCCTGTCCATTAAAGTTTGAAAAATTGCTATCTTAATATAAACTAAGCACTGATTGTATATGTGTGTGTGAGATTATGATGTCGCCCAACTGATGAGTGCTGGCTTGGCAAAAAATATGTACATTGGGGATAATGTATCTTTTCCACGTGTGTGGCCATGTGTGTAGATTGTTTGAAATAGAGTAGAGAATAAATAACAATAAAAAATCCTGAGTTTAAACCCATCTATTTATTACAGTAATAGTAATTTATTCTTCATAACATACATATATTGAATAGTGTGATTATATAAGTTCAATACTCTAAAGTTATCAATACAAATATTAATCTCAAACTCCCACTGTACATCTCGTACAGCTATTTTTATTTTTTTTATGTGACACAATATCCTAAAGTTTTGTATTCAAATCTACTTGCTTGTACAGTTGCTATATATTTTAAAAATCTCAAGTATATGTATTTTTTATACTTTAGATGAAGATATAAGGCGAACAAAGCGTCACATGCCTCTTCTTGTTTACATTTAATTTTTAATCACTTTTATTACTCTAGAATTTATTACCAATAAACATCAGGTGGCAGCACCAAATAAATTTCAACCTTTTTAATATTACTGAAGCTAATGAATTTCAAATTTTTATCTAAAACTATCAATTATACATTTTAGTGATTTACTTTTAAGATAACTATAGATGCTTTCAGCTCTTTCTCAAAAAATTACTGTGTCCATCAAATAGAGCTTGAGCTTGACTTTACTATCCTAACATATTTTTAATATTTAACTTACTCAAATCGGAGCCATTTACACAACCAGAGTAATTAGTAAACATCAAATGGTACTTCCAACCAAATCTTGAGACTAGTTTTTAACTAAAAGACTTTGTCAGTTCATGTCTATGTTAAGATGTATACACATACATTATGATCCACTCCATGATTGCTCATGCTTACACAAACTGTTTTTTTCCAAAAAATCAAAAC
This sequence comes from Epiperipatus broadwayi, assembly GCA_028023455.1. Classification (NCBI taxonomy): domain Eukaryota; kingdom Metazoa; phylum Onychophora; class Udeonychophora; order Euonychophora; family Peripatidae; genus Epiperipatus; species Epiperipatus broadwayi. The sequence goes on from JAQFVV010006207.1 coordinate 3,323,045, forward strand.
TCTATAGTTAGATTACAGATAAAATTATTAAAAATTTATAATAGCTGACTAATATTATACTCATTTAAAGGAAGTCATAGGATGGTGCTTCTCAGAAATTGTGTATGTAAATACTATAATGTATATGATTGTAAAATGATTGTGGAATACAGATCCACAAATCTTGTTTGCTTATTCACACATATATTTTTCTCCCTTGCTCTTTTTTTCCAACCCTCTCTCTATATGTATGTAAAAAATTTATGTGTGAAGGTATCCATGTATAATTATTTAATTAGAAAGCACTTTATTTAGAACAGTAGTCAATGAAAGACAACTGTCCCAGATTAAGAGTGAAAGTAAAACTGCACATATATAATAAGACAAACTGAAGTAATTGCTCTTATCTGGGCTATTTTGTCTTGAAAAACATATATTAGTTCATATATAAAGATATGTTACAATACACCATAGATAAATAAGAAACATAATATTAAGAATTATGAATGCAATTTGTTCAGTAAAAAATTTTTTTTATAACTACATTGCATTCAACCACATTTAGAACTAATCTAGAACCATACAGAAGATAAATGTAAAAAAAAAACAATTATTGTGAATTGATAATTTAGTCACACTCTATAAAACCTGCATTAAAATACATTCATCAGTTTACATAATGCAAAGATAGAATATTATTAAATTATCATATCATGAAAAATAAATAATATGCTGATAACATATCATTAGGATAAAAATAAAAATTCAAACATTTTAAAAGCTTATGAACTATATTTAATCTTAAGATTTTAATAAATCTTAAAATATACATTTTAATAATAGGTTTATCATATTCCTCATAAAACTATAATCAAAATAATACATAAAAAGTCTTTTTAATTATACTTCATGCTATTGGTAATTTTAAAAAAAATATTTGCGGATTTTTTTTTCAGTTCTCACTAATGCTCAGATAATATATAAAGAGTATATATTTTCCCTTGTACTTTAGTATTAGAGCTGCTGTGATGAAATTTGACCTCAACTCTAACACTAGCTCAGTATGACTGTGAGATCTAATGTTAAAGTACCCTTTTCCCTAACAAAACAACTAAAATAAATTTTAGACCATATAATAACTTGTTCTCCAATATTTATTAAAAATAACATTGACAAAGTGTAAATATAGAATATTAACTGACTATGTATGCAATTTATTTAAATATATACACAGAGACATATAGGGTGTCCATAAAGTCCATGTGCAATTTTAAAAAATTATAACTTTATTAGTCTTTGTGACAGAAAAAATCTGTAAAAAATATTAGAAAGTTTAATGTACCTAGTTTTAAGTAAAATTATATAGTAATTTTTCAATACAATAATTTAATAATTTTTTGAAACTTTAAAAATACTTTTTTTTTTCAGAATTATATGATCCATGGCTTTAACTGAAGAAAAATTAACCAAGGTCCTTTGGTTGGCTGAACTGAATCTACTGTTGCTGTACAAAGAAGGTTAGAACTGAAAACAGTAAAGAACCACCTCATAGGAATTCAATTGCCAAATGGATGAAAAAAGGTAAAAAAGAACAATCTATGATAAGACATGATCTGGTAGGCCACATGTCAGTGAAGAAAGTTAGCATCCACAGAACAATCCTTTAAGATAAGTCCAAGAAAGTCATTAAGATGAGCATCAATAGAGCTGAGGCTTAAAAGCCCACCATTTATAAGATTTTGTAAAAAAGGCTTCATGTAAAACTTTACAAAATTCATTTGCATCAGATGTTGTTAGAAGAGAACTATTATGCACATTAACTTTCTGCCATCATTTCAATAAGAAAATTGGCAAGGATGATACATTTCTGAGTAGTTTAATGTTCTCTGATGAAGCAACATTTCACATTAGTGCAAGGTTAACAAGCATAATTTCACCGATTTGGGGAACTGAAAACCCAAATGAAACTGTTGAACATGTAAGATATTCTCCTGAAGTTAATGTGTGGTGTGCTTTGGGAAAAATTCAAATCATAAAGTCATCTACTTAGATATGCTGCAGAATTATTTTATTCTTTAGCTTGAACAATTAGGACTAAAAGACAATACAGTATTTCAACAAGATGAAGCTCCTTCCACTTTTCTCTGTGCATTAGACATTTTCTAAATCAGAAATTTCCTAATAGATGGATTGAAAGAGATAGACCATTTTCTTGGTCTCCACATTCACCAGACTTGATTCCATTAGATTTTTTTATAGACATGTGAAAACAATAGTGTATGCAACCAAACCTTGATCATTAGAAGACTTGAAAGCTAAAATAACTAATGTGATTTCAGGCATTACTGCAAATCAATTGGCAAATATTTTTAGAGAACTGCAAAATTGTATTACCCTTTGTATTACTAATGATGGTGGACATGTGGAAACTTAATAAAATACAATAAAATAAAAAAAATAGATTTGCTTATTTCTAAGACATTCTACATAATTTCTCTATCACAAATACAATAAAGTTATAATTTTTTTTAAATTGCACATGGACTTTATGGACACCCTGTACTGAGCAATTACTCATATAAACTGTCAATTTTTTTATTTACTTACTTTTAAAGATAATAATTGGTGCAATAATTTTATCTTATGAAAAATAATTTTGAAACAATAATTCATTAGTTAAGAAGATCTATTTTATAATTACATCACATGTGCAATCTAACCCAAGTAATACAAAATCATATTAGATACAGCAGCTCATGAGAAAAACACCAATAATTTGGTTTTCTAACAAATTACCAATTATAAATATTTTCATAAAAAATCAATTTTTTAAGTATTGTTCTTTGAAATGTGTAAACATAGAACCATTCCTGCTAATAAAGTAAAAAAAGATAAAAAAATTCTCTGAGAATTGTACTCCAAAAAAAAAAAAAACACCAAATGATATATTAATTCCTAAGTGGTGAAATAAAAATATTATTATTATAATCAATATTTTCTTTTTTATTCTTGAAAAAAAAAAGATAAAAATAAAACATTTATTCAGGTAATCTTGGGAATAGATGGTACATTTCTATAAAGTTCAAGAATAATCTGAGTTTTTAAAAAAAATAACCACATGAAAATGTTACTAATAATATTTGAAATGTTAACTCTTTAGCTATGCATATTTTTTATAACCATTGGAAGCTGTTTGGATTAAAAATTTCAATTTATGTTAATGAGTAAACATACATTTTGCATTATATTCCTATAAATTTTGGACTATAATTAGAAATATAACTTTACACATAAAAACTATTCTTAAAAATAATATTTTAACTTTGCAAATATGGTGGGTGTGTGATAAACTGGAATACATAATCAGAACAGCAGCTTTTTAATTTTACGACTGTCAATAAAAATGTATTTAAAATGAAATAAAATTTATTTGAATTCCATTTATAATGCCCAAATAAATTTGGTCAACAACACATTTAACAATGAAATTACTGTATTACTTTGAATATAAAGCACCCCCAAATTTAAAATGCAGTAGAATTTTAAGCTTAGAAAATTGAAAAAAAAAGTCTAAAGGTTAATAAAATTTTTGCTTTGAATTTAAGATGCATCCCCAATTTTACAAGTCCAAAATTTGGATAAAAAGTGTATCTTATATTCGAAACAATATAGTATTTAAAATTTTGTACTTGTAATTATTTTTAAAATGATAAAAAAATAACAGCTATGATAACATAGAGGCATTCTTTTTTCAACCAATCACAAATGTCCTACTTTACATTAATATATTTCTCTTGATTTGTATTCCTCAATATATATATATATATTTGAATAAAATCTGAAGCTAATCATTATATTCTTGTTAAAAATAAATATTTCACAAATATTTAGAAAAAAAATCATCATAAATATATAAAGAAGATTTGAATAAATCTGGCAAGAAATGTAGCTGCTTTGAGATTAAAGAAACTACCAATCAGGGGCATTTTCAATTTGTTTGTATTAGATTCTCTAAACAGTGCTGATATTCTCAGATTTTGTTTGAAATATCTGTTTCATTAAAGAATCCATTTCAAACAGAGTTAAATGATTTTATTTTCTGGATATGTATTATTTTAGGAATTAATTAATATCTGACATATATATATATAATTATGGCATAGATTTAAAATAAACTTTGATACATTCCATTATGCACTATTTTTATGATATAATATATATATATATATATTGATTTTTCCCTTTGTTTGTATTTGTAATTCAAATTTGTACATGTTTATTCACTTGCATGATGAAATGGTTTCTTTCTTCTTTAAAAGCTAAAGCTGAGTAAACTTCCAGTAAAATTCATGGTGAACTTTGTTGAAAGGACATTCAGCTTTAGTTTATAGAGATGAAAGAAACCATTTTGCTATACAGACAAATAAACATAAGTAAACTTGAGATATAACTATAGTGCTTACAATATTATAGATTAAGCTAATGCACATCCACTTTGTGTATTTTTAACTATAAATGAATACTCTCACTTCCAAACACAAAATAAAGTCTTTGTGGAAAGAGAGAATGAATCCATATATTCTTTCTACCCAAATGTTTATGTATAGGCAAATCTTAAGCATTTGGAAATGAGAGCATGAAGATGTTAAGCAATGACTTTAAATTACCTTTACTATGCCTGAATGAATGATACTTGCAAAATTTACTAGAATTTACAATACATCATTCTTAGTTGAAATTAAACATATGTAAATGAGATATTTATTTTATATAGTGTGATGGTTTTTTATAAACTGTAATAGTAATAATCAGTCATTAAGCTAATGCACATGCACTTTGTGTAGTTTTAACCATAAATGAATACTCTCACTTCCAAACACAAGATAAAGTCTTTGTGAAAAGATAAAATGAATCCATCTATCCTTTCTACCCAAACATTTATATATGGGCAAATCTTAAGCATTTGGGAACAAGAGCGTGAAGATATTAAGCAATCACTTTAAATTACCTTCACTATGCCTGAATGAATGATGCTTGTGAAATTTACTAGAATTTATGATCCGTCCAGAGCATGAAAATGTTAAGCAATCACTTTAAATTACCTTTACTATGCTTGAATGAATGATGCTTGTGAAATTTACTAGAATTTATGATACGTCATTTTTAGTTGGAACTAGAATTTGCAATATGTCACTCTTAGCTGGATGTATCGTAAATTCTAGTAAATTTCACAAGCGTCATTCATTCAGGCATAGTGAAGGTAATTCAAAGTGATTGCTTAACATCTTCACACTCTCATTCCCAAATGTTTAAGATTTGCTCATATATAAACATTTGGGTAGAAAGGATAGACGCTTTTCACAAAGATTTTATCTTGTATTTGGAATTGAGAGTATTCATTTATAATTTAAAATCCACAAAGTGTATGTGCAATAGTTTAATGGCTAATTATTACTATTACAGTTTATAAAAAAACAACGCACTATATAAATTAAATATCTCATTTAAATATTGTAGATTATATATTTATAAACTAACTGAAACACACAGGATTATTATATACCTGCGTTTATATATGTAATATATAGGGTATATGAGCACAGACCTTCACACACAAACACCACTCTCCACACTATGTCATAACACTGATACACTTGAACACATATATGTTGAAAAGATAAATAATCACCAATATACGTATTTCATGCTAAACCAGCAATCATCAGTTGGTCCAGATTACCATCTCTACACATATATGCCATAAGTGCTCAGATATATATTAAGATAGCCAAACCTTATACTTTAATGGACAGGTTTCAATCTATTCCACACTCCAACTCTTCAACCATTTATCCGATTGAAAATCTGATAATGGAATGCTCAAAGGCCACCCTGAGGCTGAGATTCTTGTCACACCCATGTTGACCTAAGGTCAATCTGACCCCTCATGTACAGGGCATAATCCATTTAATACATATACAAGGGATGGGCAGACATCTCTATTATGAAATAATTGAAACACACAGGCTTATTATCTACCTGTGTTTATATATGTAATATATAGGGTATATGAACACAGACTTTCACACGACCCACCACTCTCCAGTCACTGTCTCATAACACTGATACACTTGAACACATATATGTTGAAAAGATAAATAATCATCAATATGCATATTTCATGCTAAACCAGCAATCATCAGTTGGTCCAGATTACCATATATATGTATATTGGTGATTATTTATCTTTTCAACATATATGTGTTCAAGTGTATCAGTGTTATGAGATAGTGTGGAGAGTGGTGGGTCGTGTGAAAGTCTGTGCTCATATACCCTATATATTACATATATAAACACAGGTATATAATAAGCCTGTGTTTCAGTTATTTCATAATAGAGATGTCTGCCCATCCCTTGTATATGTATTAAATGGATTATGTCCTGTACATGAGGGGTCAGATTAACCTTAGGTCAACATGGGTGTGACAAGAATCTCGGCCTCCGGGTGGCCTTTGAGTGTTCCATCATCAGATTTTCAATTGGATAGACAGTTGAAGAGTTGGAAGCCTGTCCATTAAAGTATAAGGTTTGGCTATCTTAATATATATCTGAGCACTTATGGCATATATGTGTAGAGATGGTAATCTGGACCAACTGATGATTGCTGGTTTAGCATGAAATATGTATATTGGTGATTATTTATTTTTTCAACATATATGTGTTCAAGTGTATCAGTGTTTTGAGATAGAGTGGAGAGTGGTGGGTCGTGTGAAAGTCTGTGCTCATATGCCCTATATATTATTTATAAACTGTGTAAATAATTCAGTTTAAAATTACTTGATATTGCAAAAAAAAACCTTTTGTTAGTAGAAACTAATTTTACTTTATAGTACACTTTTTTTGCTATTTACAGAGCATTTGTTGTTTTAATAAGATTAGAATTATGATTATCAAGATAATATATACTTTTTAATAGAACAATTTGGGTTTAACAAAAATTGTACACTAAAACACTAAATGTAGTATTAATTGTTAATGGAATGTGTATTATAAAATAAGTTTTGCTCAGCAGCTTAATAGAGTTTTAAAACTAATATGTGAATTTATCACTATATATATTTGAAAATAGCAACCAACCCTTAAGCTATCAACAATCTCAACCTGTAGTCATGGCAACCTCCTTTAACAATATTTAAAAATCAAAAAGGCATAACTATAAAAAATATTACTTTGTAAAAATAACATATACATAAATCTAGTGTCTGAACATATCGTAGCACCTCTCTGAGGAGTGCCAAAGCACGAAACCATGGTCAGGAGTTTGGGGAGGGGGAGGGTTTCCTGACAGAGATATTTTAAATGCTTTCTCTAGCTAAGCATTTATCACAAAGCTTGTTGAGGAATTGGCAATCCTCATTGTTTATAACTTACAAGCTTAAGAGAATAGGGTCATGTGATCTATGACTCTTATTTTGACTATTTAACATATACATAAATATTCATAAAAATACATAATATTTAGTTACTGAAAAATACAAATTAGATAAAAATAACTTTACAACAATGACTAAGAATATGCCACATTAAAGTAACACATTTAAATATGAAGTAAATTCAAACTAAATGTTTAGTACTTATAACAATTTAAATAGAAGTCCAGCAGATATCTATGTGTCTGATGAACAAACTCATTTTTAAAAAAAAATCAATATTTTATAAAAGATATATGAAGTTATGTTTAAATATCTAAAAATAATATGTAAATAAAATTAAATTGTAATAGGGTGATGTTCCTAATATATCTATAATATGGAAGGTTGATCTGACTTCTGGACTAATAGTTGGTGGTGATGGGTCTGCACCCAATATGAATGATGCACTGATATAATCAAAAATTTAAATTCCTAATATATCTATAATATGGAAGGTTAATCTGACTTCTGAACTGATAGTTGGTGGTGATGGGTCTGCGCCCAATGTGAATGATGCGCTGATATAATCAAAAATTTAATAGCTTAATTCTATTTCACTTGTATTCAATAATGTCTATATTGTGCTAAAATGCAACACCCCTCCACAAGGTATTTTAAAAAGTGGATAAAAACTTGTCCATATCTTGCCTGAGGGTGGTGCAATGAAAGTTCAGATGCACTACTAAAAACAAATGACTTACAAATATAGACAATATTATATAATATTTAAGGGAAGTTTTAAAAACAAACATAAACAAATCTATAATAAAATAAATCAAAAATATATAAACATAACATTCAAAATTAAAATAGAAAAAAAATAATTACAATAATTTCCTGGATATAAATATACACATAATCATAAATAATAACAAATATATATTATGCTGAAATAGATCTCTATTAAAAAGGAAATCTATATCAATATAAAGGAATTTTTAATTTATCTTTATCCTAAATATATTCTCAATAATATACTAATAAAAATATGAAAAATAAAATTTAAAAAAATCATAATAATAAAATGAAAAATAATAACATATATAGTATTTTAAAAGTAAGTAAACACACATAAAAACAAATGAATGAGTTAAATATTAAATGCAAGATAGCACATTTATGTAAAGCTATGTTTGGTACAGCCCAATTTTTGCTAAATGCTCAAAATTGACTGAAGGAAAAACTAAAAAAGAAGCTAGAAATTACATAATGAGATATATGAAGGATGTTGTTATTCAGAAAATATCTAAAACAATTGATTCAAAATGAAGAACTGTTTAACAGTATAGAGAATTTGGGCTGAATTATGAGGAGATGGAAAACCATCATCATCCCCCAAATAAACAAAATTTAAATATAATGTTAAATACAAATAATATGAATACATATGCAGAATGAGCATGAGATCAGTATAGAACTAACTATAATTAACTATAAGTTCACCAGCATTATACAGAAGCAATAAACATTCATCATCATTAATGATCAACAATTAACCTTATGACTGGATTTGAAATGGATCTACTATAGAGAAGGCTAATTATTTAGCACTTGCCAAACTTAGGACAGCAAAACAACATAATACTTTGGATGGACAAACTTGAGTGTTAATCCATAAGAATATGACAATTAAAAAATTAATGCTGGGTTACTAAAATACTCTGATCATCATCAATACTCTGGCCTCTTAGTACCATTAATGTATTGGCCAACTATAAAATTAATTTCTAAAGAAATAATAAATACAATGAAATGTGGTACATGGGCTTTCCCCTTTGCATCATCCAGCATCATCATCATCTGGATGTGCATAACACTAAATGTAACCCATATTTATAAAATCATTATGCGCAAATTCAACTCAGAAAACAAAAGCTCTATAATTGTTAGTATGATCAAGAGATTTAATCCTAACATAATGTTTTAAATCTATTCCAGGATTATTGGAATAACTTTAACAATGAAATGTAAATTTATTAATTAGAAACAATAAAGTGAAATTAAGGTCTACTGAGTATGCCATAAATATAAATTTGGCATTCTGATTTTGATTAATACAATAGCCTATTACATTGTGATTTACAAATACCTCATAATATGTTTACATAAAACACATATCTGCACACAGATGTGCATGTACAAAAAAATTACATATCAGAATTGTGATAAGCTAATAATAAAATTCAATAATTCATTTTAATAATTCATAAAGTATGATTGATTTTAACATATATGTCGACATGACACTCATCTACATAAGCACACAGGAGTGCTGTAACATATGGGGATTGTCATAAAATAAAAAATAAGCTCACATTTTAATGATATATAAATAATGACTGTTTTCACATATATATGTGGGCACCCATATAAATGTGTGTGCATACTGATATTTATATCATATATTTTTGTCAAAATAATAAACTTGTTAAAATATATATTTTTCACAATTAATTGCATGTTGAAAATATACACAAAATTCACGTGTATATATTAAAAAAATAGTATGAATTGAATTTATTAATTTATTCATTATTTCTATTGGTAAAAAAAAAAGTTTTTCTATTTTTTTTTAAAAAAAAAAGAAAATTGTCAAGAGATTCACTTTGGAAAATTCTTTTCTCTTGATTAATTATACACATATTTATAAATATTCCAGCAAGTTCTTTTGTTTTCCAATCTAGAAAGATTTTTGGAGTTTTCCTTTTTAATAAAATAATTTGGAAATGCATTTTATTTTTAATTGAATAAAGTTATTTAGTTAAAAAATATTGTATTTTAAAAATTACAACTGTCATTTCCAAGAAATTATTTTAAATATCATTCTCAAAATATATAACACACTAATTGCCAGCTGTACTTTATATATTTTTATGTTATCCAGTACCTTTATTTGTGCTTCTCTGCATGTAGATAAAACAGTAAATGTATAAACTAATTCTTCAGCATGCTGATGGACTCTCTTGGTGAGTTGGTTCCTTTGAAAACAGTAGACTAGCTTATTGTCATCTTTAGGAAAGGCATAATCCAGTAACTGATGGCATACATAGTCAACTCCATTTATTTTAGAATTTGATAAACTTCAGGCATATCAGCTAGTACACAATATATACAGGCTAATAACTCAAAGAAAAGCTAGCTCTACCCACCATGTGAATCAAAACTACCATTATGAACTAGTGGCAGCAGCTGATTTCTCCTCTGAACCTTCAATTATATCTTCTTAGTAATAGTAACTTTGTTGCCATAAACTATAAAATTTTAAAACCTTCCCCTTAATTTTTTCCCCAACTTTTTTATAGTCAGGGTGAAATAAAAAACAGTATTTAAAAGCTAGTTTTCTTTATGTTGATTGAAAAAAGTTAATGATTCTTTTCAATTTATCTTAACCCTTTCAAAAACAACTTTGTATGGTTTTTATCACAATATGTTATACAAGTTTTAATTAAAACAAATTCTTTAATGTAAAATAAGTAGTGGAATTTTATAATTATCAATATATCTATTGTAACATATTTCAAAATCAAAATTAATAAATTATTAATTAGACCCTTTTAAATGTTTAATTTATACTAATTTTTTTTAAATTCCAGTGTGATATAGAAAATATCTACAAAAATTTTTTGTCTGTGTTCTTTCTACTTTTTTTCAACTTTATATATATACACACTACTATGTTGTTGTATGTTACGAGATGCATAACCATCTCATATCTCACTTTCATGGGGAAAAAGAAAAAAGAAATGAAATACCAGCCTAACAGTATTTTACATAATATATATGTATAATTAGCACAAAGTTCATATATAAAACTATATACTCATCAATTTTTTTAGATATTTGACAGTACCTGACAGCTAACAAAATGAATAGTGATGAGAAATTCCAAGATAGATAAAAAATTCAGCCAGTGAACTCTAAGTACACAATGCCCTGGGAACCCAAAGAGGATTGCCTCAATTTAGACTCTATAAGCTACCACAATCCTTGATATAAAATGAAAATGCAAAAATCTTGGCAAAGCCCTGCTCCTTTGAGTCTTAGGACTGGAAAATACAAAACTATGCCTTGATCCTTTTTTTACAGATTTAAAAGTTGAAGATTATAGGCAGACTATGTTAACTAGACTATGATATACAATAGGAAATCAGAAAGTATATTGGTGCAATGCCTAAGATAGAACTCTTCTTGGAATTGCATAAAAACATTGTAGCATCAAGCTAATGACAAAACTCTCCATCTATCATCAAAACTGAAAGTACAGGTAAACAGTCAAAAACCCAATTCAATCTGCAAAATCATAGATCTTCTATTCAACTCTAAATATGAACTCCTTAAATATACATTAAAACTACTATTTTATAATTTATAATCATCAATACACTTGTCACATATTTCACAGTAATTTTTTTAATATTAATTTTGTATAAAAAGCATACTTTTTTTCTTTCTCAGATGTGGTATTGGGTGTATTAACATAGTGAATTTATATAATGGCCAAAACAATTGTTGTGCTTTGTATATCTACCCCATGTATAATATAATGTGCGTATGGCTCTCATTGATCTTAGGTGTTCTCACCTGTGATATATATTGAAACAGGGCATATTACAGTTTCACTTCAAAATTCTAAACATAAAGTGTTTTATATTTAGTATTAAGAATATCTTTCAGAATAATGAAAGTATCTTTAAAATAAAAAAGTTTCTCCATTTATTAATCTATTATTAAAAAAATTCTAGAAAATTGTGCAATTCAGGACATCTATTTTAGTGCTATTCTTTTCTGTCATCTAGAAACAAAAATCTAAATTGTAGAATCATAACTGTTACTGTTTTGTTTTTGATTTTTTTTTAAAAAAGAAAATTTATTGACTTTGTTTATACATGAACTACATTTTTAACACAGCTATAGAAAATTTACTCTGTATTACTGTATCGTGGAGTCTTGAGGTGACGGAGTAAGTTCTATGATTCTTCTTCTTCTGTTAGGATGACTTTAGACCATGTTTCTTTATGCAGCCAGTCTGGAGCTAGCATTCTGTCTCTAATGCTGATGCTCTTAATCAATGTTTTGAAGGTATCCAGGATATTGGTTGTCGTATTACTAATTATATGTTTGCATCTGGTTAACCAGATTGCAAAGGAGAGAAAGATTGAGAGCCTGATGTTTGAGAAATTTCTGTTCTTGATTGAATGTTGAATCGAAAACAAGTCTGCATTTTGTTTTTTGGCTTTATCATTGATAAATGCTTTTAGTGAGCTGAGTATAGGGCAGTTATGAAAGATGTGTTGGATTGTTTCATCCTCCATAGCACATAAGTGACATCGCGAGTTAATTTTGGTAAATCCCCTTTTCCACACTAGAAAATGGCTGGTGGGTAATGAGCCCAGATTTAATTTTATAATAAAGTCCATATATTTCAGTTCTAAGAATCAATATTTTGCTTTCTTAATCATGATTCTATTGTTGAAGCCAAGAGCACTTGGGAGTGCAGAAGGAGTGTTGATCTTGAGTTTGTAGACATCCCAATATGACTTTTTGCTATCAAGTGTGCTTTGTGTTACTGTTAATGTAAAAAAACCTGCATGCCAAAAGCTGAAACAATGCCATTCTGTGTTATTATGGATCACACAATTACATCAATTACAATGTCAAGCTGCACTATTGTGAGGTAGACCGGGAGATGATTAAAAACTTTCCTAATTTGATAGTTTTACTCATATCCAAATTTGAATCCATGAACTCTCACTCTTGAGTCTGATACACTGAGCACTATTTGCTAACTAAAAATTTGATCATTAATTGGTGTTGGCTCTGGTCCTACTACCCAGAAAAAAATTCCAAACTTTCTTGAAACATAAAATATCTAATGTAACCTACATTTGGGTCATGGCTTCTTAACCACTATGTCAGAAGGATTTTTCTTCATATCCTTATATTTTTTCATAAAGGTCTTTCTTTATATATTTATATTTTATATCTATATACTAAACTGACATTAAGAATATTATCATGCAATATAAAACAATATAAATTGAAAATTTGTTTTAAAACTAATTTATTTATTCTTAAGATAAATTGTATCTATCTTCTATCAATACATCATAATTGGTTAATTGTTCTTTTGTTTAATTTTCAACTAAAATAATCTGATAGAATTCTATCTATATTCTTATTAAGTATGTGATTTTATTCACTAATGAACATCACTGTTTAATGATGCTAGTGAGGAGAGATCTAAACACTGTGCTTGTAAAATTTATTGATTAGTTGTACTTCATAACTCAGCCACTAATCATCATCATCATCATCATCTATATCAACCATTATCAATCCACTGCAGGATGAAGGTCTCTCCAAGTTTAATCCATCTTCTCCGATCTTTAGCTTCTCTTCTCCACATCACCCCTACACATTTTCTTATTTCATCCATCCATCTTACATGTGGTCTCCTTCTGGGTCTTTTACAATCTCTTGGAATCCAGTTTAAAATTTCAATTGTCCATCTATTATCATCTCTTCTAGCAATATGTCCAGCCCAACTCCACTTCAATCTTTTAATTTTTTCAATGAGGTCAGTAACACCTGTTTGTTCTCTTACCCATACATTGCGTTTTCGATCTCTTCTTGTTACTCCCAACATACATCTCTCCATACTTCTTTGAGTGGTCTGAAGTCTCTGTATTGATCTTCTATTAAGTGTCCAAGTCTCAGATCCATAAGTAAGAACTGGTAAAACACATTTGTTAAAAACCTTTCTTTTCAAACACATAGGCATATTTCCTTTTAATATCAAGTTATTTCTACCAAAAGCACTCCAACCAAGTTTAATTCTATGATTAATTTCCTCTATTATGTTTCCATCTGTATTAATAATCTGACCAAGGTATTTGTAACTCTTAACTTCTTCTAATTCATCATAATCAATCTTTATTTTCATATTTTGAGCAAATCGATTAAACATTACTTTGGTCTTTTTAATATTTATCTTTAGTCCTACTTTCCTACTTTCATCTGATAACTCCTGCAACATTTCCTGCAGCTCGGAAGCATTATTTGCAAAAACAACTACATCATCTGCGAAATCTAAATGACTTAAATAATCTCCATTTATTTTCACTCCTTTAGTTTCCCATTTTAATCCACAAAATACTTCTTGCAGCACTGCTGTAAAAAGTTTTGGAGATATGGAGTCACCTTGTCTTACACCTTTCTCAATGTTGACTTTCCCAGTATCATTATGTAATCTAATTGTTGCTGTTGCATTTTTATAAATATTCTTTAAAATATGACAATATCCTGGATCTATACCTTGATGATCCAATGCTTTAATCACTGAAGAAATGTTTATAGAATCAAATGCCTTTTCATAATCTACAAATCCAAAACATAATGACAACTCATATTCATTTGTCCTTTCTATAACTTCTCTCAATACTTGAATATGATCTACTGTACTAAAACCACTTTTAAATCCAGCTTGTTCTCTTGGTTGGTGAAAATCCAAGGTTCTCTGTAGACGAGTTGTAATTATCTTGGTAAAAATTTTATATAAAACTGATAAAAGGCTGATAGGTCTGTAATCTCTAATATCTTCTTTATCACCTTTTTTAAATATTAATATTATTACTGCATTCTTCCAATCATCCGGTACATCTTTATCATTTAGACATTTGGTATATAACTTTGCTAATATTTTTTCTGTTTCTTCACCTGCTTCTTTTAATATATCAATTATAATTCCATCATTACCTGGAGCCTTTCCTTTTTTCATACATTTAATTGCATTTCTCACTTCTTCATTTAAAATTCTGGGCAATTCGAAAGATGTAATAGATATAGGAGGTACTTGTTCTTTATTACTATATAATTCTTGATAAAAATCTTCTACCAATTTCATAATGTCATCCCTCTTTTTAGTAATAATTCCATCTTTTTTCCTTATTGCAGATATAAATTTCCTACCAATACCAAAATGTTGTTTTACATTCTTAAGACTTTTATTTTCTTCTACAGCTTTTCTTGCTAGTTCACAGTTATACTTTCTTATATCATTTTCAACTCTTTTCCGCACCATTTTACAAAATTCGAGATATTCAATTCTTTTTAATGCATCATTCTTGCATATCTTCATATTCCTTCTTTTCTTCATAAGTTCTCTAGTCTCAGTAGAAATTTTATTAGTCAATTGCTGCTTTTTTCTATCAGCTATCTTTGTTGCAGTTTTTAAAAGTGTATCAGTTATTTTCATATTAATTTCATTCAAATCTGAATCATGTTCAAAATCTACTAATACTTGAAACCGATTTGTAAGTTCTAATTTAAATTCATTAGAATGTTTCTGAAGATTAGGAATATCAACTGTAAATATTGTTTTTCTTAATAATTTTTGTCTCTCTAGTTTTGCATTAACACAGTATCTTACCCCTTACTAATCGATGATCACTTCCTGTGTTAAATTTATTAAGAACATTACAATCTTGAAATATGTATTTCCTGTTAGTCAAAATATAATCCAATTCTGCTGTACCTTCATTTGGATGCTTCCATGTCCATTTCCTTCTAACATTTTTCTCAAAAAAAGAATTCATAATATAAAGTTTTTCCTTCTCTGCAAACTCCACAAGTCTATGTCCTCTCTCATTTCTATTACCATAACCAAAATTACCTACAACACTTTCATCTTTCATTTGTTTACCAATTCTAGCATTAAAATCTCCCATAACAATTTTAAAATGTTGTTTACTCTGATCAAAAGCCTTTTGTACATCCATATAAAAATCTTCTACTACTTCATCACTGTGAGAACTTGTTGGGGCATAAACCTGAATTATCTGCATTTGATATCTGCTATTAAGTTGTATAACTAATCTTGCCACTCTGTCTGATACACCATCAATCTCCACAATATTGTTCTTCCACTTTTTATTTATAATGAATCATACTCCACTTGTATTTCCAATATTTGTACCTTTATAATAGAGCATATGTCCACTTTTTAAATCAATTGTCTCTTCACCTTTTCTTCTAACTTCACAAAGTCCAATAATATCCCATTTAATATAAGAGAGTTCTTCTTCTAATTCTTGCAATCTTCCTTCACTTGAAAGTGATCTGCAGTTGTAAGTACCTAAATAAAAAGTCGTCATCAAATGGCAACCTGGGTCCGCAATCAGGGGATTCTTAGCACCCTCCACCTTCGGCCACCAACCGCTGCCTTGGTTGGTGACTTTACAGCCTCCTGGGATTAAGGGCCATGCTTTATTTTTGTCTGTCATAATTGTATAATTGGGAAAAATCTTTATCATTTACACAAACATTCATTCTGCCTTATCAGGCACTGAGAAGAAAGACCATAATAGATCAACTTTAATGGAATTTTTTTCATAAATAGCATAATCTTAGTATATATTTTGGTCTGCTAACTTCTATCTTTTCCTATAGGGGCAATCTTAGAACCACAATTCAGTTTCATATTATGCATGAGCCATATTTCCCATTTGAACATCAAAGACTTATTTCTTAAACATTATTGACTTTAATTATCTACTTCTGAAATAATTTGAATTTAATTATTTATTTTTATCTCCTTTATATATATAAATGTACAGTTAATTTGCAATAAATTTTCTTTTGATATATATATATATATATATTTTTAGGATAAATATGTACCACTTATATATATATATATATATTTTTAGGATAAATATGTACCACTTACACAATGCTCTGAAATCTGTTTATAAACTGTAAAAAAGTATGATTCTTTCAATTCCAAGATTAGAGTAATCATAATCTTAAAGCCAACATTGTAAAATTCCATTGGAATCACAACCCTAGTGTAAAGTTAAATGAAACATCTTTTATTTTTATTTATTAAAAAGAAACTCTTTGGCATTGATTTCTAGAAAAGTGATAAAATTTTAACTTGCAAATTAAAAAAAAAAAACCTTGAAAAATTATGAACAAATCCAAAGAGACATGTATATTGGAAACATTGAACTGCACATTCAAAATCCAGGGAAATAAAAAAAAGTGATGAAAGAGTAGAAATGGAGGCAAAAAAAGGTGGAAGCAACTACATACTTTATGCCAATGACTAAATTCATGAATTTAACAGACATTTACTCAATACAAAAATTTGTAATGAAAACATCATCTTCAAAGAATTTTGCTTCAAAAATTGATCAAAATATTATACTATAGGTTTTTAAGATTCAGATTAAAATTATGCAAAAGTTAGTTTAAGAAACATAAAAGTTTAATTTTTTTTTTTCCATATGTCATAGCATCGGCCGGGAGGCGAACCCGCAACAACCGTCTGCAACCAACTGCTTGCTTGCAAGGCGGCTACGCTGACCTCTCAGCTAACAATATATTTTGAAAAGGTATTTTGATGCAACCATTGAAGGACAACTAATGTATTTTTAACTATGTTTTTTTTTAAAAAAAAAAATAATTAATTTTAAAAATAATATTAAAGACATTTAAGTATTACTAATGACCTGTAAAATTTCATTTAAAGTAAAAAAAAACAGTATTAAATATAGTTTCTTGTGAAAATGTATCTTTAGTTTCGAAAATGATTAGTAATAATCATTAGTGTATTTATCTGAAATAGATGGCGTCGAAGTTGTGAATGGAGGAAATTTGATAATGGTAAATGAAAATGTAACAATTTACTCTAGATAAATACTTTTCATATAATAAAGATATATATGAGAGATAGTGACCTGGGCCAACTGATGAGTGCTGGTTCAGCACAAAATGCATCTTGGGGGCCATTTGTCTTTTATTATATCTTTATTTATATGAATTTAAAAAGAATGGGGAAGTATGGAGGTGTTTATTATTTCCTGTGAAACTTTTATGATTTTAAATTTCTAAAGAATATAAAATATATGATGCTATACTATATTCTCCTCACCTATTTTTTTTCTTTTTTAAGTTTAAGATTAAAAAAAATATTAGTATCTGATAATAATATACATTTTTCTATAATAAAAATATTTTCCAATTTAAATATTTGTACAGTATATTTTCTCTATGCAAAACACTATAAATGCTATAAGAGCAATAATGTTTATAGTTATAATTTTTATTATATCATAAAGATATGGTATAATAAAAGTACTAGTTTTTTCATCAATCTAAGCTATAATTTCTATATATATGATGAAATAATTACAGTACTAATAAATAGGCAACACTTGGAGAGATAAATTCCAAGGCAGTGTGTTAAAATGAAAAGTGAATTCATTTTTATCTTACTATCTAAAATTTTTATAGGCATGTAGATCAGATAACGACAAGAGCAAATTTCAAATCAGTCGAAATGTTTTTATAACTCATTTGAAGTGGATTAAATTTAAATCTATATGATTTTATTTATTTTAATACTTTTCAAATGGATCATCACTGTATCAAATACATAATAACATAATATTACTATTTTAATAAATATGTAATATTTTGTTAATGTAAAATTTGTTGTTGATGATATCAATGTCTCAATCTACATGTCTATATAATACTTTAAAGAATGAAATGAAAATGGAGACATTTTTCAACTTAGTATAACATTGTTATACAACTAATACTTTCAGCTTCTCTCTCCAAGTATTATATATGCATATAAAATAATTAAATACTGCGTTCAGCTATATTATTAAATTACAAATAAAATAGAAAATCATATATTACAATAATACCCAAAAATCCAAAATTTTATTAAAATTCTTCCACAAGCATCTAATAACAAATAGAAACTTTTCTGCATCTCATACATATTCTGAGCCATTGTACATCACTCCAATGGGACAGACTTTATTGCATCCATATACAAACCTAGAGTGCCTCTCCTTACAGGACTGATTTCTAGCATATCCAATGGGATCTTTTCATCCATAAGAATCATAACTTTTCTGTTGTTTGCCTATTGGTCAACTAGGTGTGCACTCATTTATGGCCATACCTTGGTTGACTGTAAAAAATTACTTTTGGCAAAGCTTCAGACCATCAGAAACAGAGATGAAAAATTAGCTCCAACATACATCTACAATGCTACATGGAGTCTTGTAGCAATGGACAATTTTTGATTGAACAGTTGATTTTTTTTATGCCCAGACCATTGGTATTGGGTTATGTAACCTTTATTATAGTGTCTGTTAATAAGATAACTCTGTTATCGCAATAATGTAATTCTTTGAGCTCACAATAAAATTTCTTGATAAAAAAAAAAAAAGCAAATAGAAACTTTTCAAGCGGAATACCCTTTGACCCCCAGTAAAACTTTTGTATGACTATCTAAAAATTTCGACTTTCAGCTGAGTTTGCGCGTAATTGGTAAACGTCATAGTTAAGGGACTTAATTCTTTCTTTGTGCCATTTTGTTTTCTACAAAAATATGCAAGAATTTTTTCTGTATGACAATTTTTAGATTTTTTATGAATATTTTTAGCGAAGGGTATCTAAAAAAATTTTTTATTTTTATTTTCATCATTTTAGATATTCTATAATATTAATAAGCCAATAAGCTAATACACATGCGCTTTGCAGATGTCACTATATAAATGAATACTCTCAATTTTTCAAACATGAGATAAAGTCTTTAAGAAAATATAGAATGAATCCACCTATATTTTCGACCCAACCGTATATGTATGGGCAAATCTGAAGTGTTTGAAATGAAGAGCGTGAAGTTAAAAAGTGGGAGTATTCATTTATATAGTGACATCTGCAAAGTGCATGTGTATTAGCTTATTGGCTTATTAATATTATAGATTATAAAAAACATCACGCTATATAAAAAATAAATGTCTTGTGTCATTTTAGATATTGTAAAAAAGTTATTCCGCAATCGTTGCATCAATTATCGAAGATTTTAGTTCTGATTTTTCGTCAAAGTTGTCTGTGATTCTGGGCCCTCATCTCAAATATGTTTCTGGATAATGTTCAAGGGTCCACCCATGAGTATGCAATTACTTTTTTATTTATTTATTTTTTGATAAATTATAAAATTTTATATGTGCCGAGACAAATAAATATGCTGTAGAATAATAAATTATAAAATTTTATATGTGCTGAGACAAATTATAGAATGATAAATTATAAAATTTTATATGTGTTGAGACAAATAAATATGCTGTAGAATGATAAATTATAAAATTTTATATGTGCTGAGACAAATAAATATGCTGTAGAATGGAAAAAAGTCCGGGGTTGGGGTAATCTTTCACCCCGTGAGCTGATTGGCTTGATTATAAATATGAATAGTGTATCACGCATGACCAAGTTTGAATTTATGGACGAATTATTGCATCAGCCCAGACTTGCTAAAGTTATGACCTGCAATTGATTTGTGTCAATTTTAGGCAAGTAATATAGGATATTGCATACAGATTTTCTGGCTTCCTCAATCCATCCACTCTGTGTTACAGTGCCATGTTTTTGAACTCAGCCTTTCTTCATATCTTTTATGCAAAATAATATTTATATACAAGTTTATTCTACACAACTGGAATCTCATGTAATATAGGATAATTTATACAGACTTCTGGCTTCCTCAATTCATCCACTCTGTGTTATAGCACCATGTATTTGAACCCAATCTTTCTTCCACACATGTAATCATTGTTAATAATAATTTTTTTTTATCTTTATTGATTTATTTTTATTCATTTTCTTTTTTATGAGTTTGATATTTTTTTTTTGAATACGCTGTTTTTTTTTTAATACAATGTTCTGTTACTTTTTTCTCCACTAAAAACCATTCATTTTGTTATAGATACCTTTGCACAAAATGGACCACAGCAAGGCCACTGTTTTAGTAATTTTCTCAATGAAAAATTACCTCAGGTAAGACTTCCAATACATCATTCTTTTTGTAATTTTGTGACAGATGTGATGAAGCTGTTTATGAAATTGTCATTTTATCATTTGAATTTCAAAATTTAGGATTTGTGAATCAGTGTAAAAATAAACATTCTTAAAACTATTAAAAACATTTTTTTCTTAACTTTTTCTTTATGAAATGACTATTTTAACAACTTCATTACATTCTTTCATATATGACCTTTCTTATAATGCATGTTTTTTTATATTTATTACATTCAAACACAAATTATCTAAGTTATTAGAGTTAGGGTAAATTTTTCTAAAAATTAACAATGGCCGCCTGGTTTTCAAAGGGTTAACAAAATACATACAACATATATATACAAAACAAATAGTCTTCCCATTATTCACTTCCAAAACCAACTTCCTTTAACACCAAAGGATGTTTTTATGAGATTCTTCTCCGATAATAAATTTTCTTGAATCTGAAGCCATCAATATCCTAAAGACATCCTTTGATGTTAAAGGAAGTTGGTTTTTGAAGTGAATAATGAGAAAGCTATTTTGTATACATATGTTGTATGCATTTTCTTGAATTGCACTAGAAAAGTTGCTATTGTTAATAAATGTAACCATGGTTGTGAAAATATTTTAGTAAAATTTTGGTTTTTTGGGCTAGTATTGTAATGTTATATGAATTTCTATTATATATATATCCACTAGATATTAAATAATACAAAAATATTATATATATGATAAATATACAATAACTTTATAAAGTTTGAGCTTACCAGAGAAAAGAATAATTATTGCAAAAGGAGTAACTATATCAAGATTCAATTTTTCGTTAAAAATGTAAAATCAGAAAAAATCCACACGAATATTACTTTTACAAAAAATCACTGTTTCTACATTAAGCATTGGTGGCCACGAGGTCAGCGATAGCTGCTTTACAAGCAGTTGTCCCGGGTTAGCGGGTTCGCTTCCCGGATGATGCTATGACATATGAGAAAACAAAATTACATACATTTTGTAGTGATAAACAGTATTTAACAAGATAATAACAGAACCAGATTTATTTCTCATATTTTTGCTCTCTGTATGTTCATTTCAATTTTGTGCATGTATGCAGATATGTAAATATATTGTTGCATTACACTAAACCTTGAATATTGGGAAAAGATCTGAATAGAAAATGTGTCCATCAAAACTGACGGTAAAGCATTTGTTATTGCTAGATTAGTAGGTTCATTAACATTTAACTAACCGTTTTGTTTTCAATATATCATTTCGTATAAAGGCATGTATATACTTGCATATACATGTGTCTTAAGAATATAATCCTTTTAATAAAAATAAACTCGTACACTCACATATATAATGAAAATACATTATAAAATAAAAAAATATATTTTTTTACCTTTAAGAAAGTGAAATAAAATAAGTATTAACCATAGATAATGTAGGAGGAGTCAGGCAAAAAATAAAAAGGCAATATTACCTTCTCTCTAGACGTATCAAATTGTCGATAGCTGTTCTACCCTCAGGAAATTTCAAGCTAAGGACAGCATAATTAATAATACTGAAAAATTTGTATGTATAATACACAAGTTTCTATTCTTTGCCTTCTGTTGCAAGTATTGAGTGACACAAATATCTCCTCTCCATTTACTTTCTAAAGTTTCATTTTAATAGCAATGCGATTAAATGGACAGGGCAAACATAATAAAATCAAGCAGAAGTTTCAGTTACAGGTATGTTGATACCTGAATCTTTTGCTACCTGGCTACAAAGTTTCAAGTATCCAGAAAGAAACTGTAACAACTAAAGATATGGAAAACAGTATGTGTGCCTCTATAAAAACACACATACGTGAAAACAAATAAATTTCAGAAAATATATGATATGGAGCTTAGATGAATGAATAGATATATGCATATAGCATAAAATTTGTGCACAGTTTAGTATATATTTGCATTTGATACTTAGAAGTTTTATATATACGTCTCCTAGCTTAGTGGCGTGACAATGTTACGATTCCAGATAGAAGGCAAGACGTCATTAATTATATTATTTCTTTATTATTTTTAATCTTATTTAACTTTATACAGCAGCTTTTATTTTTAAACATTTCTAGAATAGTTATGTAATCAAGTATCGAATAAATATAGTTTAATTAGCTGGGTTTACAAAAAAAATTTCGGATCACAAATGGAAGAAATATAGAAGTGGTTCTGAACTAACCACTTTAAAATAAATAAATAATGAGCTAATTAATCTATATAAAAATGTAAAAAGTAATCATAAGCCATAACTTTAGCAGCGTTTGACTTAAATTACATACTATTTCTCCGCTAGAAACTAAAATATTAAATGATCTTACTAATGGGTTACCATCAACCACCAAACATTACATAAGCTTGGATCCAATTAATGCTGTTTAATTAGTTTTACAAAATTTTCTTTAGGTCCTATATAGAGCAAAAGTAAATGTATTTCTGAGTAAAACATTTTTGGAAAAAAAAGTTTTTTTAATAGTAAATAATCAAATGGTTGCTTTGGGGGTCATATGACATTTATGTATCAAAAGTGAAAAAACTCAGCTGCAATTCACGAACCTTTAACTCTCCACTCTGCCACTCAACTACTGAAGTGAACCGTGTAGAACAATTTTGTAAATAGAGAATTTGTAAATAAATATTTTAAAATAAAAATTACCTACTTTACTCCTATAAAAAATTAAGGCATAACGATCTACAATATTAACAGTGCTTGCTTAATTAATCTGACTAATATAAGTATACAAATCACTATATAAATTTAACATCAAGAGTGATTGAAGTCTTGCATTGGTGGTCGAGAGGTCAGCGCGACTGCCTTGCACTTGCAGGCAGTTGCCCGGGTTGCGGGTTCGCATCCCGGTCGATGCTATGACACATAAAAAAAAAAAAGAGTGATTGAAGTCGATACAAAAAAAAAAAGTTTTCAAATTCTGTATGATAAAGAAGTGAATTATATATCACAAATAAAAGGAAGCATTTCACAAAAAGTTCAAATTAATACATTAATAAATATTCGAAAGCAATTTTCCAAATGAAGAACGAACTTCAAGGAAGATAACTGATATATATATATTAGGGGAGGAAATTTTTAAAAAAATTAATGACGAATTATATCATTAAATATTGTTAGATTAAAATAAGAATATTAAATGGGTTGACACTAATTTAACTGAAAAAAAATCCAAATCCAATCTAGATTAGAAGTTTATATTCTGTAACTTTGGTGGTCGAGAGGTCAGTGACAGCTGCTTTACAAGCAGTTGTCCCGGGTTAGCGGGTTCGCTTCCCGGCTCATTCTATGACACATGAGAAAAAAAAAGACAGACTATAATTTTAATATTTGTCTAATCTTAGAAAAGTAGCTCGTAAATGTGGATAAGCAACAAATTATTATCAAAAAGTACTAACTTCATCTTCTTCCATACACATTCTAACCTTTAACCAAATAAGTAATTAAAATATATGAATTTTTTTTCTAAAGTACAGGCTTTTTATACTTGCATTCCAATATATAATATATAGGGGATTTGAACTCAGACTTTCACATGACTCTCAACTATCCACATTATCTCATCTCATACTGCTGACCCACATGTGTATGATCAAGTATGTCGGCAGTATGAAATAGCGTGGACAGTTGAAGATCATGTGAAAGTCTGAGTTCAAACTCCCTATATAAGTAATTAATATATTATAGAGTTAAATCTTATAATATAAATGTGACAGTTATGCAATCAAAATATTGGAGAACTATATTTTATTATGAATGAGAACATTTGGACACACTTTATTTGTTCATCATTTGACAAGACATGTTATATAAGAGCCATATTGTGTACTATGATAATACAAGATTCACAGAAGTGGTTTCTGAGAAATCCTCTTCATCAGCTGAGTCAAGTGTTAACTTATTATCTGAAAATCAGAATAGTTTTGAATCCAATTTACAGTAAGCAGGTTTAACTTGCTTTATTTCAAAGTGTGACAGTTAAAACACTATTACTAAATGTGATGCTCTCTGTAATTGACAACATACATACAATTACAATTTATAATCAAAAATTAATAATTAAAAAATTTATAATGAAAATTATAATCAAATCATAATGTATTAATTACATAACTGATTATGTTATATGTATGTTTATTTCAATCTCTGAGAATAAAAAAGAATTAATTAAATTGCTGATTAGAATATATATATTGTACCCTTACTTCTCGATGTATAATATAGTTTGAAATACGACTAGCTCAATTAAATTATAATGCTTAATTAAAATTTGCATATCTATCTTTAATATACTTTTATATTATCATATTCTAATTAAATTTATTATCAATTATCAAAATCAATATATTTCTATAGTATGTACTAATTAAATAAATATTTAACTAAAATCATGAGACTGTGAAGTAAAGTTACAAAGTAATAAGTAGATTTACATTGAGTCAATATCTTCCAAACATATTGTCTCAATGGCATAAGAATACTATCACTTCCTTATTAACTTACTACTACCTCTATAGCATTCTTATGGCTTTTAAATAAAATAAATTATCTTTAATAATAATAAAATAAATAAATCTTAACTTTTAATTTTTAAAATATAATTAAATAATCTCAGGTTCTTCTAATTATCTTAAAGTAATGATAACTCATGTAAATAAGTATGATATGGGATTTTATATCAAACCTAAATACACCTAACTTATTTTAATAATAATTATAATACTAATCTTAGAGTATAACCTAATCTTATCTATTTCTGATATATCATCAATCATTAAATAAATAATCATATGTATATCTTTTATTTTCATATAGCATCTTAATTTTGGAATAGATCAAAATCTTATAATTCAATAATCTGTGGCAATAAATAATATTGTACTCTTATATTATGCATTATAATTATTCTATGACCATTGTAATATAATGTAATAATGTCAATCAATTCTCATAAATGATAATCAGGAAAATATTGTATTTATTTCTAAAATAATATTAATAAATTCACATTGTGCAAATATTATGTTTCTTCAAATTATCTGCTGTCAAATGCTGTGGTGCAAAATAATGAACTCGACACACTTTTAAAACAAATTAAACAAATTTATTTACATTAACTTTGATTAAGAATTTATTTACAATATTTACAGTTCAAATTAGGAAAAACAAAAGAAAAATAAAAATAAGAAAATAATAATACAAGATGTTTACACTGTTATTAGCTCATACTCCTACTAAATAATCTATACATTCTTTTAAAATGCTGTACTAATAACATTGAAGTATGTTTTTTAAAACTTAGACTTTAAATAAATATCAGTGAACTTCAATTATTACAAAGAAAAATTTATGTAAACAATATTTATGTAGCATATGTAAACAATTAAACTTTATTAATTAAATTGCTACATCACTTAAGTATTACTGTTATTCATTTCATCATGTACTAGTATGTGTTTACTTTACTATCAGCATTACTTTAATAGCATAATATAGAAACTAATGTATCCTTGTAATGTAATAACAAAGAATTGATTATAATTTTATATTTCACTTATTGCAATTCATGTTACATGTTTTATCAAATATGCATTACATATATGTACTGTTAAAATAATAATATTTAAATTATTCATCAATTTCAAATTCATAAAGCATTATATTAGATAAATTCTATGATTCTTTTCTGTGTGAAATTATTACTTTACTTTAT
Source organism: Epiperipatus broadwayi (assembly GCA_028023455.1). NCBI lineage: Eukaryota > Metazoa > Onychophora > Udeonychophora > Euonychophora > Peripatidae > Epiperipatus > Epiperipatus broadwayi. Next base: position 3,350,123 of record JAQFVV010006207.1, read on the forward strand.
GTGTTATTCTACTCCTTCTTAATAAACTTTTATCTACAAAACATCCTCTAAAACTTATCTAAAATTCCGGGAAAACAACCTTCAACTTTAAATAACCACTAATTATCCAAACTATTTATACTACGTCATCTATATTCAGTAAACCTTTAATTCAAACATAAACTTCTACATAAAACTTAACTTAATTTGTCCAATAAAATAAAAATAAAATATAGACTTTTAACTCTCTTCCTAATTTGCAATAAAAAAATAATTACTTATAAATAATAAATATAATTCTAATACTATAACATAAAAACAATATCAAAATTTATTAACGAAAGAATCATATAATTATTTCTAAGCTTTTATGTAATGTTGCATCGTATTTATTTCATAAATTCAAATTATGCATATTTAAATAAAACTGTCACTGCCAATATAATGTGTGTGTATTTTTAAAATAATCATACATTCATTCAAAATAACATATCATTCGGTTGATCTAAAGAAAACATATTAAATACATTAAAATTATTATTATTATACAATTTTTACCATCAATAATGATTTAATGTACAGTCCATCTTCCAATATTCTTCGGAATTACAGCTTCATAAAATAATTCACATTTACACTCACGATCATTCTTTAACATATTACGTTTTATATTAATTATAAAATAAACTTATGCAATTAATTATTATATTACTTTAGTTATTATTTTAAGAAATGTACCTATCTTATTTTTAATAGATTAATACTATTTAACTTTTATATTAGATAAATAAAACAAAATTCATATTACATAATTCCAGCGATGTTTCCTTTTCACCATAAAGTTCTTTAATCGTAGGCACATATTCACTAGAACACCATTTCCTGTTTCTGGTCCACCACATGTTTTTTAAAAGTTTATGAAAAACGAAACGTTCTTTTTAAACAAAATAAAAGTTAATTTTTCCATAAGAAATAAAACAAATTAAAATAGTTTATAGGATCCTGTTTTAATTCTTTCTAGAATATTATTCAAAGTTATTATTTTAAATTAGTCTATAGTTTATGAAAAATTATCATTTAATTATTTTAAATTGACTGGGATGTCCACATATCTCTTGCGCATTTTTTAACAAAACATCCAGGTAAGAATAAGTTTCTTTATTTATAAACGACCAGCGTTTAAATTCTTTCAATATAATAATTTTTATTATATTAAGACTTTTAGCTAATTATATTTTCAATTTATTTGCCTTTTAAAATTGTCAACATTTAGTCTCTTAAATATAAAGACTTAACAGGGCAAATATTTTTAAAACTACTTTCATTTTTAATATCTTTACTTAAGATATACATTTAAATTTATAGCTTGCAAAAATACTTTCTTCATAAAGAAGTATTTTATTCTTTAAAATATCTATTTTCTAATAGTCAATAGCAATTAGCTTTTAAAATTATATATTGTCCAAAATACTACTTTTCTCCATCTCGTAACTTTCCAAACTAATCCAGCGTTTGTCATATTTCTAAGGTAAAGTTTCCGATATATTTTCACTATATATGATGTTCCCATGACTATTTGCTTGTAAATTGAGCTTAATATAGAGACGATTGATAGGGAAAATTAAATTAACACTGTAGGTCTATCATTTAAAACTTTTATAAATTATTTACAATGACACTCTTATAATTTTGAAAAATGATTTTAAAAGTGTCTATAAAAATTTACGTAGCTATTTTAATAACACAATTAACTTGAAAAATCAATCACAGAGTCCTCTCCTAACAATTGACCTGAGCTTTTATACCGGAAGAAACTTCCCATTTGATTGGTACATTTAAACAATCAATTTGCTGGCTTATTTACATATTTACCAACAACACAAAATTAAAAATAAATAATGACTTATTTAATATTTAATATTTATTACATTATTAAATTTCTAAAATAATCTTTATCGTTTACTTAAATTTATTAAACACTTTTAAAAATATTTTTACTTACTTGATTTTAATTTTAACTTTTATAAGATTATTTAAAATAAACTAAGTCTTTTTTATACGTTATATTTTTAAAGCAATACTTTTAAAATCAGATTTAATATTCTACATTGATTTATCTTTATTTTTATCTCGTGATAACTCACGTATTATTTATAAATTTTATAACATGATTTTTTAAAATAGTTTTGCAACTTTACTAAATAACTTCTAAGCATGTGTGTGTATATCTAACTAACATCTGTTTTTTTTTACAATAAAAGAAACGCTTGTCATAATCTAAAAATAAACTAACAATTGCATTTTTTAAAATAAATATTTTTTTAAATAAATAAGATATTATAATAGATTTTAAAATAATTATCCAATATTATTAAAATCAAATATTAGTCTTTTATTTAAGTACTTTCAATAATTAAAATATTTATATTCTTTTATAATATTATTTTATCAATAATAAACATATGCATTTAATTTTAACTTGTCTTTTTAAATACTTTAGCTTTAAATATTTATTTATTAAATCTATTAATGCAGTATTGATTATGGCCATTTTTTCCAACTATATATTATAATCATCATCACTTAAAATGTCTCTCTCAATATCAGCACAATTTTACATATCAAATACTCATAGATTGCTTTAATTAAACCTTTTGAAATATTACCATAAGCAAAATTAACATCACATATTCAAATATATCTTAAATTTAAAATTTTTAATAGATTAGCACAAAATTAGATGGTGACCCATACAAAAGGGCACAATATATATATATATATATATAATATCAAATGAAATAAATATTAAAATCAAAATACTCTAGAATAAATACTACAAAATTCAAATGCCTATATAAAATAAAAATATAATCTCTATAGCCAGCTTTTCAAGATGATATAAAATGTCATAAGCTGGCTATAGAGATTTTATTTTTATTTTATATAGGCATATTGATTTTTGTAGTGTTTATTCTAGATTATTTTGATTAATATATATATATATATAATATTTAAATCATATTATATATACTTTTAAGCTAGATGTAATTAGAGGGGATTTGAACCCAGACTTTCAAGCTCCCTTTAGTCATCCACTCCATCTTATAGAATCAAAACACATGACCACATACATGTGAAAAGGATAAGATGGAGTGGAACTAAAGAAGCTTGAAAGTCTGGGTTCAAACCCCTCTAAATTACATCTAGTTTAAAAGTATATATAATATATTTTGTATTTAAATATTACATATTCATCTGTATTCTTCCCATCACTCTGCTGTGTATCTAAATGGGCTTAAGGTCCTGCATATGAAATGTCAGAATGACTTACAGTTAACATGGGTATGACAACAAAATTGACAGATAGAGGCTTCGAACATGCCATCAGATTTTCAATGATATGGATAGCTGAAAAGTTGGAGAGTAGAGAAGATTGAAGCCTGTCCATTAAAGCTTGAAGATTTGTTATCTTAATATAAACCGAGAACTGATTATATATATATGTATGGGAAATAATGATCTGGACCAACTGATGAGTGTTGGTTCAGCATGAAATACATATGTTGGAGATCATTTATCTTTTTTGCATAGATGTAGTCATGTGTTTTGGTTATATAAAATGGAGTCAATGACTAAAGGAAACTTGAAAGTCTGTGTTCAAATCTCCCTTAATTATATATATATTGTAACGATATATAAATATGTCGTTACATTAATTTAAAATAAAAACTTAAAAGTTCGCAAATAAAAGTAAAAAACTAAACGCTAAAATTAAAATGTTTGTTAAACGTATATACATTCGCACAGATGCCAAACTTTAAGAATATTTTTTTAAAAAAAAAAAAAAAATAAATAAGTATTTGAACGTACTTTTTTTATAAAAAAAAAAAAAGTACAAGATTTAAAAATAAAAACAGGTATTAATTAATTCTTGTAATCTGTAAATGGAAATGATTGTTTATAAATTGTTTGAAAAGCAAGCTAGCCTTGGGCTCTTGTATAATTAAAATGATCTGATGAAAGATAGATAAGAAGAAAAGAGAAATTAGCTTGACCAATGGAAGCACTAAGCCTTGGCTCGGACCCTAACGAAAGTGATGGATTAGTGACGTTTTGTTGATTGAATCCATGTGGATTAATATAAAAAGGAAAATACAGTTTTTTCTGACAGTTCCAGCATTGTGTGTTTGAGAGTTGTGGTAGGACGCACATACCACACTCTATTTAAAAAAGAAAAATGAAAAGACTGTGATACCTTGAACCAGCTATTGCCATCTCCAGAACATTATCTTCCAATGGAGGTGTCGTGGGAATTAAAAGCAGAAACCTGGACTCTTCTACCGTAAGCTATATTGACATGAACTCTAAATTTAAAAATAATTAAGAACTTTCGTTCAAGCTTATGAACTTCCATCTGACTTTTTTTAAGTTTAAAATCAAATTAATAATGTTTAATGTTATATGTTTTCCGATTGATAAAAATCATTTCCATTTTTTTTTTCTCTTATTGTATAAATTATTTATTGTTTAAATTTTAAATGATGAAATTTAGGTTGGGTATAGACGTTGCATAGATTCGTTAGCGGTTGATTATGTTGTGGTTTCCACAGTCGATTAGAATATATAAGTCAATGATGTTAATGCGGGCATCTTACGATGAATGCCATGGGGCCTTGTGTATTCCCTTTTGCAATTGACGTTATCGATGATTTTGTATTTTGATCGATTGTGTTTAATTTGGATGTTTTTGACCGTGGAATCTGTGCAGCCGATCTATACTCAACATTTTAAAAACAAATTGTATAAAAATAATCTGTGCGAATGTATTTAAATGTTAAATTTAAGTCGGGCGTGAATGGCTATATAGTTTTGTAAAGTTATATTAAGGGAGGGTCATTTCGTAGTTGAATTGGTTCAATGGATTGGATATATTTGTGTAATTGTAGATGTAGTATGAGATCCGCTATGGGCAGGATTATATATATACACCACACACCTTCTGTTTGCCTATGGATGGGTTTGTAAGACGGCAAAGGACCGCAGTCCATTCCTATGGAGTTTTATGTTTATTGTTCTACTTGCCAACAGATGTGACATTCCTGTTGGTGGAGAAACAATGTCTTCTCTAATTCTACTTACTGATCAAATGTACATTCCTGACAGTATAGTATTTTGTGTTGTCGTATTTTCATGCTACATTGAATACATAAATGTATCAGATGGATTGGCGCCGGTTTGATTGCGAAATTTGTTGCCTAAGGTTAAATCAGGGAAGAATATTTTCTTTTCAAATGCAGATCTATGTAGTCTATTCATACTCGACTATCTAAATAAAATATTAAACTCATTGAAACTTAGTTAAATGTAAAATTAAAAGTTAATATAAAAATCTAAAATGTTAAACTTATTCCTCAAATTAGAATGATTTTATATGTGCGTAAATAAATATTTTTATGTGTTAATTTCTGGCAGTGGCTTTTATTTATTTATATTTAAGATATAAATTAAGATATAGATTTTTATCTCTGCGTCTCCACTGAGCTAGTGACTTGGGCTAACGATCTGAAAATTTAAATAAAGTGGAATCTTAACAGCGCATATCTGCCTACTCTATAAATTTTTCTAGGTTTAAATGCCTAGATGGCGCTCTGTAGAGCAGATATCATAGTTTGCAGTTAGATTCGATCTTCACTTTCTTTCCGATCGTTATAATATATATATAAATTAACAAATGCACTTTATTGATAAATTATATACAAATAACAGCATATATACAATACAATAAATTTAAATTATATAGACAAATGCATTATGAAACTATAACATATGATGGTACAAACAATACAATAAGTTGTTTAACTACAATGAATTAATGATTCAAATTTGAAGACTATAGCATTTTATATGGGTATACTTCATTTATTTATACATCTAAATTAATATTTTTGCAAAGATTACACTTTCATGGGATATGATATTAAGAATTATTTTCCTAACATTATTTATCAATAAGTATTTATTAATAGCAATTGCTTAGTTTATTGATGAGTTATATACCAAAGTTCATATTCAAATATTACACAACCATGATGAATGAATTGATTTCTTTCAATGCATTTAATATATTGTTCATATATTGATAAGTCCAGATATTTATTTTCAAGAATAAAAGCTCATGGCAGATGCTAATAATAATAAATGTTTAAGCTATGAGAGTGCACCTGAGGTAGATTGTAGATTGCCAGGTTTTGTTTAACATGTTCCTGAGAAAATTTGACTGCGTGAAGTTTGACCACTTCTTTTGAGTACAACATATTTCTTATTGTCAAATATCATGAAGTAGCATACAAGCCACATGGTTCTTAATGTGTGAACAACTACAGATGCATTATAGGAATGAAAGTATTTTACATATTATTTAAGCAATTGCTTGAGGTTGATTATATGCTTATGAAATATAAATAAGATATAGAAATGAGAAATATTTGCAAGTTTGAAAAAGTTGTGACATTTCTTCTGATTAATTATTGCACACTATACGTGTGAATTTAAAATTTAGTCTGAATATGGAGAAATATTTTGGTTGGAATTATATCCTGTAATAGATTAAATAGAAAATTTAAGCAAAGGTTTTGAAATTTGGTTAGAAATTTAATATTTCACTTGAATATACACCCAGGACTTTTTTCAAATGCAAGGCCTGTGGCAACTAAGATTTTAGAGGCCCTTCAAATTTAAAATAAGAATGTGGGGAGAGAGAGAGAGAGAGAAATGAGAGTTTTTACTTACAGGGCCGAAAACAAAACTCTGGGAGCAGTTAGTTACGAGTCGCAGAAACAAGTAAGCAGATCAGATCCAGATAGCACTTGGATAGGGGTAGATTTACTCTAGCACTGTTAGTATTGTAAAACACTGTTAACACAGGACTAACTAACAGGGTCTGAGACTATTAGTTCTTCCAGTCACTGAGCACTGCAGTTGCTTTCAGTGCAGAGTCATCAAATTGGTACCTCACTCCTAAACTGGTTTGGGTTTTTGACTCATGGTGTGCCTACTTGGAAAAGTTGTTCTTGAAATTATTTGGGAGGGAATTTAACTGTAAAATTAAGGCTGTTCTACGAGCCATGACATCGCTTTGCCTCCTATATTTTTGTTTAACATATTGAGTTGCCAAGTTGAGACCCCTAATATTGTAAGGCCCAGGTAAGCTGCCCATCCTTTCCCCCCTTTGATTGGCCCTGGATACACAAAGCAAGAGATTTGATATTACCCTGATCTAATAAATCAGCAACGGATCAGCTAACATTAGAATATATTTGTGTATGTATTTTCAGTTGTGCAAAAGTTTGCACTATAAAATCTTTATAATGGGCATTTCATTAAGTAAATAACACATTCTTACATAAACAAATGAAATTGATTATAATTTCTATCTACTCAGAAAATATGGGTGTGTTAATTATAAAGAGCATCATAATTAAAAGAGTACTGGATAAAACTTTTACTTTGAAATAAAGTGAATGAAATTTGTTTAATGTTAATAAAACTTAAGACTATTCTGATTTGTGATTAGTGACAATGAAATTTGCTCAACCAATGAAAAGAGTTCCTTTGAAATGACCAATGAGTTTGGTATTATCACAGTTTATAATTAAAAATTTGACTATTACATAATATCTTATAATTTAACTTAAATAATAAGTTCATAGACAGTTCCTAAATGTTTTCATTCATATCATAATTTTTAATATCTTCAATTAGGTTTATTTATCTTTCATTATTTTCCAGTCAATCTCCACCATATAATATAGTTAAATATCACCTGCTCAGAAGATGGACTAATATATTTGGCAATATCTTTAATCCCCCCCCCTAGTAAAAGAAATTGTGAATATTTATGTTGTGAAGAATTATTGTACCAATGGTTTTTATTTATGCAAAGATAGAGGGCCTTGGAAATATTTAAACTTCAAAAATCGCCCAATAACCTCTGTTAAATTTTGCAAACAATAGTGCAAAGATCTAATTATTTATTCTAACTTGATCTGTTTTCCAACTTTATTAAGAATTTTTTTTAATCCTATATCTCTTTACTGGGGGGGGGGGGTGTTTTTGACATTAGAATTATTTGTAGTCATAGGTTTATATACCAAAACATTGAAAGATTCTGCCTCAATTTTGAAATCATTGCCTAAAACTTCAAAACTGCTACTTTGCATTAATTTATCATCTTACTACTTTTACATTTAAAGCTATTTATAAATTATGTTACATCTCTATTTGCTAAACTTATTATTTCTAGTGCTAGATGGAAAATAAGCCCACCTAATATATTTGCTGTAATTGCATATTTATTTGGCTTTGTGCTAATAATTCATTTTTTTTGTTTAAATTAAATCCATTTGACTATATTTGACAAATAAGTAAGTTCAATGTAAATGTAAAATTGATTATAATATAACTTCTGCGAATGCATACTAAATCAACACTCAATATTCTTAATTAGTCTGATAATGTAATACAATGATAATTTTTAAGAATTTTGATTTATAATATTTATTTTTATACTCACGGATCCAGGTGAAATAAAATTACTTTTTGGACATCTTGTGATTTTTAATTTAAGTCTACATTTTCGTAATAAAGTAATACATCATGTAACAATCCTCAATTTACTTTTTTTATTAACACTTTTTAAAATTTCTTCTTATTTAGTTACAAATGAATTATCTGGCGTTTATAAACATAATTTCTATTTATTTATGTTGTCTATAGAAATGTCAAAAGATGCCTATGAATGAAAGTAGATTTTATTAAAAAAATATTAAAAAGTAAAATGATTAGCATCTAACACCAATAAAAAATAATAATTCGTAATATTTTTATGAGAATAAAAACAACAGTATGAATATATACAAAACATCCAAAAAGTTGAATAATAAGTGGTTAATGGATAAAGAATTGATAGTTAATTAATTAATATATGTGGATATATATCCATTCAATATATATAACAGGGTAATTTTGTAGTAGGATTGAAAAAAAAAATCACATAATAGATCGTGTCGGATATCCATTTGTTTATCTGTCTTCTCTCATATATTGATATAGATGTCGCTGTATGTGCTTTAAATCGTAGTATCCTGGAGACATATTGAAAAGGAGCAAAAAACATAATTTGCCAAAAAAGGCTTTTCTATGATAATTTTATAATTTGTAATCTTTGTTGCTTGTATATATGTATTTTTAAACATATTATTGATTATTATTGACTATTTTATGAGAATACATCTATTTTAATTTGAAACATGTATGATTAAGAATTCAGAATTGAATTGTTAACAATAATTTTCTCTACTGTAATTATAGATGTTATGTTTTCTCAAGAATATTTGCACTTTAAAAAGTTTCATGACCAACAAAGTACTAATATTTCACATAAACTGTCAACTCCCTTAGAAATCTTTGGAATACTTAGGCATTCATTTATTTTATCTTGGTTTGCATGTTTTTAAATTTTACTGAATTTTGGTCTCATTGCTCTAAGATGAAGATATCCCATTTAAAACAGTGATGGAAGATTTTACTTAACTAGTAATTGACCTCCATGCTAATTCAGTTGAAACATGAGTTAAATAAAAGTGCCCTCTTCACAACCAACTAATATAGTTCCAAATCTTATAAAACATATAAAAGTTACAGAATAAAATACAAAGACATCTGTCTCATTCTGGCAATATTAAAAGTTAAACCACTAAACATCGCATGATCACCATTTCTTATGCTTGCTCAAGCTGTTAAAAGAGGCAAAACTCTCCATATAGTAGTGCTATTCAGTGCAAGCCAGAGTAATCAATAGATGTGAGAAGGTTTATGCATAAGAAATGATGATCAGGTGATGTTTAGTAATTTAATACAAATCCTGCCTAAGAGGATAGTGGTGGCTAGGGTTATTAAAGAACCAAAGACACTAAAATGTATGGGTACAGAACTGAGTTCAGACCTATATGATTATATAAGCTAATGAGCTTGGATGGAAAATATTATGTTTCCAATTTTAGACTCATAGTTTTGTAGTTAAGTAGAGATAAAAGGTGGCTTCTGGGGAGTTGCATTAGATCCTAAGATTCTCAGATCAAAGGCTCCTCACTGATGAAAGTCACAAGGTAGAAACTAGTCTGGGTATATTGGATGAGTAGGTACTAGATAGGGATTTTATGCATAAACTTTCTTGTATCCATTGATTACTCTGGCTTGCACTTAATGGCACTACTGCATGGAGAGTTTTGCCTGTTTTAATATTAAAAGTTCACATTATTTAGCACAATATCAGAAGACAGACTCAAAAGCTAAAAGTTCCTAGATCAATTCTCAGCTAATTAAAATTAAAAAAAGGTTCAAGATATATATCACTTGGATGCCTGGATTCTATTACAATCTCAATCACTTGACCATAATATCAAAATATATGCGTATAATCTGTAAATCATCATAAAAAGTAAAGTTATGACATGCAGTTATCAATAGACTTACCATTAGGTTAAAAATTCAATTATAGACAGGACTACTGCCTTTTGTAATTACTATTATTTTTTATTCATATGTCATAGCATCGGCCGGGACGCGAACCCACACCTGTCTGCAACCAACTACTTGCTTGCAAGGTGGCTGTGATGATTTCTTGGTTAACAACGCTTGACAATTACTATTTTTATTGCTGAGGTTTTTAGTTCATAATGAAATTTATCTTTGTTTGCTATAAATCCAAATGTCCTCTCATAAGTTGTATTCTTAACATAATTAACAAACTCTATTTAGATAAGATAAATATCAAATAACTTTTAATTAATCCCCTGCTGGACAGCATCATCCCCAATAGACATTATAAGAGGAAACATAAAGTGGAAAATAGAATGCAGCTATATGAACATTCTTCAGCTAAGAAAAGATACCTATTTACTGACCAATTATAAGTGGTGATATGGAATGACTATGAGTCAGTTATCTGGAAAAAAAAAAAAGTTTCTTGATGAATATAAAATTTTCGTTTGTAGAAACTCAAGCAATTTCTAATATAATCTAAGAGTATTAGCTTATGATTTGGGTTGTTTTAATTTATCCCTGAATTTGAATCCAAGTCATAGGCAGATGTTATTCCATTACATCACAAAGCTTTCAATATCTATGCATGATAATTTCATAGGTATTATATATATTTATTCACCGTTTTGATATTTACGTATTAGTCCGGCGGTGAAATTTTAGTCTTCTTTAAAATCATTATCATTATCTATGATTGCTAAATATTTGATAACATGTAATTAATTAAGTAAATGTTGATGAAGATCTAAGTATTTTTATATCTACTATACATTCTTTATTAACTTCTAGCCACACTTATGCTTTGAATATAGCCATCTTTTGTCAGTAAATAAATTGGCATTAATACCGAAAGTGGAATTGTAATTTACAACTTTGTTAAAAATGATTTGTAAATATTTCAAAGTTAAATTTACTTCATTAAATAAATAAAACGTACTATCGAATATTTAGCATTCATAAATAAATGAAGATTAAAATTTCATCGCCGGACTAATATGCAAATAAATAGTCAAAATAAGAGTCATAGATCACATGACCCTATTCTCTTAAGCTTGTAAGTTATAAACAATGAGGAATGCCAATTCCTCAACAAGCTTTGTGATAAATGCTTAGCTAGAGAGGGCATTTAAAATATCTCTGTCAGGACCTCCCCCCAAACCTCTGTCAGGATTCTCCCCCCTCAAACCTCTGACCACGGTCAGAAGTTGGGGGGAGGGTCCTGACAGAGATGTTTTAAATCCTTTCTCTAACTAAGCATTTATCACAAAGCTTGTTGAGGAATTAATATGTAAGTACTTTTGTTTTACATTACTTGGTAAAACTTTTTATTTAAATTCTGTTATTTTACTAAAATTGTTATTCTTATTATACGAAAACAAAACAAACAAAAAAAACAATATACATTTTTATTCAGACAAAAGACGAGCAATTTAAAATCTTCAATTTCTTTTATAGCATAATTACAAATGGAAAATCAGACGTGAATAACTATTTCAATGAGTGCTTGTTCCATTAAAAATGCTTTCGAAATGTAAATGGATTTCAGAATCTCTTTAATAAATCCTTTTATCGATAGTAAAAACTTAAGAATCGTATGTTGCCATTAATTATGATTTAAATATCCAGATTCCAGAACTTAGAAACGTATTCAAAGCAGATGATTGATAAACAATATTTAATTCATAATTTAATAGCAACAATAGCTTTTAACTACACTCAGTTCATTTTTTAAATAAATCTATTAACCAAATTCATTTTCGTTGCTTTTTTCATATAATTATTTATATCAGACCCGCGGGAGGGGTGTGTGCACAATCACCATTCTTTTAACTTTTTTTAAGTTCATGGTTCTCTTCACAAATAAAATGCAAAAAATATACATTAATTTATATATATCATCAATATTACCGTATATAAATACATAAAACAGAACAAAAAAGGAAAAGAATCTCACGATCAGATTTATTAGTGCCTAAAATATCAAAAAAACATACCCAAAATTTATTTTTAACCTAGCTATATGAAAAAGCTTTGTAATATAGTAATAATACATCTTGTCATACTTTTGACTTAAGCTTTGAGCTCAGGACAATTAAATCTTGGCCCAATATTGGTTATCTAGAGAGTAAACAAATATTGAAAATGGCTTAAAGTCTCATCTATTGTCAAGCCTGATAATATCTTACTTACAAGGAGTAGTACTAGCTAAAATACATTTCGCCTCCATAAATATTCCATACATACTTCACATAAAATTGGTAAAGCAACATTACTGTTCTTTATTTAAAAATTGTACTTTCAGTACATCTTTGAATAACACTTAATATTTAATGATTGTATTTATAAATACACCTGGGTCTCTTTTTACACGGATTTATTTAACATGATTTTGAAGTTACGCGATTCACGTTTCTCCGGAAGTCGAACTCCGATAATGCGCTATTACTTTATATAATAAATTTCGCGAACTTACATCATATTGAAAGTAATAGCACATTATTGGAATTCGACTTTCATCTTAGTAATTTCAATATTTTCAGTGCTTTATAATAGTAAGATTTTATGCAATAATGAAATTAAAATCATAATTTTCACATTTTATGTATACACACATTGAATTTTACAAGATTATAATGTAAATTTGTTCAAACATTGTGCGTGTTAATTTTGCATTTTAAATCACATTCTGTTTTTGCTTTTTAAAAAAGAACGTAATCAATTATTAATCATTTAGTGTCCGCAAGTTTATTTTTAAAAGGTGAGTAATAGCAGTGGGCACAATTAAAATTGAAAATTAAAAAATTAAAGACAAAAATAAAAATTTAATTTTTAGTTGTTAGATTAATTACTAATTATGTTGTCACCAGAAAACCATTAACACAACATGAGAGTGATGTTGGTGCTAGTTGTATTTCCTCTTGTGAAGAATCTGATTTTTTACAAGTTTGCAAACGAACCTGTTTATCGGCAAATCGATAATAATTAAAACGTGTATAAAAAATGTAAATTACTGTAAATTATGCATAAAAATATATTGTTTTGAATAAAATTAAATATTATAGTTAAAAAAAAGTTTGTCTTGTATCAATTTTTTTCAAATTTGAAATTTTTTATTAGTCATATTTCTTAATTTTTTTTTTTTTTTGCACGAATTTTAAAGTAATTTTACATTGGTGCTTTGCTTTTACATGATTTTTGAAAAATCACAGTCCGTATCCCCCCTTTTTCAAGGTAAGTTATGTCTATTTTTGCGCGATTTCATTTGCGTGTTTTCTGAGAAACCTCGCGTAAAACGAGACCCAGGTGTAATACAAAAACTCTGTCAGATAATGAAAATTATTCTTCATGTATAAAGTATGATAAACAGAGTAGCTAAAATTGAAAAAACATTAATCACAAAAACTATTTGCCAAGCACTTTCATGGTGACATATTGTAACTGATTCAAAAAACATTAATCATAAAAACTATTTGCCAAGCATTTTCGGTACCATGTACTAAAATCATGGTGACATATTGGAACTGATTTGCCAGTGCTTTCATTACCATGTACCAAAATCATGGTGACATATTGGAATGAATCAGTTCCAATATGTCACCATGATTTTGGTACGTGGTACCAAAAGTGCTTGGCAAATAGTTTTTGTAATTAATGTTTTTTTGAATATTAGCTACTCTGTTTATCACACTTTATACATGAAGAATAATTTTGATTGTATTTATTTAATATTCGATAAATATGTTCAAAGCTAATAATCACAGAGCAGTGCAGGTGAACTTCAATTTAATTAATCACGTCCATGTACATTAGTTATTATTTATATCTTATATTTATGATTGAGGCGGAGATAAAATTAAAAAGTCTTTACATTTCTTTATTTTTTTTATTATTATTTGTATGTTATTAAGTTTCATTACATGGTATCATGTGAATATCTCAAAATATGCATGAAGCAGGATATAGTCAATAAAGAGACCGTATTCTTCAATGGTCCTAAAAACCATCAGATTAATTCAATGCAAGCTTATTTTTGAAAGCAGAAAATATTAATTCATTCAAAAATTTAAATAATTAGTGCAGTAGATAAATATTTTCTTACATCTGCCAAACACGACAAGCCAAATTTGATACTCAAACAATACTGCTGGATTTATATTAAATTCAATAAACAAACTCTATTAATTATAAACAAGAATAACTTTTTTAGGCACTACTAAATTAATTAACTAATTCCTATGCAGAAAAAAAAAGTAACAATAATAAAAAGGACTTTAAACAGCTCTAGATATGAAAAAGATTAAACCTGATTACTACTATTAAGATTTTTTTTTTACTTCTTTTTCTATGTATTGATTTCTACTTTAACATATCATACCATTATACTTTTCTTAAACACTTTATCAATATTTTATTTATATCAAACTAACAGTTTTGACTATCCTGCAGTCATCATCATAGATCTTGATAATAGGAAATAGGATTGTCAAGATCTCTGATGATGACTGCAGGACAGTCAAAACTGTTAGGTTGATATAAATAAAAGTATTGATAAAGTGTTTAAGAAAGGTGTAATGGTAGGATATACTATTAAGATATGCAGTAATTTCTTTAATTATATATACAAATAGAATATCATTATTCTTAAGGACATAAATTAAAAATCTATTTTCTAAATAATTTTAAATCAGCTATCGATATGGTGTCTAAAAAATATTCACAATGCCTACAATTCTCAAAACAGATTTACCAATGAAAGAATTGAATAGTTACAAAAAATCAGATTAATATATAAGCCAAAAAATTTGCAATTCTATACCAAAAAGTTTGTTACCAAAACAAATGATAGGATAGAAAATATGGTGACAGATTTAATGTCAAGACATTATTATTACTTCAGTCTAAAAGAAATTGAAAACATATAATCCAAGAATATAGTATCCTTAACATACTCATTTAGGCAAGAAGTATACTTTATCCATAATTTGGCATGGATGTGTATTTGTTCACAATTATGTATGACCTCTGAAATTAAACTACTTGTGCTTCTACATTAAGAGTTTATTTAAAAAAACATCGTACGTTGTACAGGCTTAACACCTGCGTTTATATATGTAATATAGTTCGAATCCCACATAAAAAACATTGTAAAAATGGCAACAATTTTAATGTTTATGCAAGATTACAAATATTGAAAAATATTTCTCCAGAATAATATTCCTTTTTGTGAAAAAGTTAAATTATTAATAAAAAGTCGTGTACGTTTATTAGTTATTTATTATCAACTCTGTATAGAATACAAACCTAAAAAGTTCATAATTCTATACTAAATTTTTATCCTCAAAATATCCATAGTTTTTTTTTTCATAAAGCAATTTTTTTTTTTTTTTAACCAGTTTTGGAGAAAGGGCTCTTAGTAATATTCAAGTCCAATTAAATGACAGTAAATAATGAATTTAACCCCCCCCCCATTATAATACAGGTTATTTACTAATTACTTTTAATATATGATTTTTTTTTCTATAGTACAGGCTGTTTCATATCTGTACTCCAATATGTAATATATAAGGGGTTTGAACCTTTCACACGACTCTCAACTATCCACGCTATCTCATACTGCTGACACACTTGATCATACACATGTCGAAAATATAAATAATCACCAATCTACGTATTTCGTGCATTGATTGTATATATGTGTGGAGATGATAATCTGGACCATCTGAGGAGTGTTGGTTTAGCACGAAATACGGGCATTGGTGATTATTTATCTTTTCGATATGTGTGCGATCAAATATATCAGCAGTAATAGCGTGGATAACTATTTTTATAATTTTTCAAAAGATGCCACAACTTTTACTATTGTATCAAATTTCTACTATATATGCAAATAAAAATTTATTTGTATTCAAGAAAATGTAAATTTATTTGTTTTATTTTTTATTAAAGTAATTTTTTAAAGGAATACTTATTAATAAATTACAATAATATATTGCATTAAATTTTTAAACATTTTCTTATTTTAACGATTAATTAATTACATAATGAGTGCTTTTGTGCATTTTTGAAAATTTTCCAAATTCAAAACAATTTTGAATCCACGGTTTTAAAATAATGGTAGGTTACTTGCACATATATACAAGGTGTGAACATATAAATTTATAAAGAAAAACTACTGATTCTGAAAAGTAATTTATCCAGGTTCTACTAAGTTCTCTTATTTAAAAGTAGTAAAATATTATGACTAAACTCAAACACCTGATCATTATCAGCAGTCATAGAATATTTTGGTTATTATCTGTCTCCAGTTTTGTCTTATGCTTTCAAGAATAGTGAATTAGTCTTGCGTTGTTAGCCGAGAGGTATCACAGCCGCTATGCAAGCAAGTAGTTGGTTGCAGACGGTTGTGGGTTCGCGTCCCGGCCGATGCTATGACATATGGAAGAATAGTGAATTAATGTAAAGATTGTTAAAATGTAATGATATATGCCTTTTTATATTTTATTCACTCTTAATTAATTCTCATTTCTGATAATTGTTTAAAATTTTCAAAATCATTTTATTCTAACGGTCAATGCAAGAGTAATTGCTAAACAATAAGATAACTTTAGTAAAGACATCTTTTTAAAATCTAATGGCAGAAATAATTAGAAAATATGTTTTAAAAAGCTTTCAGATTGCTCTGCAGAACATGGTGAAAAACATGTGATTCATTCTAGACAGTTTTTTTTCTCCTAACGCACTCAAGGTACGTTTTAAGAGTATTAACTTTGTTTCATCTCAACTTCCCGATGCATCCTCTGAGAAAAATCTGAAATTATGTACACATTAAAGTAAAGAATATACAATTTCCTAGTAACAATAGAAGTTCTAGTATTATTAACAGAACAATTTTTAACACATTAATAAGAGAAGAGAGGATGTTTTAGGAAATGTTAAACCAATACTTCAAGTCAGGAAAGAGTTACATCAAAAACAATTGACTAAAATTGAAACGAATTAAAAATCAAGTCAAATAACTAGAGTTTATAATCAGAAAATGCTATTTTACATTACGTAATATATATATATGTGTGTGTGTGTGATCTATTTCTCTCTATTTCATCTATCATTTTAATATAGAGTTAATTAATCTTCTCACATTTCTAATCACTTTACTTGTAATCTTTTTCTTCATTCTTCTTTATATTCTTTTTTTTAAATGTGTGTCTATATATATATTAGTGGACAATCCCAAAAAATGTAAGTAATACATAGAAAAATTACATTACTAACATAAATAGCCCCCCCTCCCCCAATATTCAGTAATTTAATGATTTGAAAAAATATTTAAAATAAAAACAGAAATTAATAATAAAAAAATCTAAATTTTAATTTTTTAGTTCATAGTGAAACCATTGATGTAATAATGATCGCAAAACATCGTCACCCCCCCCCCTTCCAAGTGGCTATAACATATTCTTTTAAGATAAGTATAATAACTGAAATTTGAGGAAATTATTACAAAAAATATGAAAAAAGATACAAAAGCAGTAATGTTTTTTTTTGTTTGTTTGTGTGAGAGAGAGATGGCTTAATATATATATATAATTTTTTTTAATTATTTTTTTATCATTTGTTGTATGTCCAAAAAAAAAAAAAAAACAGATGCTATTTTACTTTTTTGTTAATTTTTTTTTTTTTTCATGTGTTATAGCATCGGCCGGGAAGCGAACCCACTAACCCGGGACAACTGCTTGTAATGCAGCTGTGCTGACCTCTCGACCACCAACGCTTGACTTGTTAATTATTTTTGTGTTAAAATATATAACTTTTAAATTAAATTGTACACAGATGCACACTTTATAATGTTTTCCTGAAGGTTTGTGATGGCAACATTTGAGTTGTATTTTTATATTGGACTATTTCCATCATCTAATATAAGTATTGAATGTCTTTAGAAAAATTTTACTTTATTTAAATATTCCAAATACATTCAACTGTTAGCAATAGCACACAGGTTAGTATATGCATAATGTTTTGACAGTTATTATTCTCCCATCTTCTTCAATAGCATGGGAATCGAACCTAGACCCTTAGATTCTTGAATATTGAACTTTAAAGTAACATTCTAACAAACTGAGAACTACTTTAAAATTCAATATTCAAAAAACCCTAAGGGTCCAGGTTCAATCCCCATGCTAGTACTATCGCTGGTCAGGCCAGCAACACCTGAGAAAGATGGAACAATAATATCTTTCGAAAGGTTGTACATATACTAACCTGTGTGCTATTACAAACAGTTTAATATATTTGGAATATTTAAATGAAGTTAAATTTTTCTAAAGACATTCAATACTAAGATGAGGGAAATAGTCCAATATATAAATACAACACACTTTATAAACTTGTTTAAAATGTATGCACTGCATAAATATGTATGGTTTGGAACCAAATGATGTGGATGGGAGACTATCTTATATCATTAAATGTAAAATAATATAAAAATACTGCAAATGCATTATGATTTTAATAAGCAATACTCCTTACTTTAATGTTAAATTTATAATAAATAAATACATTGAATTATTCAATCCCAACTACATCCCTTTTGCTCATTTATTAATTATTTGTAAAACTTATAAATATGTAATATAAAATGTAAAAATTTTAAGCAAAGGTTTAAAAGGCATCAAACAAATATTATAAGAATTAAAATTTGCTGCATTATGAAATCTTGACACAATAGAAGTTCCTATTGTTCAAAAATGATTAAAAAATTCCAGTAATAATGTGAGGGGGGGGTTAAGTTATTAAAAAGTACCTTACTTATCAGTACTTATATTATATATAAAATTGTGAGTAATATATACACCATCAATGCACAATGTCATTAAACATACACTATATAATATCCCAAACCCTTTATCCATATATTCATAACCACTTCTCACTTTAAAATCATTTGTTTACTATTAACGTTTTCACTAACTTCTACTCCACAGTATTTCAGAGTACTTTCTTATATATCTTTCATAATTTCTTTATCAAACAATTTACATTCTTCTAAAATTACCCAATAAATGTTTAATTTTCATCCACTTTATAAATTATTCTTTCTGCATTAACTTTCCTAATAAATGTTTTCCCCCTCATATGATCTTTTGAAGTCTTTCATATATTTTTAATTCATTTATTCAACTTAAATGTTACATTTTTTTTATAAGTTCATATCTCAAAAGTTTTCCCCCTGATTCTCTAAGCTTTCTTGCCACAAAAAGCTGCATTTCATACAAATGATTAGTAAATCTTTTAAGTTTGACTTAATGGGAATGCAAAATATCTTATATCATTGAAATAAATGATGTTTTTCATCCACTTTTGATAAGTTTTCAAAATTTATGCAATGAAGTTTATTTTTCACTGAGATGTGTTAAATTCTGCAAAATTCATAGTAATAATGAGTAGAAAATATTAAGTACTGTTATTTTAATAAGACCTACTGCAATTGACAAACATTATTTTGTTTTTTTGATAAACAGTTTCAGAGTTTTAATGTATTCTAATTTAATATCAAGGAACTCTAAATACAAATTGGTGAATAATACAGTAAGGGTGCATCTGCTTGCTAAGTCTACGATATAATCTATTCCATGTTCAGTATATTTGAATTTTTTAAAAATAAGTTTGGAATTCCCCCACCCACCCATGGAATTGGCCCTAAACAACCCAGCTGATTATCTAATATTAGTCAGTAAATGGGTATATTGTAACCATATATTTAATTATTTGGGTTAGATATATATTTAAAAGTATTAAAAAATTATTATATAAGATTACAATAATAATCAACAAAGCAACTCATATATAACATGACATTGCTTTTATGAGCTTGTATTTACAAGTACGTAATATAGAGAGTGTACCAACAGTTCAAACAAGCTCTTAATTGATAAGTGCAGTAAGAGAAAATATTTAAAATCTCTAACAATAAGTAAATTTCTTTATCTCTGCTATCATAATAAAGAGATTTTAAATTATATGTTTCAATAGTATGAGTTAAAGTAATTCAGTTAATTCAATTAGTTAGCAGTATTTAAAAGTTTATCTTAGTTTGTTTAATATTCCCTTGAAGGAATAAAATTAATATTTAAATTAAAGAAGAGTTAATTTAGAGCTTAATATTCTTTAAATATATTTAATAGATAAAGTTGTTCCATGCTGTTTGAAATGACTAGTTAACTGAGTTAGAATAATTAATTACTGATTTTTTAAAATAAATATTTTTTAAAATAATGGTTATGATTTATTAAATACCAATTTATATCAAAGTACTTAGATATGGGATTTTAAAATAGTGAGTATAAATGACTGAGAATAGCTCTAATTTTTAACTGATTTTAAATGCTAGTAAATAGCTAATTTATTTTCACTGTATTAAAAAATTGGTTATATTAATGTGCATGTGTGTGTAAGTATGTGAAGCATACACATGAAATACTGAAAGTTAAAAAGACTTATTAAAAGTAATAAGTGTATTTTAAAATATGGGCACAGTCAATCAATTTTAAAATTATTTAAAAACTAAGCTTTTAAATAATGTAAGAGAAAGAGTAAAAAAGAGGTATATTAATAAAAAAAATGTTTAATTTTAAAAAATCAGTTAATAATTGTATGCAATAATTGATTTAATAATTATTTAGAGTTAATAAAAATTGTCAATTACCAAGTTCATTTATCATCTAGACATCACATGACTAAAATTGTCAGCATTTAAAGTACAGAATTCAAGATCAGATCAATTAAAAGTTGATAATGACTATTAATTTAAATATTATAAAGAAGACTTATAACTTATTGGTTTAATGAACAGGAAATGCAGACTTAGTCTTGTGCATGGGTGGAGAAAAGAAGACACACACCCTAGTATAAAAATAGATACAAATAAACATTTAAACACTTTTACTTCTATTTCAGTTAAATTTTAATTTTATTTGTTTTGAAGTAAATTATTTGGGTTTTATTTGACTATTTTTATTTTAAGTCAATGTTAAAGTTTAAAGTTTTTAAAAAAAAACTAAGTTATCCATGCAGTGTTTGTCCTAAAAGCATAGATTCAACTGATTTTTCAAACAATAATTCTAAAAGATGTTGAAGAAAATTTTAAGTTTCTCAAAAAAGCCAAAGGAAAAATCACATAAGGAAAAGTATATTGTTTCATTGTTGTAATATTAGTTAAATTCTAAATTTTGCTATGACTATCTCTGACATATTTTAATTATCACTTAATTAGTTATAAATATTAATTATTTGCTACTAAATAATAAATTTATGTAAGCATTGACAATTATTTAAAATTACTTATAAAGTTATTATAAAAGACAAATATGTGAAAATTAAATTTCTAATTATCATAATAACAGACTATATCCAGTTTGTTTCATAATAAAACAAATACCTTAAGTTTACTTATTCTTCTATTTATTTGAATATTCCATTTTTTAAATTGTGGATTGCTTCAAGTATATTGCTATTATATTTAAAAAAATAAATATAATTTAACTTTACTTTAGTCAGCTTGTTCTAATAATAAAACTTCATAAGGAGAAATTTTAGAAAAAGAATTATTATTCTGTTATTTGCTCTTCTGATTTTTATTTCCAGTAAAAAAAAGTGTTTTGGAAAAAAAACTTTT
Source organism: Epiperipatus broadwayi (assembly GCA_028023455.1). NCBI lineage: Eukaryota > Metazoa > Onychophora > Udeonychophora > Euonychophora > Peripatidae > Epiperipatus > Epiperipatus broadwayi. Next base: position 3,372,375 of record JAQFVV010006207.1, read on the forward strand.
CGCCATTAAAATCATTTGCCATCAGTTTCTGTTATTTGACATTTGTAACTTTTCTCAAGATATTTCTACATATTTGCATGTCTGATATACTTGGTAAAGAGATAGTGCTTCCTATACAAAGGAAATGAACTATTTAATCTCTAAAATGGTTCTATAGTTATCTTGTATTTTTATATACATATTTAGAATTATAATAATCATTAGCTTATACATATTATATTATGATTATTATTAGTCATATTATAAATGTTTTATATGAATGGTGTTTCAGAGGTGGAACTGGTAAGATATACAATAGAATGTTTTATTTTATATGTTGGTTTTATTATTCCAAAGTTTCCCAAATGAGTATTTAAAATTATAAATGATTGTATCCAAAGGTATAATAACCTTTTTTTGTATATTGTGAAAACTATTTCATGAATGAAAGTGTTATAAATATCAGTATGTGTATGAGAATTTTAAATAGTTTATACATAAAGTGCTGTCACCATAATCTTAAACCAAGTGAATGAATTATTTGCCTTTTGTATGCATGATTAACAATTGCTCATATGTTTATTATTATTATTAGCTCCATGCCTTTTATTACTAATAGTATTTCTACAGCAATATACTTTTATACATGAAAGGCAGTGTGGATCATTTGTTCATTGACATTGCATTTATATAGTACCAGATGTTCAATTGAAATTTTGCCAGTTCATATTTTCCTTGCCTACTATGCCTAGAATTTTAATGTTAGAATATATTTTGGTATATAACTGCAGGCATATGCAGCTTTACAATTTATTATTAGCTCCACCATAATTTGTTTAAATTTTAAATAGCATCATTATTTCCTCACCCCAACATGGATATTGTTAATATTGTGTTTTTATATTGCATAATATTTCTTTCTATCATATTAATATTTATTAATCACTTTCACACTGCTTTTTTAAATACTATTTTCAATTAAGTGTATAATATCTCATAGTAACCTAGACAAAGGCATAGAGATATATTGTTTTGCATTATGGGTACTGGGTTTGAAAATAAAGATTTATTTTAGGGAAAAGATAACTATTAGGAAGCAAATATCACTTATATAATAAAATTGTAGAAAGGGTTTTCAGACAGGTACATCAATGTATTAGTTAATAATATCTGTAAATTATAGATAGTAAATTAAAAGAAACAATAATAATTATTATAAATAAATATTATTATTATACGGATTATTATATGTTGTAAATAAATGTTTTATTATTAATTAAATACATTTGTTGTTTTATTGCCATTATAATATCATTTCATAAGCATATTTATTTATCAGAAAATCTACTTTAATAAGATTTGCATTAATAATTATTTTTAAGAGTATATTTCAATGGTCACATAGCATTCATACATTCATTTTATTTAATAATTATTTAATTATTTTACCTGCATTCTTAGAAGATAAATATTATATTATTTATTTCATTTCATGTGCACTTGTTGTGTAGTGGGCAGCATAAAAAATGTCCTTACTGCCTTCTACATTATTTTGATATTGCTTATTCATTTTGCATCAGAAAATGTCAGATTTCTGTGTTTTATGGTCAGTAGAAGTGAAATAGTTGTATTTAAATAATTGTAAGGTCTTTAGAAATGTTTTTCAAGTTACCAATTATATATGATTTAAGTATTTGAGTATTCAATTATCATGGAATTTCATTTCTATTTTCTTAAAATATTAAGATTCCAAAATAAACTAAAAGAAATATCAAATGTTCCATGTCTAGATTAAATAATAGTCATTTTACTTTTGTTAAGAAGTTAAAGTATTAACATTAGCAGTTTTTTTTTCATGTCCATTTTATTCAGAATTTGAACACTGACATCAAGATATCCTAAAATTGTAAAAAAAAAAAAAACTATATTTGCGATATGTTTTTTTAAACCTGAAATTAAGATATTTTAAACCTGTAAAAGAACTCATATTTGAAATTAAGATATTTTAAAACATAAGATGTGATGTTTTAAATTTGCAAAAGAACTTATATTTAAGATAAATACAATATTTTTAGAACTTAAGATAAGATATTTAAGAATGAAAAGAACCTATACATGAGATAAAAGATATTTTAAGAACTAAGAGAATATATATATATATATATATATAAAATATACAAACCATCATACAATTACAAATATCCAGTAACGCCCTCTGTTTAAAGATCTATATCTCAATAATAGCAAACCTTAAAATGATACCACTTTAAGGTTGAATGCTAAACGATGTTAAATATTGAAATACAGACCTACTCAAACACAGAGCATGAAATTTTAAATAAGCAAACGATCTTAAATTTTGCTAATAAACTAACAAGTTTACAAAGTTATTAAAGACAAACTAAACATTAGATTTTAATCTTTAAATTCCTCCCAAACTATAAATGAAAAGAAAGTTACTGTTAACACTAACTGAAATAATTATAGAAAATATACAAACCATCATACAATTACAAATATCCAGTAACGCCCTCTGTTTAAAGATCTATATCTCAATAATAGCAAACCTTAAAATGATACCACTTTAAGGTTGAATGCTAAACGATGTTAAATATTGAAATACAGACCTACTCAAACACAGAGCATGAAATTTTAAATAAGCAAACGATCTTAAATTTTGCTAATAAACTAACAAGTTTACAAAGTTATATATATATATATATAAAAGAATCTATTTTAATAATTGTATTTAGCTGTGGTATTATCTACAAGAGGACTCACACTCTAGAGGGGGGTTCAAAATCCATGTCATATGGTGCCTGTATGTGTAACTTTGGATTATTCACCTGGCCTGTGACCACCCTTATGGATCTGCATAGTCACATAGTTGGCTTTTGGTGACCAACTTAGTGGGCTTCTCTTGTTCCCTCACGCTTTGGTCGGTCAGTCATTATGTTACAATATATATGCTACACTTATTAAAAATTTAATTGGTATAGGAGATATCTCTGGGTTGCAGTGATAATAAATGTAAAATGTAGCCTAATGAGGGTTTTATTATTTTTTTATGCACTATCATATACAATTAATTGAAGCAATATTATTTTTTAAAAACACATCTTTAGTCCTTTTTAAACTCTTAAAATGTTTATCTAACTGATAAAAAAATTGGCCAATCTCTGCTCAACACACTTTCGGCTCCATTCTTATATCTCTTACAAAATGATCAATATGGCAATTTTATTCTTATTTAAATACAATTTCTAGTTTTTAAATAAGAATAATATTGCTATATTGATGTAGTTTACTTCTAAGGCAACTAACTGATGATGATGAAGGCCAAAACACATGATGAGCGAAGATTGGCCAATTTTCACATTAATACATAACATTTAAAAGTTTAGAAAATATTGTAGATGATACATGAAAAGTTAATATCGCTTCAGTATATATATATACAAAGAAAGATAGATCACTAGATACTGAAATATTGATTCTTCAGTTAATAATCCTAAATTTTACAAAGCAAAAAAAAAATTTTTTTTTTAATGAAATGACTTTCTTAAAATAAAAAATAAACACACAATTGTAATTACGATCTCATTTATTCTTAATAATGTTCTGTGCTCATATCACGGATCAAGTAATATTGAAATCTGAAAAGCTAAAATGCATTTACAGAGTAACATTTTTTTTAAAAAAAAAAGAAGTTATAATTAAAATTTCTTCCTTCACTTGAATAGTTTTCTAAAAGCAATAAAACACCACAAGTGGAAGAACATCAATTAAAAACAAATTAACAGATTGGAATATCTCTGCTAACTTTTAAAGAGTTCCATCTCAACTTGGTAATTCAATTTAAAGTTCATTAAAAATTTTCATATTTTATTTATTTTCATTAAAAAAAAAAAAATGACAGTATTTACAAATAAATAAACGACAATTTAAACTTATAAGATACCACCAAAACAAATAAAAATATACAAATGACGCATTGAAAATAAAGTGGAATTTAAAATTTCAGTAAATTATTTTTTATATATCAAATTATTTCTATTTGTATATAAATTCACTTCAACACTTCACATTAATCATTTCTTATTTATAATTAATAATAAATATTAACTGCCAATAAATAATTGTATGGATATTTACTAGGAAGATCTGACATTAAACCAACGAATGAACAAAATAAACTCATCAGTTCAATTCAAAGTAAGATTATCTCTATTTCGTTGTTTGTTTGTTTTTTTTACCTAACTCAGCAGAAGACTGTTATTCCTAAATCTGCCAGTAAGCAAGTCTTCACAGGGCTGACTAGGAGTTACAAATTCAAAATAAATAAATAAATAAAACCCATAGGAACAATTTTTAATTTAAAAGTACTAATATCAGTAATATAATTATTCTGTTTTCAAACAATGATTTTAATGAGAATGTAATCATATGTATATATATCATCATCATCCTCTTCATTTTCAACCATTACTAATCCACTGCAAGATGAATATATCACCAAGTTTAATACAGTTTCTATGATCTCTAGCTTTTCTTTTCCAATTACTGGTTAACCATTTGTAGCTGTCTACTTCTTACTGAGATTTCTATTTATATATATATATATCACATAATATATATATATATATATATCACATAATAGATCTTGTTGGATATCCATTTGTTTATATGTCTTCTCTCATGTGTTGATATAGATGTCGCTGTATGTACTTTAAATCGTGATGATATATTGAAAAGGGCAAAAAACATAATTTGCCGAAAAAGGCTTTTATATGATAATTTTATAATTTGTAATCTTTGTTGCTTGTATATATGTATTTTTAAACATATTATTGACTATTGTATATATTTAATATGTAATTATTTAGTATTTCTACATAAATTTGGCTTGTTGTTGTTTTTTTTTTTAAAAAAAAAAAACATTTTTTCTACTATATTTTTATTCTATATATCTTCAGAAATAATTAAGACATAATACAATTTTTTGTATATACAAAGAATTATTCCTTCTATACGTATCAATATGACAATTCAGCTCAATTATAAAAACCATTTATTCATATTTGCTTCACAATGACCAGAAAAAGATGGTCCCATCTTGAACTAGCTTATCATAAATACGTGAACACAATGTATATTTAAATAATTAAAAATAAGAGAGAAATTTAAATTAACTCGAACATTATCAAAATTCCAAATTAAACAGTCTAAATTTAAACTATAATGACAGAATAAACAATTATTCTTTTTAACATTTTTAAGTCTGCATACACAAAATGTAGGTGGGATAGTGCTTTGAATATTTTCTTGTTGGTTTTATATGTTGGAGATATATACATAATTAAAGCTATAGTTGCAAATTTTTCAGTTCAAATTATGGGAGACAAATGTTTATTCATTAAAACATAATTACTTTACCATTTAAAAATATGTGTCTTAAAAAATAACTAATGGTTTTCTCTTTTTTATTATTCTTAGCAATTAATTCCCACTAAAACTCAACACAGACTCAGCCTGATTTTAGATTCCATCTATTGAACAAATCTAAAACTAAAATATAGAAGTTTGTACGATAAAATTCACGACTAGCAATTAATTTTAAATAAAAACAAATATTCATAGCCTGTGCCAGACAAACATTCTTAATGAGTTACACAAAAAACAAGAGAGCTAAAGAACTGTAATTTATAATATATAAAACAGAGTACTAAAGCATCCTCTAAAAAACCTTATGACAAATCCTGGATATTATATATAAAATCTAATATCTTTATTTCATATAGCACTTCATTAAGAATGAATCTTTGCTCTAATTCATATATAAATGACTCTTGCCTAGAAAAAAAAGTTAATGTATAAGGAAATTCAGAATATCATATTCTCTGGGAGTTGAAATTGATAAATAGCATAAGCAAGGTAAGCTATGTTTAAAATCAAAAAACCCTACTTGATTTCACCTTGTACAAAACTACCACCTACTGTAAACTTGAGTAATTATGATATATTAGATGGAAGTATCCAGGTGCACTAAGTCCAAGTCAAAGCTTCTCACTAGAAAATTGCATATAAAATTCATTATTACTATTAAGTAGCATCTATTGATTATTCAAGCCCACAATAGATGGCAGGTCTGGAATACAATAATCAGAATTTGCTATTATATGCTGTTATGTGTAGGATAAAAAAGGAGGGAAAGTTATAGTTATTAAGATAAATGTTTGAAATACAGACATTCTTCACATACCTGGAGCCTAATTGTGAATATAGGGGATTTGAACTCAGACTTTCAAGTACCCAGAAACTATCCACACTATCTCATACTACACATATGGTCATGTGTATCAGTGGTATGAGATAGTGTGGATAGTTACCAGGTACTTTAAAGTCTGAGTTCAAATCCCCTATAGTTATTAAGATAAAGGATGAAACTAAAAAACAAAATATATGAACTAAAAATAATTTAGAACAACCCTTTTATTATTAATAAGTAATTAATCAAGTTACTAATATTAAAAAACTTACATTATAGTTTAAGGGGAGCAAAAACTGATTAAATATTTTGCCATGACTAAAAATGGTCTATATAAACTTAAATAATGATAATAAAATAAAGAAAAACAATTAGATATACTTGAGACATGACTGGGAAAAGTTGAAAAAAATAAATAAAATAATAAATTAATCAAACAGAAATGAATAAATTGCAAAGACAATATTCTTAAAGGCAACGGTAATTTGATAGATGTATTAGAAAAGGAAATAATGATGGAGGAGTTAAATAATTTTTAAAAGGGTAGTAACTAAGATAATTTAATACAAATACATACAAAGTCATAGAGAAAGTTAACGGATGTGAAATTTGTCTCAAAACATATACCAAATAATAATGTACATGCTTATATATATTTACAACATAGTGATATAATATTGGTAAGCTGAATCAAAATGGTTCAGTTTTTATATTTTCCCCTGGAAATAAATATTTTCAATTTGTATATTTTTAATATTGTGTATTAAACATGTTCTCTTTAGATGGATGGATAGACAAAAGAATTAAGAAGTCTTACATTTGGCTATATGGAACAGAGACTTACACATTTAGCTAATAGGAAAAATATTTCAACTGTTTGCTGCTTAGAAAACCATATGGTACATGAGACTGGACATATAATCAAGTTGTAATCTACAAACCTTTAGTTTCAAATCCACAACTCAATCATTTCACTAAACCATACTAATGATATCAAGATATTAAAACTTTTGAAATGTGGTGATGAAGAAAAATATGGATCAAGAAAAAATCAAATGATAAGATTATGTACGTTACAGAAAAGATTACTTGTTCATAAAACAACAACCAGAAGATGAATTAGATGCACCATACAAACTCCATCACTTTTCAGAATGATAATAGAGAAGATATATGGAAAACAACTAGGAAAGAGACATAATTTCACCATATATTAACTACATAAAAATTGAGATTCTCAGAACTAAACTATAGTTTAATTAAAATAAGTAGCAGAAGAACATACATTGTGAAATATTTGAAATATTCTTATTAGATGTTTCAATCAGTCTTTGATAAAGAGTGTTTATGTGTTAAAAATATTTATAATGATAAAAATTAAAAGAGTGAAAAAATGGAATGACATTTAATTATGGAGGAAATAAGATTGTTTTGACAGGGACAACAATTGAGTTACTCAGCTTTGACAATAGTGTACATGCAGATGAAAAAGGAAATATGATGATGGGTATTAACATAAAAAACATCTCAATTTCTATCAAAAATGTTTAAGTAACAATACTAAATTACTATGCAGCTTTTTATTTTAGCGACCTCAGTTTTATGTGAACCCACAAAATATCCATGATTTTCTCAGCTTATTCTTAACATATACTTCTATGTGATGTTTTGCTAGTATATATTTTGTAAATCCATTGCCCAAAAATATTTTTCTGGTAATCAATGAATAAGAATTTTCACTTTTTATGCAAATAATCATAATTTATCATTTGTAATGAAAGCCATGTTGTTTACAAGGAAGCTGTTACTCCAAAGCATTTAAAGCATGTTAAATAAAAATAAGTAAAATAATTTGTATTTTTAGTGCACTATATTGTATCTGCACTATAAATGATTACAATTCTAAAAATATATGTAGTACTGAAGATTAATCTTTTCAAGTGATTGATGCTACAAATAATTAATTGATCTGCACTTTGCCCATAGCATTTGATCATTTATGCAATAGGATTGCCAATACATCCAATTGCTTTCTATAGGTACTATGTAGGTGATTATTATAAAGAACAGTCGCTATAAAAGAGTGTCCTCAAGTGTTATATATATTCAGTATTATGATTATTATCAATACATATATATTATTTTACATTGAAAATAAATAGTTCTACCTTGTAAATTATAAATATCAAGCAATTTAAATTAATTTACAAAATATATCTCAATTGATTTAATACTTTTTTCCTTAACTAGTATTGTTTATATTAACCCTCTATGTAACAATGCAGGAATAAATTAGAGAGTCATACACTTATGGCATAAATTATAAAATGCTGTGACTAGACAGGCTATCAATTATTTATAGCAATAGTTATTTTAAAAGAGCAATCATAAGCATTACCTATATTGTATGCAGTTACTACATTTTTGACCCTTTTTAAATTAATGGTTAATATGAAATATTAGATGTTTTTGAATGATTGGGTATTAACTTTATGATGTGCTCTATGGTCAGGCAGGATATGAGCCAAATGGAATGATTGTGCCCAATCAAATCTGCCTTTGAAAGGTGAAGTATTATCAAAGTTTATATAATTAAAAATTGTATTAAGAAAAAATATCTTATTTTTTAATAATCATGGAAAGTGTATATAGTAGAATATAATAATGGAAGTTACAAAAGATTACAATAACCAGAAACATCCATATATTCATTTTTTTTATACTGAGCCCTATCACAATATTTTGGATACAGATTTATATTATCAGTTTTCTACATTATGTATAGAAAGATTGAGTAACTATATTGTTGCTTCCACCAATTATTGCTGCATGTAATATATTCTCTCAGTATTAACTTATCTTCTAAAAAGTTATACAGTCATGGGCCATAAAGATATGTACTATGCTATCTTTGAAACTAATAAAAAAATACTCGAGATCAACAATAACCCAAGAGAAGCTAAATACTCTAGCGATCCTTTTCATTGAAAATCAAAAAGAGGGAGTTTGATTTTAATTCAGTTTTAGCACACTTTTCCAAGCAAAAAGATAGAAAATAGATTTTTTAAATATTGTTTTATATTGTTTCTATATAGTTTAAATTATTGCACTATTCAATTAATATTTTTTTAATTAAAAAATATTTATTTATAAATGTTATTTGTTTTATTTATACATATAAACTGTATTATGATGGGCCCATGAGAAATATCCCATCTGGCCCTGCATTAACTGAATCTGGCCCCGAATTAAGTGAATCTAGCCCTACCTAAGGTGAAAGTTTATTTTAAAAAATAAATGTATAAGAGATTATATTTTAAGGAATTTAAGGAACATATATATTAGACCTACTATATCTTTTCACATCTGTGATAAATGTCTAATCTTGCGATCCTGTCAAATAAACCCTGAGATGTTGTCCGATCTCATCCAATAACGTTATGTTTTCATTTATTTAAATAATATTTACTAAGGCTGTACCTTAGGAATAAGCATCTGAAAAATTCAAAGGTAGGGACCTCTACAAGTCTTAAACACAAACTTACGCTATGAAGAAAAGAGGGAATCCTTCTTTACTTCAAATTTTGTTCTATATAATTACAATATTCTATATTTCTTTTGCTTTCACTATTTATAATATTAGGCAAGTTTTCATTTATTTAAATAAATAACACAGTACTTTGTTGTATGTAATTACAATCTACATTTTTTTATTTTCACAATTCATATTAAAAATTCTCATTTTAGTTGAAAACTAAAAAAAAATGTGACGTGATAAGTTGAATTTTTAAAAAAAAAAAAAAAAAAGATTTAGTTGCAATAAATATTCTAACATTTTTTTAAAGAAAATACGAAGAGGGAAAGAAGGAAATATATATTTTTCATTCATGTAAAATTTATTTTATTTTTTTATCATAGAATTAAAAATTATCAAGTTCTATTTAGAATAAAAAGTTATCTAAGCAACTTTAACTATTCTTAATTTGATAAACACGCAGTATTTAAAATACTTTCGTTGCACTATGAAATCAATATTTTTTAAAATTAGTTTTAAGAAAATAATTCCAAGCAATAAACTTAAATTTGATTATTTAATAAAAGTAACAAGTCTGTGAAGAAACTAGGATCATTATCTAAATCATATTTTATAACGCAAATGTTTATAGAGATTAATTTTATTCTTTAATTTAGATGAAAGATAATCATACTGTTACGCTCTTTGTTTCATATTCAAATTCAATTATCAAACTATTCTAATTTTATTTCATAAAGTTATAAAAATACAGGAAGTTTAGTGCTAAACATTTGAAAATTGAAATCTGAGATCGATATTTTATATGTATATAATAGAATGAACAAAAAAATGAATAAAGAAAGGAAGCTAAGTGAATATACTCGCATGAATTAACAAGTTTTGGATTTGATTATTTTTACAATAAAGAAAAAAAAATCAAAATTTTTAAGATATTTAATATGGAAAAAATTCTATATTATTTTTCAGCTATTCAATAAGGTTGAAAAAAATATATCTCGAAAACTAATAATTATCATAATGCCTGTCTTTTAACAGGTAAACAATACTTATAAACAAGATAATCAATTTTCTATATTCCTAGAAATATAATACTTTTTAACAAAATGTATTAAATTTCTGAAAAATAAGGGGGGAAAAAATGTTACAGTTTACTGAAAAATAATACTTTTTTTTTAAAGGAAATAATAATTGATTTTTCTCTCTCTCATTTTTTTTTTTTAAAGTTACAGGTTTAATCAATATCTAAATTAATTAATCAAAAATAAAAATAAAAAAAATTTTGAAAATTAAATAGAATATTTTTTTAATATATATTGAATTTTAAATTGATAATTGAATTACCAAATTTATATATTTCAATATGTATGAAACTAATCAAATCTTTTAAATTTACCATATCTTTGAAAGCTTGATCTGTCGTGACTTGTGGTCCAGTATAAAATTACCCAGACAAGCCTCTTTCCTTATTCATAAATTTCGTAAAAAAAAACTCTATTTATCAGATGAATTAAAGCTCATTAAACATCACATGATCTCTATTTCTTATGCTAGCACATAACTGTTATTAAAACAGGCAAAATATTGAGCTTAGATTGAAAATATTAATGTATTTTCAATTTTACTCTCATAGTTTTGTAGTTAAGTGGAGATAAAAGATGGCTGCTGGAGGGTTGCATTAGATCCTAAGATCTAGGTGCAGTGCTCTCAGATCCAAAGCTCCTCACTGATGAAGGCCACAAGTCAAAAACTAGTCTGGTGATATTGGATGAGTAGGCACTAGATGGGAATTTTATGCACAAGCCTTCTGGCATCCATTGATTACTCTGGCTTGCACTGAATGGCATTACTGTATAGAGAGTTTTGCCTGTTTTAATGAATTAAAGATGTGAAACATCTGAAAATCCATGCAGAAATGACAATTCAACTTTCTGTTCATATATATGAACTATGACCTGTTTAATTTAGAGTTTGAATGCTTTAGCAGTTGGATGTACACAAGCACAACATATTGTTTAACTTATCAGTATATAAATATTCATATTTCAAAAGGGATGGGAATAGTTTATATCCATATAATAACACCAATAAAAAGAAAACAATAGGTTGCAAAACTGCATTAGTCCATTACTTTCAATGTACATATAAATAATAAGTAGAATGGCATGCCATAAGTTCAAATCCAAGTGAAACATATAAGCTCAAAAAAATATTTCATAATCAAGTTATCTAGACTAATTAATTAATTTTCTTACTATTCTTATTTTGTTATGCAAGCCTATCCAATTTCAAAAGTATTAACATATTTTCCTTGAACTGTTCAATGAGAATAAAAAATAAATATAGTACAAAATGAGCAAGAAAATGTGTCTGTAGCAGGACCCAGACAGAACAGAAAGTGATGATAAATAAAGATAGTAACCTCTGATATTTATCCCATGACAAAGGCCACACATATATATATATATATAAAATAAAGTGTAATGAAGAATAATTACTGCTGCTGTGTCAAGAGTAAGCTACATACTGTAATAACAACAATAGGAATTTAAAATATGAGTATGTTTTGTGTGTCATTTTCAGATCAAAACTCATAAAACATGAAAAATACAATTACACAGTACTTACGTATTAGACCTGCTGTGACATTTTATTTTGTAATTTCCTGGCAAAATTAATATACATAGTATTTTTTTACTTTTAAGTAAAATTTGAGAACTGCTTCCTGTGTTTACAACAGTAGAATGCCGTACATTTCTCCAGAGGGGGAGATATATTTTTGACAGCAGAATGCCATATTAAAAACTCACAGCAGGTCTAATACATAAGTACCAGTTACACTAACATTTAATATATAAGGATGAATTTCATTATATAATTTTAACATGTGTGAATTTTATAAATTCATCTTAAAACACATTAAATTATATAATGAAGTTAGCTATAAATATTTAATCTATTAATTCATTGTTGTTCTGCACAAAAAATTATTACCTACTTACAATACAGTTTAATAGTATGTGTATGCATTGAATAGCCAACAAACCTCAATCAAAACAACTCATATAGAGACTAAGATTTTTTTTACATTTATATATTTATATATTACAAATTAACAAAAAATATATTACATTAAAATATGAAATTGTATATTTTTTGTACATCATAATTATATAAAAAAAATGACTATCAGGATTTAAGAAAATAAACCAAGATGTCAGACCTATATGCAAATGACATTTTCTAACTCATTGTTGAAATTTGCATATTACAATTGTGTTGATGCTTTAGAATTAGTACAATAATACTAACATAATTAACTTTAGCTAAGAATAACTAGACATTCAGTTCTTCATCAGTTATGCCAATATATTAAGCACTATTAATCACAAGTCAAAATTAGCTAGAATCTTGAAAAAAAAAATTTAAAATATCTCAGCTGTGATCCACCTACCATTTTGATTCTGATTGTCACATGACTCTAGAACAACTGATCACATGAGTGATACTTTTAAAAAATGAAATAAACGATGTGAAAAAATATGTTAGTAACTAAAATAGAGACTAAGATAAGAATATTAAATAATAAGCAGTGGAATTTATCATATCTTTTATATATTAGAGTTCTAATTATACCTTTCTGGGCAAACAGTGACCTAATCAATCCATTGTTTTTAAAGAAAATAAATAATACATGTGTAAAAAAATGACAGAATGAAACCCTATTAAAAATTATAAATAAAAACAATTTAATTATTATTCACTAAATAAATAGTCATATTATTTATTGTTTGGAAGTTCAAAAGATGTATAAAAACAGAAGTGACAAGTTGTACCATGGTCCGTTAACTTTAAGTTCCAGAATCTGTCCTTCTACCAATACATCAAACCTGAGATATATGTAAAATACAGTCAAATTTTATAATTCAAAACATTCCACTTCTAATATTTGCAAAAAATGTAAGTATTAATATATAATTTTAACATGGTAATTAAATATTTGTCTGAAGGTTTGTAATGATGGTATATTATAAGATCTGATATGTTGGATTATTTCCATCATTTATGAGTGAATGTTGAATGCAAAGAAAATTTTAAACTTTATTTAAACTTTCCAAATACAAACAACTTGTTAGAAATAACACACAAATAGACAATACATGTTTCGAGTAGTAGTATTCTCCACTCTTCTTCAGGTGATGCTGGCCTATATGCACAGTGACAATATTCACTTAGAAGTGGAACTCACATCTTTAGATTCTTGAATATCGAATTTTAAGGCAAACATTACCAACTGAGCTATTCTGTCAAAGGCAACATATAGTAGAAATTAGATATATTTATATATGAGGGTTGGTTCAAATCCTCCTGAGTCCTTCAATTTTTTTTTTATAACAAGTCTAATTTTTTTTCCTAAGAGCAAGATTAATCTCCATACACTGTGTATTGCTACACTGGGTTGACTTATAGGATTATTTACCATTGTCATATGAGCAGATTCCTTGAATTTTCTTCTATGCATTTTTTCCTCTTTATCCAATATCTTTGTATTTTTCCTCTTAAGCATATAGTCATTAGTACATACATGATCTGCTATGGTAGACATATCTGTTTTTTCTCTTTTAACCATTAGTTTGTGCTCCTTCAATCACTGCTCAACAAGGTGACAGGTCTCACCAATGTATTTCCTTCCACATCCACATGGTATTTCATAGATGCAGTTTTTGTTCTTCAGCATTTCCAGTTTAGGTCTAAGCGAATATTGTCACTATGCATATAGGGCAGCAACACCTGAAGAAGAATGGAGAATAATACTACTCGAAATGTTGTGTAATTACTAACCTGTATTGTCTATTTGGGTGTTATTACTAACAAGTTGTTTGTATTTGGAAAGTTTAAATAAAGTTTAAAATTTTCTGTACATTCGACATTGACTCATAAATGATGAAAATAATCTAACATACCACTTCTGGTAATTAAATATGTTTTAAAAACTGAGGTTAACATTAATTTATGATTAAAAAAAAGCACAATTTTTTTTTAATCAATTGTGGTTTTTATTTGTACAAAGTCTCTTATTAATTGTGTAGCTAATTCAATTGAAAGAAACTAATATAGTTAAAACTTTATCTGAAAAATAATAATAAAAAAAAGACTGGTTGTGAGGAGAGCAGTTTTTGTTTTGATTAAAATCTTTGACAAAAAAAAACAGATTGAAATTTATTAGTAACAAAATTGTAATTATAACTTTATTAAACGCACAAACGTAAGCTTGTGGTTAAACACCTGTAGAGGTCCCTACTATCGCATTTTACAAGCATATTCTCGAAGTTATAGCCTCAGTAAATATTACTTAAGTAACAAAATTGTAAGATTATTATGTATTTATTTTATTACTGTATAAAATGAAAATTAATTAATTCCTATCTGACTAAAATATATTTGGTTATATACTTATTAATTGTATAATTTTGCAGTTTGTAATATTATAATTGACTATTTATTAGTCTGCATTCAGAATAGGTTTTATCTACCTGTTTAAAGAAGTTTATTTAAAATTCTTTGTATCATTAATTTCAATCCCTGTAGTCAGGTTGCAATCTTTAGTTCTATATAAGCATATTAGACCAATAATAAGGGTGTGATTCCACTCTTATTGTTAAAAGGAAGTTGTCTTGACAACAGTTAGAAATTGTTTGATAGTTATTGACATTGGGATTGTCTAAATGTTGACTATGTTATTTATATGCCAATAAACATCACATGACTACCACCTCTTATGCTTGTGGCAATATGTATAGTGAGTTTTGCCTGTTTTAATGATTATATATATGGTAAGATTGGTAAAAAATGAAACTGAATATAATTTCAGCTCATACTGAATATAATTATATTAAAACATTAAGATTCAAATTTATTCTAATTTATTTTTTAAGTAATATTAAAATTTGTCATGTTGTTGAAGAGGTTTTCCTGAATCTGTTCCAATAAGAGATATATTATCATTTTCAATTCAGAGTTTGGCTATTACATATAACATTATATAGTTTTAGTTAAACAATGAATTAATAGAGGATGCTAAACTGACATCATATTGTAAGATACAATTATGGAAGAATAGAATTCAAATCAGAAATACTGTTAATTAATTTGATTAATTACATATTTAGTTATATTTATAATCAGAACTTATAAAAATTTAATAATAAGAATATGAATGTGTATAATTATATATTGAAACCATAAAATGAGATGTAACCTCAGTGCAATAATGTGGAAAAAGTGTATCTAAGTCAATAATGTGGAAATGTGGTTGAGACGGCTGAGATCTCGGTTGAGATTGAATATCAAGAGGTCTATTGTCCCTCATCTGACTTGCAATAATTATACATACAAATTTTATCAATTTCCACATAAGCTAAAACTATTCTATACTTTTATAATAGATTCGCATTTAATAAAATAATAATAAAAAATTTTCAGGGTTTCATAATAATACGGATACTCTTAAAAATTCTATTTTAATAATAAATACCTTTACAAATATATTGCTTTTTTACTGCAAGCACTAACTAAGAGTAACTTAATCTGTGTTTTAAAACTAAGGCTAGTAAATTTAAATACAGAATTGATTAATAATTTATCTCAGGGTTATATAAAATAAGAAAATAAATGCACGTATATCAAGAGTCTCTATACATTCTAGGATACGATAACGTAAAAGGGATTTTACGTATATTATCCTACCCAATACTTTTATGTTTCAGATAGCATTAATACAATAACGATGTTTTTAATCCAAAATAGATTTCATGTATAGGCTAATCTCTTAAATATGACTTTATATCGTAAATATGTAATGACAATGTTTCTTTAATGATAAAAAAGAAATATTAAAAAATTAATAATTACTTTATTACGCAATATAAAGTAAATGATAAAAACACATAATACCAAAACAATTACATAAAATATCTAATAAATATTACTATTTGTTTCCTAAATCTAATTTAAACTTGAGATGATATAAAGTGGGTTATCAGACGGTGTTGTGAATACATCAATACTAAATACGAATAGGTTGTTAAATATTTCAAAATAATCTTCAATTTAAATAGTAGAGAATAATAGTTATCATCATCATCATAAAAGTTTTATAGCTGTTCTTAATTAGTTTGTTTTATTAACCAATCAATTATCACTCAACATCACTTACTAATGCTGGATAAGTTTTCACTCTTTTAAGAGAAGTAAGTACAAATCATTGTTTAGCAGAACTATATGATTTTTACAGCATTGGGCTTATTTATTTTACCTCAAGATTCTTTTCTGGATTCAATTGCAGACTTAAATAGATTATTAGGCTGCATTGAAAATTAATACTAACATATAAAAGTGATGCACAAAATATTCCTTACAGATTTACTCATCAACTCTACTTTGAGGTTGAAATTTAAGAATTCGTAAAACATATATTTAATATCTAACATAAGGCTATATATATATATACCTGTACAAACAATGTAATATATAGGGTATTTTGAGCTCAGACTTTCACACAACCCTCAACTCTCCACACTATCTCATACTACGGATACACTTGACCACATATATGTTTAAAAGAGAAATAATCACCAATATGCGTATTTTGTGCTAAACCAGCACTCGTCAGTTGGTTCAGATTATCATCTCTATTTATCTTTTCGACATATATGTGGTCAAGTATACCAGTGTTATGAGATAGTGTGAAAACATAAATTTGCAAGATAGCAGTTTTATATAAGAGTAATAGCTACTTACATTTGTATAACCTAAACCTAAAGTAAATTACATTTAATCCCATTCAATATCAGCAATAATATTAAATAAATATTACCTATACATAGCATAGTAATATCTGAGAAAAATTTATTACATTAATAACAACTATAATATTAACTAATTAAGAAAGAAGCGATTATAAAAAAGTGTATTAAATAATCCTTCCGGTTTAATGCGCAGATTTATTTCATTTCTATAATATCATCCTTTCTGAAAACAGCATAAAAATAATAAAATTCTATTTAGTGTACTTGTTAATTCAAGATAATCTATATTAAACACATTAATCCGTTTTTAAGATTGCTAGTAACTTGGACATTTACCATATTTAATATTTGATTTGATAATCCACAATTCAGAAATGGCATAATCCACTATCCATTGAATGGTATTTAAAGATTTAGCATGGACAATCTTTAATGCAATTCCTTAAGTAGTGCACATAAATTCGTTGTTTTATTCCAGTTTATTTCCAGTTGCGATTTAATTCATTTGACCAAATGCTATAATTTATCCAAAAGATTAATAACTGAAATACGCAAGCTTACTATATACCTGTGTTATATATATAATATGTAGGGTATATGAGCACAGACTTTCACACGACCCACCACTCTATCTCATATCACTGATACACTTGAACACATATATGTCGAAAAGATAAATAATCACCAATATACGTATTTCATGCTAAACCAGCAATCATCAGTTGGCCCAGATTATCATCTCCACACATATATGCTATAAGTGCTCAGATGTATATTAAGATAGCCAATCTTCATACTTTAATGGATAAGCTTCAATCTACTCCACACTCCAACTCTTCAACCGTCCATCCAATTGATTTCATTACTTCTTTCATTTCAGATATAAAATTATTCTATTCATTTATAGATATTTAATCAATAATGCCAGTAATTCTGATTGTATATTTGATAAAGCAAATAATTTATTACTCATAACAAAACGATTTTTATTACTTTTTGAATTAAAGTTCATTTCTCTAAGCAACAAGTTTATGAGGAATATTTGAGTTGAAAAAAATATTATTAACAAATGTTTCCTTCCATAACTAAAGACAGAAAAATTTACACTGTTGAGACAAATATTTATCCTTTATTATAATGAGGAAATAATTATTTTTATAATAAATTGGAAAATAAACATTAGCAACTTATTTGAAAATAAGAAATATAATTTCAAAAAATATATTAGCTATTTATCATTAGTTTCAATTGAAGAAATCCAGCAATTTTATTGTTGAAATTGAGACAGCATTTCACAAGTCAATCTGTCTATTTTCCACAAACAGTTGTCTATAATAAATGACATTTCTTAAAACAAAGAATGAATTAATTAATTAATGATGGGTTTTTTTATGGTTTATTTAATGTTATTCATCTTTCTCCTAGAATGATGAGAAGTCATTTCCCAAGCAAAGGCAACTGGCTAACTAATTATCTAGCCAGACACCATCATGTAGAAGACAAACAAAATAGCTATTTAAAAATTTGAACCTGTTTAGGTCCTGACTGTAATAAGAATTTTATAGAGACTGTCTGGATTTTCCATATACCAGTTATCACATGATGTCTGGATTACCGAATATTCTCCCTTATGCAGTGGGGTTTCTTCATTTGTCTGTGAAATACTGGAAGGAGTCATCATGGCTTTAACCAGGAAGATAAGATTTTTGAATTAAGATGGTAAAACTTCAGAAACAACTTTCAAAAATGAAGAGAAAAAATAAAATAATTTCAGTTTTTTTTAATCACTTCATTTTATAGTTCCGGGTTTTAAAAAATATTTTTTACAAATAAATAAATCATAAATCTTAATAGTTCTCAGATATTTATTCAATTAAATTTTTAATAAATAATTCACAGTTTAATAAATATTCTAGCAATTAAAATCAATCTTTGCTAAATAAAAATCTAAACATGTATGCTTTCACACATGCACTCAAAATATTAAAATGTAAAAGCTGTTTGTTTTATCGCTTATTAAAATATTTTAATGTTGTAATGTTGAATTTATAATTCTATTCTGTAATTCTAGTTTTTGAATTATTTATTTTGTGTGTGTGTGTGTGTGTGTGTGTGTGCTCTTCTTTTGATTTACACATTTCAAAAACTTAATTTCTTAATAAAAATAGCAACGAAATATGAGAGTATGCATTTCCTTTATATAAATATAGAGGTCTAACAAAAAAATCTGCTTGGAAAGCCATTCAAAATGCTTTATAAAATTATATATTTCTCATAAACATTAGAGTGAGAGACTATTTAAACATGGTAGTGACTAGATTCTATGCTCTACAACCAATGACAGTGATAACATATTTGCTTAACTATAAAAATTAAAGCCAATAAAAATTTTAGTTTTAAACTTATAATAACCCATTTACAATGATACTGTAATATTGCAATATATACACACACAAAATAATAATAATATGTAAATGTCATTTCAAATTAAAATGAACTATAAATATAGAAAAACACTGTATTAGATCTATGTTTCATCAATAATAGATAAAAAAAACTAGTTCAAAAAATGATGGATGCTATAGAAATTCATAACCAAAAAAAGTAGATAAAGAATACAGAAAAATATGCATAGACAATAAATCAAAAATTCATTGTATTGAGCTAATTCTAGATGCAAGGATTTATTCTAAACATCATGCATGTCATGAAGAAAGTAATGAAATTGGCATTAACTTCTGGACATCATAAAAGAAGCATTTCTCTAAAATGAATTCTCATTTCTTTGGTGGCTTCTTCTATAGGGAGTCCATTTATTTTAATTCTGATCATTCTTTTCCTCTTTTACTGCAAATTTATATGCGTTAGATATTTTTCCAACCAAATACATTATTTCATAATATAACAGAGCAATTTTAACTTGGGAATTTTTGTATCAAGAGAAATTTCAGATCTAATCTAACCATTTGTTCATTTTTCTTGATACCCATAGGAATCTCAAAGGTCATCACCAGCGCCATTACTATAAGAGCATCAATTTATTCTCAGCCATTCTTATCCAGTGTTTAACAAAAATATACAATAATCTAATTACTCTGAATTTATAAAATGATATGCAGAAGAATAAGGTTTATAATATAAAGACATTACAAAAGTGATGATGCTAAGATATTGTAATAAAAAATACCAATAATCTGAATGTGGTTACAATATATGTAGTTTTGTTTAACAAAACATCCTGCACTGTGACTCATGATATAACTTGAATATGCATTCATTATCATTAAAAGTTGTCTGAAGATTGTAAATATAATTAGTGTTTTCCTGAAAGTTTGTGATGATGGTGTTTTAGTTTTATTTATATGTTGGAGTATTTCCATCATCTAATATGCGTACTGAATAGCTTTAGAAAAATTTTAACTTTATTTAAATATTCCAAATACATTCAACTGTTAGTAAGAACACACAGGTTAGTATATGCACAATGTTTCGAGAGGTATTATTCTCTCTTCTTCAGGTATTGCTGGCCTGACCAGTGACAGTACTAGCACGGAATTCGAACCTGGACCCTTAGATTCTTGAATACTGAATTTTAAGGTAATGCTCTAACCAACTGAGACATCCTTCCAAAGACAATAGTCAGTTGGTTAGAGCATCACCTTAAAATTCAATACTCAAGAATCTAAGAGTCCAGGTTCGAATTCCATCCTAGTACTGTTGTTGCTGGTCAGGCCAGCAATACCTGAAGAAAAGGGGAGAAAATTGTGAATAATCGATTATAAATGAAAATATGAGAACAAACTGATGATCGCTATAAAGAATCCATTGCTAATTGGATAAATATAAAATCGGTCAAATTTACATAATGTGAATTAACGCATCCTCGGGCAGAATTGCTTTTATTGGTATAAATAAATAAAACTAGTTTAACAATGCATTCAGTAAACTTATTTTATCGTTATAACATATATACACACACCAACACTGATTATAAAAACAATATTAAGCTGCAGATTGCTGGAATGTTTTCTAAGTTTTGGTAAATGTTATACAATTAACTGAAATTTTATTTTAATACATAGAATAGTTGAAACACACAAGCTTATTATATACCTGTGTCTACATATGTAATACATAAGCTTGTGTGTTTCAGTTATTACATAGTAGAGATGTCTGCCCATTCCTTGTACATGTATTAGATGGATTATGTCCTGTACATGAGGGTCATATTGACCTTAGGTCAACATGGGTATGACAAGAATCTCAGCCTCAGGGTGGCCTTTGAGCATTCCATCATCAGATTTTCAATTGGATAAATGGTTGAAGAGTTGGAGTGTGGAGTAGATTGAAGCCTGTCCATTAAAGTATGAGGATTGGCTATCTTAATATATATCTGAACACTTATAGCATATATGTGTAGAGATGGTAATCTGGACCAACTGATAATTGCTGGTTTAGCATGAAATACGTATATTGGTGATTATTTATCTTTTCAACATATATGTGTTCAAGTGTATCAGTGTTATGAGATAGTGTGGAGAATGGTGGTCATGTGAAAAGTCTGTGCTCATATACCCTATTTAATATATAGAATATTATTTTCAATTATATCACATGATTAGAGTCATCAACCAAATATTATAATTACCTACAAATACTACTCAATCACTATTAAAATTTTGGAAAACTGCCTTTATTTTAAAAAACACGAGTGCCTATTTAAAAATGGCAATGGCCAAAAATAACAATATGTAAAGGAGTTTGCTATTAACTGAAAGGGGACCCTTTGATTCCTCTTGGAGGCCTTAAAGGAACCGAGCAGGGCAAATTCCTAATGTCCACTCCATACGTTCTTGTCGTTGCAGCTGTTATTACTATGTGATTATTCATATAGTATACGAACATGGATGGGCTGCTCACCAACACGCATTAGCCAGTGTGGTGAGTTTATTGGCTTTTTACCTCTGAGTTTAAGATCAAGAAACACCATGGTATTTCTTCTCAGTGCCTAATAAGGCAGAATGAATGCTTGTGTAAATGATAAATATTTTCCAATACATATATACAATTATGACAGACAAAAATAAAGCATGGCCCTTATTCCCAGGAGGCTGTAAAGTCACCAACCAAGGCAGCGGTTGGTGGCTGAAGGTGGAGGGTGCTAAGAATCCCCTGATTGTGGACACAGGCTGCCATTTGATGACGACTTTTTATTTAGGTACTTACAACTGCAGATCACTTTCAAGTGAAGGAAGATTGCAAAAATTAGAAGAAGAATTGTCTTATATTAAATGGGACATTATTGGACTTTGTGAAGTTAGAAGAAAAGATGAAGAAACAATTGATTTAAAAAGTGGACATATACTCCATTATAAAAGCACACATATTGGAAATACAAGTGGAGTAGGATTCATTATAAATAAAAAGTGGAAGAACAATATTGTAGAGATTGATGGTGTATCGGACAGAGTTGCAAGATTAGTTATACAACTTAATAGCAGATACCAAATGCAGATAATTCAGGTTTATGCCCCAACAAGTTCTCATAGTGATGAAGTAGTAGAAGATTTTTATATGGATGTACAAAAGGCTTTTGATCAGAGTAAACAACATTTTAAAATTGTTATGGGAGACTTTAATGCTAGAATTGGTAGACAAATGAAAGATGAAATTGCTGTAGGTAATTTTGGTTATGGTAATAGAAATGAGAGAGGACATAGACTTGTGGAGTTTGCAGAAAAAAAAAAACTTTATATTATGAATTCATTTTTTGAGAAAAATGTTAAAAGGAAATGGACATGGAAGCATCCAAATGAATGTTCTTAATAAATTTAACACAGGAAGTGATCATCGATTAGTAAGGTGTAAGTTACGTGTTAATGTAAAACTAGAGAGACAAAAATTATTGAGAAAAACAATATTTACAGTTGATATTCCTAATCTTCAGAAACATTCTAATGAATTTAAATTAGAACTTACAAATAGGTTTCAAGTGTTAGGAGATTTTGAACATGATTCAGATTTGAATGAAATTAATATGAAAATAACTGATACACTTTTAAAAACTGCAACAAAGATAGCTGGTAGAAAAAAGCAGCAATTGACTAATAAAATTTCTACTGAGACTAGAGAATTTATGAAGAAAAGAAGGAATATGAAGATATACAAAAATGATGTATTAAAAAGAATTGAATATCTCGAATTTTGTAAAATGGTATGGAAAAGAGTTGAAAATGATATAAGAAAGTATAACTGTGAAATAGCAAGGAAAGCTGTAGAAGAAAATAAAAGTCTCAAGAATGTTAAACAACATTTTGGTATTGGTAGGAAATTTATATCTGCAATAAGAAAAAAAGATGGAATTATTACTAAAAAGAGAGATGACATCATGAAATTGGTAGAAGATTTTTATCAAGAATTATATAGTAATAAAGAACAAGTA
The DNA here is from genome assembly GCA_028023455.1 of Epiperipatus broadwayi. Classification (NCBI taxonomy): domain Eukaryota; kingdom Metazoa; phylum Onychophora; class Udeonychophora; order Euonychophora; family Peripatidae; genus Epiperipatus; species Epiperipatus broadwayi. The sequence goes on from JAQFVV010006207.1 coordinate 3,396,404, forward strand.
CCTCCTATATCTATTACATCTTCCGAATTGCCCAGAATTTTAAATGAAGAAGTGAGACATGCAATTAAATGTATGAAGAAAGGAAAGGCTCCAGGAAATGATGGAATTATAATTGATATATTAAAAGAAGGAGGTGAAGAAATAGAAACAATTTTAGCAAAGTTATATACTAAATGTCTAAATGATAAAGATGTACCGGAAGATTGGAAGAATGCAGTAATAATATTAATATTTAAAAAAGGTGATAAAGAAGATATTAGAAATTACAGACCTATCAGCCTTTTATCAGTTTTATATAAAAATTTTACCAAGATAATTACAACTCGTCTACAGAGAACTTTGGATTTCCACCAACCAAATGAACAAGCTGGATTTAAAAGTGGTTTTAGTACAATAGATCATATCCAGGTATTGAGAGACGTCATAGAAAGGACAAATGAATATGAGTTGTCATTATGTTTTGGATTTGTAGATTATGAAAAGGCATTCGATTCTATACACATTTCTTCAGTGATTAAAGCATTGGATCATCAAGGTATAGATCCAGAATATTGTCATATTTTAAAGAATATTTATAAAAATGCAACAGCAACAATTAGATTACATAATGATACTGGAAAAATCAACATTGAGAAAGGTGTAAGACAAGGTGACTCCATATCTCCAAAACTTTTTACAGCAGTGCTGCAAGAAGTATTTTGTGGATTAAAATGGGAAACTAAAGGAATGAAAGTAAATGGAGAGTATTTAAGTCATTTAGATTTTGCAGATGATGTAGTTGTTTTTGCAAATAATGCTTCAGAGCTGCAGGAAATGTTGCAGGAGTTAGCCGATGGAAGTAGAAAAGTAGGACTAAAGATAAATGTTAAAAAGACTAAAGTAATGTTTAATCGATTTGCTCAAAATATGAAAATAAAGATTGATTATGAAGAATTAGAAGAAGTTAACAATTACAAATACCTAGGTCAGATTATTAATACAGATGGAAACATAATGGAGGAAATTAATCATAGAATTAAACTTGGTTGGAGTGCTTTTGGTAGAAATAACTTGATACTAAAAGGAAATATGCCTATGTGTTTGAAAAGAATGGTTTTTAACAAATGTGTTTTACCAGTTCTTACTTATGGATCTGAAACTTGGACACTTAATAGAAGAGCAATACAGAGTCTTCAGACCACTGAAAGGAGTATGGAGAGATGTATGTTGGGAGTAACAAGAAGAGATCGAAAACGCAATGTATGGGTAAGACAACAAACAGGTGTTACTGACCTTATTGAAAAAATTAAAAGATTGAAATGGAGTTGGGCTGGACATATTGCTAGAAGAAATGATAATAGATGGACAATTGAAATTTTAAACTGGATTCCAAGAGATTGTAAAAGACCCAGAAAGAGACCACATGTGAGATGGATGGATGAAATAAGAAAATGTGCAGGGGAAAAGAGAAGCTAAAGATCAGAGAAGATGGATTAAACTTGGAGAGACCTTCATCCTGCAGTGAATTGATAATGGTTGATGATGATGATGATGATGAAATAACCTAAACTCTTACTGAAAACAAAATATCTGCACTTAAAGTTTAAGACGTAAAAACAATGATTACTATCATACATGATGACTAAGGTTACATTCCAATTTTTTTTTATTCCTTAGATAAAAAATAAAAATAAAACATCCTTAGAAATTAGAATGCAAAAAAAAAAAAAAATACCAATCATAAAAGAGACTAATTTGAAAAGAAGAAAAACAAATTAAAAATTAAAGTGAATAAATTTGTCTATTATAAATTGTTCCACTCTCAAAACATTTCCCAATGCCAATGTTGAGAACAAGTGAGTTCAATTTTATTTTATAAGACTAATAAAAAGTAGTATACTATTAGTAATTTTTATTAGTCATTCATTAGAGTAGAAATTATCCAATAATTAATATTTCTGCAGTGTAATTTTGATTACACTACTTTCATGTACGGTAGAGACCGGTTTCTATCCATTTTTAACACCCTGTGGAGGGATGTAATCATAAACATATGACCAAAAATATGTGAAAAATATCTATGATTCCCAAGATGCACATTTTGTGCTGAACCAGCACTCATCAGTGACCTAAACCACAATCTTTTACACATATCTATCATTGTTTGATTGATTGATTGATTGATTGATTGATTGATAGATAGATAGATAGATAGATAGATAGATAGATAGATAGATAGATAGATAGATAGATAGATAGATAGATAGATAGATAGATAGATAGATAGATAGATAGATAGATAGATAGATAGATAGATAGACAGACAGACAGACAGACAGACAGACAGACAGACAGACAGACAGACAGACAGACAGATAGATAGATAGATAGATAGATAGATAGATAAGTGGTTGGATATGGAAGGACAAACAGACAGAAAGACAGACAGACAGACAGACAGACAGATAGATAGATAGATAGATAGATAGATAGATAGATAGATAGATAGATAGATAGATAGATAGATAGATAGACAGACAGACAGACAGACAGACAGACAGATAGACAGATAGATAGATAGATAGACAGACAGACAGACAGATAGATAGCAAATTACTACAGTTTAATTGATAAGTGGCAAATGTACTGTTCACAACTTTAACACAAATCACTTAATGAAAGTATATTAATAATTTTTTATCATTCATTCATTAGACTAGAGATTATCCAATAATGGATATTTCTGTACTGTAATTTTCACTACATCACTCTCATGCAAGATATGGACTAGTTTCTATCTGCTTTTAGTAAAAATTACACTATAGAAATATTACAGTATGCCATTAATTTGGATATTTATTATGTAAAAACTATTATTATCCAAATAAAATTTTAAAAGCGATCTTTAATCTTATATAATAAATATATTACTTTGTACATATATTTATCAAAATTTTTTAAAAAATTTGGCAAATTCTTACAAATTAATAAACCTCATTGCAATGAGTTGCTTTTTTTTTCTTATTGGAGTTTAGATTTACAAAGGGAGAAAAAAACCTATTACTGAAATACAAAAAAATCCCAAATTCGAAAATGCCCTGGAACAGGGATAATGGATTAATGATATATTACATATATTTTTACGCTCTTTTCTAAATAGACAGCAAATCTTAATATCAAAGGTAAGCAATTCAGATATCATGTTTAACCATAATAAATATCGGGATTTTGTCTAGCTGTTGTTTTTTCTTTATATGAATGATCAATTTATTTATCCTTAAAGCAAACCTCCTAAAAACAATAGACACACACATATATTTATATATGAAAAAAAATTTAAATTGTAAAAACTGATTTCTGTTTAGTTGAGTGATTTTTATCTAACAAATCTCTTTTGACAACAGAAATCCACTCCTAACATTCTATTCTTGAGTGATCTGCTTAAGCTGGAATGATGTAAAATGCATTATTACTGTCAAATGCAGATTAAAGATAAATGGGAGGACTCCTATGTTAATTTGTTTTGGTATAATGGAGAATGTATAATTGAGCAAACTATTATTATTATTTACTGGTAAAAAAAATCGTAAAAATAGATTAATTATAATCATGACAAAATTAAAAATTATTGCTATTTAAAAAAACAGAGAACGAAAGAATACATCTGCATAGAATTTTTTAAAAAGATATTTTAAAATATTTATATTTTCAGCAATAAAAATATGATGACAAATATTTTCACAAGTGAAAAATAATGCCCTTTCAGTTTTTCACCGGTAAGATTAGGCCATTCATGCAGAGAAGCATCATCGGTAGATAATATACATCAGGGGTGTCCAACAAGTCGATCGTGATTCACCGGTCGATCGCAAAGCCATTTTTGGTCGATCGCGAGGCCAATCTGGCAAAAGCTGTCGGGTAATGAGTGAAACAAATTTAAGTCAAGATTTTCAAGTTTTTTTGTTAATTTTGTTTTTGCTCTAAATTTTTTTTCAATTCTAGATAGGTGAAGTCCACTAAGCCATATCATTATTGAAACTAATATTTTTAATTTTGATTTAATGTAGCTAATTTGAATTAGTAAATATTGTTAATAATTACTCGTGTTGCTTTAATTCCTTGGACATGGGTTTTTTGGCCCGTTAAATAATTATTTTTTACTAAATAGATATATAAAAATAATATGTATTTCACACCTTCCTCCACTTAGACTACGCCTATAACAGCAAGTCGATCGCAACACATTTTTAAAATAAAAAGTAGCTCTTATGAAAAAGTTGGCCACTCCTGTTATAGATCATTATTGTGACATGCAAACCACAATAAAGATTAGAATTTTCATCACTTTCTAAATTTTTTCTCCACAAATGATCATTTGATGAAACTAGTCATACACATACATATATAAATACCACTGCCACCTATATTACGTTAGTTCAATAGTGCTAACTGTGAAACAAACACTAAATCTGAATAAAGTAGTGTAAGTAAAAGGTCACTTTCTTACCTATAAATAGCAAAATTGTTAAATATATTGAAATTCAGACTAAACAAAAAACACTGATTACATTAGTTTGGGTTTCTATGAACATATAAATTCTTATAGTCAATTATCTTTTCATAATCTGCAAATTCAACAAGAAAGACCATTCATGGCATAGATAATCTGCAAGTTCAAAACAACTTATTAGCTTCTTCTGTAGCTTCATTTAATATTCATGTGCAATGCATTGTGGTATATTCATGTGAAATGCATTGTGGTATATTCATGTGCAATGCATTGTGGTAAATCTATTTTCTAAATCAGCTCTGTTTTTTGGTTGGTTTAAATTAAAAATTCTCTGTAGATGAGTTACAATAATCTTAGTGAAGATCTTGCATAAAACTGACAGGTTTGCAGTTATGTTCCTTTCCTCCTTACTTAAATATCAGTATCATTATTTTATTCATCAATAATATGCTTTCATTTAAACATGTGACATTAATGTTTTATCAATAATTTCTCTATTTTTGCACCTTACTATTTAAATATCTGTAACAATTTCATTATGCCCTGACATTTTTCTATTCTTCATAGATTTAAATACAGGTCTAAAATTCCTTTAAAAATACTTCAAATTTCAGATGATATTGCTATAATTATATGGTTACATTGTCTTATTCTTTGTTAATATAAAGCAATTTGTAACAATTGTTTTCACATGGTGGTAATGTGATTTTTTTTTGTTAAAGCGACTTTCCTTCCGATATCAAAATGAGTTTATATTTTTGAAGCATGTGTTCTCATCTATAGCTTTTTCCAGCATTTCATAAATATATTTTCTTATTTCACCATTAATTCTTTTCTGCACCACTTTACAAAATTCTAGATAACTAATTCTTCTAAATAGGTCATTTAAAAGCATTTTCATATATATTTGTTTCTTTATTCATTGTGTCATTTGAAAATTTTCTAGTGAAGTACTTTTTTCCTACCAGATATTAATAGAATGTTAGTTATCTCTTTATTGATCTCATTCAAGTCCAAATTTGCATTAATTGATATCTTATACTTAATTGTATTGTATAAGATTGTGAATTGACTTTATTCATTTTAAAATGGATATGTGAATAATAAAGTATGTGATAAAATTATTATTTTATTATATGTATTTTTGTTACTGCATTCACAATAATAAATTATAAACAATAAAACTAAATGTCTAATGTCTCGGATATATTTGTCACTTTATTTTTATAATATTTCTGGAAAAACATATATGAAAATATATTTCCAGTGTAGTAAATTGAGAATGTATTGTAAATTGTTTAATTTGTCTTAGAATGAAAGAATGGTATTTGTATTATGAAACATCAATCTTTGTTGCATGTAATAATTCTAAAATATTTATTTTATTTGTTGTTATTTTTATGTAATTAATTTTTTATTTAAAAAATTCTAGTTGGAACTGGATAAAGAGTTAATAAAAGGTATTGTTATAGTTACTCTGATAGTGTTCTATCTCTTGTTTTAGCTTCAACGGAAGCACATCTAAATTTTTTTTTACATGATTTTCTTTTTATTTATTTTAAAAGCATATAGTTAACTGGACAAAATGATGGGGTGAAAAGCAACAATATTCACTCAAAAACTGCACAGCGTGTCAAGGATTTGTGAGGAATGACAAATTATAAAAATGAAAAATTATCATAAATGATTCATTGTGTTATACGCTATTAGAATGTTTCTTTGCTTTAAAAATGGTTATTACCTACTTTTCAATGAAGAGATCTAAATGTTAACATCAGAAAAATGTACACAAAGATTATAGTCATCTACTAATATAATTTTATAATCTTGATGAATAATTTATATACCAGAAAAAAATTGGGTCAATTTCCATAGCATCATCATGGATGAAACTAGCATCTGTTCACTTGTAATGTTTTATGAATTGATTACTTGCTAAATGAAAGAATATCTGCATTGCATCATTGCAGATATAAATTAGTGTTTGCACACTTATAACATTATATAGATGAAATATCTGCTGAATGAAAAGATAATTTGGACATTTGAAAAATGTTGGAATTAACAAAATGTGTTTCGAATCTTAAAACTTTTCATGATATTTCTACTTTCTCTGGAATAAAAAAACATCATCAGATCACACATTTAAAGGCGATTACTCCTGTGATTTGCTTATATTTTGCATTATTACTGCTATATATATATATGTACTATTTATTGATATAAATAGTGGAATAATTTTAGGTTAAGTAGTGATCTATTTATATACACAAATATAAGAGAGTTATGTTTTCCTAAATTTGAATTTATATTTTACAGAATAGTAATTATTGTTTTAATTTAAAGTATTTATTTTTTAAATTTATATTAACACATAAGTAGATCCATTATATATATATATATTATTTTGATTAACGATATTTTTATATGAAGTATAAAAGAAAAATATATCTTAAACTCTTTTATATTTTGGAAAGGTAAACATTCTATCTTTTTTGTGTGTTACATAAACATGTGTTTTGTATTTTGTATTCAATAAGTGAAGATTGTTGTGCAATCACTATTTAATTTAAAAAGAATTAATTTCAATTGAAAACTTATTGCATTAAGAGAATCAGATAATATGCATATATTTCAAATATGTATTTGCCATACATATATATTTGATTTTAATTTATATCAATTTGTTAATAAATATTGAATTAATTTAAAACATGAAAACTTGCTTGGTTATCATTCAATTATACAATGTAAATTTATTGGTTAATCATATTTGGATAAAATAATATTCACTAATTGATCATAACACATAATTCATTAGAAACAGTTATGAAAATAATTTGAAATCAAAACCACAAGATGGGCAAAAAAGTGTAATTACATATTATTTTCTTTGTATTATCTGAGCAGGTGTAGATTTTATACAGTAAAAAATTAATTAATTTGGCATTCTTAAATATCCAATAAGTAATTAGAAGCTTATTGTAATTATTTTGTTAGTAACAAATAATAGCTATATTAAGATAAAAATTATATATATATATATATATATATAAATTGACTTCATGATTAATAAAGGTACAAATGTGATAATTATTGAAGATGTGTAAATACAGTTGCAACGAAATATTCACATATATTATTCTAGGTAAATATTGATTAAAATAAATATTACATTAAGTTAGTATACACCATAAACATTGTAATCTCATTCAATTATAAAGCTGGTAATAGTAATATATTTTATTCTGTTACAAATTAGAGTGATTTGCTTTAATTATATCTAAAGTTCATTAATTTGGATCATAAATTCAGTTTAAATATTAAAATTAATATTTGATTATAATAAACACTAACAATCTTTTATATGCTTTGACAGTTATAGTCTAAAGTTTTAATACCATAACTTTAATAAACCGAAGAATAATTGGAAGTGATTTGTCAATTGTTGAAATAAGCATCAAATAGAAATTTATCATTTATTTTATATATTGCCCTGATTGAATATTGAAAATCTTAAAGTTATTTAATAGGATAATTTTATTTTATAATGTATTAACTTGGTGAAAATGGAAATATATGTTAGGTTAATTGATTTTGTATTATTATTAATTATTTAATCTTATTATAATTTACTTAGTTAATAAGAGTATATTGATATTAGTGGAATAGCAGGGTTGAGTTGGTGGTACTTTTATTTAGTTGTAATTAGAAAGCAATTATTGAGTCATATATATTTTGTTAGATGTCATGATATTGTAAACTTATAGATGTGAATACTAATTACAGTAACTAATAAAAATAGTCCTACCAGCTTCTTTTTTTTTTCAAAAAATCCATCCACTGGTTAATAAATATCATGTAAAAATCTTTTTTCCACAGTCTATTTCATCCATCCATGAATCATTTTGTTTAAATATAAATCATGTTAGAATTTTTGTACAAGATTGTATTATTATAAACAGAATGTTGATTCGTAAGAAATTATCTGTGTAATTCTTTGCCCTTATTTTCATTCTATTATAAGGGATTTATATAATAGGCACATACACCTGGGTTTCTTTTTACACGGACTTATTTAACATGATTTTGAAGTTATGCGATTCGTGTTTACCGGAAGTCGACCTCCGATAATGTGCTATTACTTTAAATAATAAATTTCACACACATATGTTATATTGAAAGTAATAGCACATTATTGGAATTCTACTTTCATCTTAATAATTTCAATATTTTCAGTGCTTTATAATAGTAAGATTTTATACAATAATGAAATTAAAATCATGATTTCCACATTTTATGTATACACACATTAAATTTTACAAGATTATAATGTAAATTTGTTCAAACATTGTGCGTGTTAATTTTGCATTTTAAATCACATTCTGTTTTTGCTTTTTAAAAAAGAACGTAATCAATTATTAATCATTTAGTGTCCACAAGTTTATTTTTAAAAGGTCGGTAATAGCAGTGGGCACAATTAAAAATTGAAATCTGATTTTTAATTGTAATTAACAATTTAAAAATTACTTACGGGCGACTTGAAATTAATGTGATGTAATACGAAATTTGATTTTTAAATGGAATTGAAAATTAAAGACAAAAATAAGACTTTAATTTTTAGTTGTTAGTTTTAATTATATTTTTCCCAGCAGTGGTGAATAAATGTCTTTTTATTATCATAAGTCTAAGTTCATAAACAATTAATAAAATCATCGTCATCATCAACAGAAAACCATTAACACAACATGAGAGTGAACTTGGCGCTAGTTGTATTTCCTCTTGTGAGAATAATTGCTGAGATATTCTTGACTTCATTTAAGGAGAAGCCAAATACATCACATCACATGAGAATCTGATTTTTTACTAGTTTTCAAATGAAAGTGTTTTGGGGCAAATAGCGATAATAATTAAAACATGTATAAAAAAATGTAAATTACTGTACTGTAAATTACGCATAAAAATATATTATTTTGAATAAAATTAAATATTATAGTTAAAAAAAGTTTGTCTTGTATCATTTTTTTTCAAATTTGAAATTTTTTATTAGTCATATTTTATTTATTTTTTTTTTTTTTTGCGCGAATTTTAAAGTAATTTTACATTGGTGCTTTGCTTTTACGTGAATTTTGAAAAATCACAGACCACATCCCCCCTTTTTCAATGTAAGTTACGTCTATTTTTGCACGATTTCGTTTGTGCGTGTTTTCTGAGGAACCTATCTATTGCGTAAAACGAGACCCAGGTGTACTGTTATTTATAAGATAGCAATATTTAGTTTTATTGCTTTATCTTTGGCTAATTGCAAATAATGCCTATATTTTAGGTTACTTTGAAATAATGATTTTGCTTGTTTTCTATTCATTCTAAATGCTGCTGGAATTTATGAGGTTATAATACAGAGATTATTATCATTGTTTTATCAACTTAAGTGTTAAATTGTTATTCATTGATTAATTTTAATTTTAGTTTAGTTTATTATCTTCATTCCATTACAAATGATGCTACAATTCATGGGTATTATTAAATTAGGAGCGTTCTTCCTTGGTTCATATTTTTATTCTGTTACTAAAACAATGATGAATAATTAGGATATGACGCAGGATACAGTATGTTCCATAATTTTATTGTTATAAGTGGCATTCAACTTCAGAGTATATATTTTATTCAGTTGCAAATGATTACCAATGATTGGGCTATATTTTCATTTAGATTATATTAAAGCTTTCATTTCCCATGATCATTACATAGTTATTCAGTTACAAATGACTCCCAAATTCGTGAGGTATTAAAAGAGGATCATACCCTCATTTTTATTCTGTTACAAATGACACCGCAATTGCGGGTATTATCAAACCAGGACCATTTTTTCATGACCCATACGTCTATTTTTTAAAATATATTATGTAGAATGCAAAATCTATTTTTAAGCTCACAACTATATGGCTAATTAAATGTTTTTGTCATTCAGAACAGAATTTAAAACAACGACCCCTCATATGAAATACCTTTTAGTCACAGGAATTGTTACTTAGTATGATATAAAATAATTATGGCAAAATTCCAACAATAACATCTCAGTGACTCAAAATTCTGAAAAGAATCTCTAGGAACATTTATAAATCTAAAATCTAAACTTTATTTTTATATGAATGTTTGTTAGTTATAAAAATAATAATTGTAATTTCCAATTCATGATTCAATTAATTCAATTTATTTAAATTAAAAATTAAAATATTTTTAAACCAAGATAAAAATGAGTATATATAACTCTCCCCCTCCTTTCTTTGTTTCCCTATCTCTTTATCTCTCTCCTCTCTCATTCTTCCTCCCTCTCCCTTTCCAGTTAATGATAGTTGCTACATGTATTCCCTCTGGTAGCACACAAAAATATTTATCTTGTTTGTCAGATTTGACTAATTTAGTTACAATAATAATTAAACGTGTATTTATTTTATTGTTATATTTATCTTTTTTTTTTTAAAAAAAAAAAAATCCTTTGGCAATAAAAACAAGAAACTAATTCCTTTGATATTTGTTTTATTTTGTTAATGCCATATTTATTATTTTGAAATATGATTTTTTTTTCTACAGTACAGGCTTTTTCATACCTGCACTTCTGTATGTAATATATAGGGGGTTTGAACTCAAACTTTCACACAACCTTCAAGCATCCATGCCTTCTCATACTGCTAATACACTTGATCACACACATGTCGAAAAGATAAATAATCACCAATATACGTATTTCATGCTAAACCAGCAATCGTCAGTTGGTCCAGATTATCACCCTCACACATACATACAATCAAAGCTCAGCCTATATTAAGATAGCCAATATTCATACTTTAATGAACAGGCTTCACCTGCCTGTTCAAACCATTTCACCCCACAACTCTTCAACCCTCCATTTCATTGAAAATCTGATGATGGAACATTCAAAACCCACCCCAGTGCCAACCTTCTCATCCTATTTATTATTGCAAGTATATATATATATATTTATATAATTCTTATGACTTAGTGGCAAGTGAGGCCACTTATCATGGTTCCAATCTGGGATTCAAATCTGATGTTTCAAGAAAGCTTAGAACTACCAAATCACCTGACCATCCAATTATTAGTCAGTAAATTCATGCCATTGATATTGTGACAGTAGATAATATATCAAACTCAAGAGAGAAATTTCTAGCTGCATATCTAAAAACGATAAAAGGCTGTATCAACTTTAAAAGGTTTAAAAAATATTTATTTGATGCCAATTTTGTTATTTTAGATTAAACTTCTTCTATTTGTGAATTTCAAATTCCTAATACATAAAAATTCTTAAAAAAAACCAACAAACTATTAATTGATACTAAAAGTTCATTTTGGCAAAGAGAAAAACAAATTAGAAAGTTCAGTATGCCATATAATACTAAATCATCCATGCACTTTATTACTGTTACACGAGGCTTTATTTGCTACCTTCTTTTACAGTTTATAGTTTCGATTGCCCCAGCAATCTTCTCCAGAATTCTTCTTGCTGGGGCAATCGAAACTGTAAACTGTAAAAGAGGGTGGTAAATAAAGCATTGTGTGTCTGGTTCAGCACCAAATGCATCTTCGGGTCATTTGTCTTTTATTATATCTTTATTTATATGAATTTGAAAAGAATGGTGAAGTGTGCAGATGTTTATTATATCTATAACGATATTACATACGGGACAGAGAAAGGTGAATAACTCCGTGTGTGTAAATTTAAAAAATCAGATATATTAATCTTTAACTGAGGTTTAAAATTTATATCTGTGCTAGAGATAATCTCTAGTTTCGAAAATGATTAGTAATAATCATTAGTGTATTTATCTGAAATGGATGGCGTCAAAGTTGTGAGTGGAGGGAGTTTGACAATGGTAAATGAAAATGTAACAATTTACTCTAGATAAATACTTTGCATATAATAGAGATATATATAAGATAGTTACCTGGGCCAACTGATGAGTGCTGGTTCAGCACGAAATGCATCTTGGGGGTCATTTGTCTTTTATTATATTTTTATTTATATGAATTTGAAAAGAATGGGGAAGTGTGGAGATGTTTATTATATCTATATAGATGATTAAGTATTATATGGTATACATTTGGCAATGTAATAAGAAAGAGTAATTATTAAAGTTCAATATGATGAAGAAAAAGATTAATAGGAGTATCACTGTAAAGAAAGTAAGCTTTTAATTACAGGTAAGCATAAGTGCATGCAAAAACAAGTTACAACAAATTTTTATTTAATAGTTAAATTTTATATATATAACAAACTAAAAAATTTTTTCTAGGATTCATTACTTCTATTTCATTAATACCATCTGCTATTTATATCTGCTTTAGCTATTAAAATGTATACACCATCTCAGTTATGTTGAACATTTTCAAAAGATTTGACTTAATTTTCCTAATAAGCCAATAAACATCACATGAATACCTCCTCTTATGCTTGTGTATAACTGTTGTTAAAACAGGCAAAACTCACTATATATATTGCCACACACAGCAAGCTAGAGTAATCAATGGATGCCAGAAGGCTTGTGCATAAAATTCCCATCTAGTGCCTACTCATCCAATATTCCCAGACTAGTTTCTGGCATATGGCCTTCGTTAGTGAAGAGCCCTGGATCTGAGAGCACTGCATCTAGATCTTAGGATCTAATGCAACCCTCCAGCAACCACCTTTTATCTCCATTTAACTACAAAACTATGAGATGGGAATTTTATGCACAAGCCTTCTGGCATCCATTGATTATTCTAGCTTGCTGTGTGTGGCAATATATATATATATATATATATATATATATATATATATTGCCAAAACAGGCAATATATATATATATATATATATATATATATAGTGAGTTTTGCCTGTTTTAATTTTCCTATTCTCATATAACTGCTTTAGCTATTAAAATTTATGCATCATCTCAGTTATGTTGAACATTTTCAAAAGATTTGACTTAATTTTCCTATTCTCATATAACTTAGATCATTGGGTTGACATAAAAATAAAAAATCATATATAAATTTATTCATTACGTAATAATCAATAAATTTTACAAACGCAGTGTTTAGATTGTAATTATACAAAAGATATTCATCCCTCCTCACTAGCACCATTAAACAGTGATGTTCATTGGTGAATAACATTACATATTTAATAAGAATATAGATTGAATTCTAATAGACTATTTAAGATAAAAATTAAACAAAAAAAAAACAAAAACAACAACAATTCACCATTTTATGATGTATTGGTAGAAGATAGATACAATTTATCTTAAGAATAAATAAATTAGTTTTAAAACAAATTTTCAATTTATATTGTTTTATATTGCATGATAATATTCTTAATGTCAGTTTAGTATATAGATATAAAATATAAATATATAAAGAAAGACCTTTATGAAAAAATATAAGATATAAAGAAAAATCCTTCTGACATAATGGTTAAGAAGTCATGACCCAAATGTAGGTTCCATTAGATATTTTATGTTTCAAGAAAGTTTGGAATTTTTTTCTGGGTAGTAGGACCAGAGCCAACACCAATTAGTGATCAAATTTTTAGTTAGCAAACAGTGCTCAGTGTATCAGCCTCAATAGTGAGAGTTCATGGATTCAAATTTGTATTTAGGTAAAACACTATTAAATTAGGAAAGAATTTTTAATCATCTTCCAGTCTACCTCACAATAATGCAGCTTGACATTGCAAGTGATGTAATTGTGTGATCCATAATAACACATAATGGCATTGTTTCAGCTTTGAGCTTGCAAAGTTTTTTTATATTTACATTGAACAGTAATAGTTATGATTCTACAATTTAGTTTTCATTTTTGTTTCTAGATGGCAGAAAAGAACAGTACTAAAGTGGATATGCTGAATTTCACAATTAGTCAAAAAAAAATTTAATAATAGGTTAATAAAGGGATAATTTTTAATTATTTCTAAAGCTTTTTTTGTTTGATTTAAAGATATTTTCATTATTTTGAAAGATATTTTAAATAATAAATATAAAACATTTTATGTTTAGAATTTTACAGTGAAACTGTAATATGCACTGTTTCAATATACACCTGGGTCTCGTTTTACGCGATAGATAGGTTCCTCAGAAAACACGCGCAAACGAAATCATGCAAAAATAGACGTAACTTACATTGAAAAAGGGGGGGTGCGGTCTGTGATTTTCCAAAATTCGCGTAAAAGCAAAGCACCAACATAAAATTACTTTAAAATTCGCGCAAAAAAAAAAAATAAGGAAATAAAATATGATTAATAAAAAATTTCAAATTTGAAAAAAATTGATACAAGACAAACTTTTTTTAACTATATTTAATTTTATTCAAAATAATATATTTTTATGCATAATTTACATTAAGGTAATTTACATTTTTTTATACACGTTTTAATTATTATCGCTATTTGCCAAAACACACGTTCGTTTGCATTCTCATGTTGTGTTAATGTTTTTCTGTTGACAACGTAATTAGTAATTAATCTTTAAGACGATGATTTTATTAATCTTTGAGACAATGCTTTTATTAATTGTTTATGAACTTAGACTTATGATAATAAAAAGACATTTATTCACAACTGCTGGGAAAAATTTAATTAAAACTAACAACTAAAAATTAAATTCTTATTTTTGTCTTTAATTTTCAATTCTGTTTAAAAATCAAATTTGACATCCCATTATTTCAAGTCACATAAGTAATTTTTAAATTTTTAATTACAATTAAAAATCAGATTTTAATTTTTAATTGTCAAATTTAATTGTGCCCACAGCTATTACTGACCTTTTAAAAATAAACTTGTGGACACTAAATGATTAATAATTGATTACATTCTTTTTTAAAAAGCAAAAACAGAATGTGATTTAAAATGCAAAATTAACACGCATAATGTTTGAACAAATTTACATTATAATCTTGTAAAATTTAATGTGTGTATACATAAAATGTGGAAATCATGATTTTAATTTCATTATTGCATAAAATCTTACTATTATAAAGCACTGAAAATATTGAAATTACTAAGTTGAAATTCCAATAATGTGCTATTACTTTCAATATAATGTAAGTGCGCGAAATTTATTATTTAAAGTAATAGCGCAATATCGGAGATCGACTTCCAGTGAGACACGAATCGCGCAACTTCAAAATCGTGTTAAATAAGTCCACGTAAAAAGAGACCCAGGTGTATACCATTTCATAAGTTATCCAAAAAACATGTTAAAATTCATAAATTTAAGAAATTTTACAAATATTTATCACAAATAATATATCAATAGCCATTTTTCATTTTCAAGCAACTTTCATCACTTCTAATGTGATTTCATTACTTTTGCTTAAAAAATTGATATAATACAGTATTTTGCTCGATAAAACATTTTCTAAATATAATTTATGAGAATGAGTACTATCCTTAATAAATATTAAAAGTCTAAAGCTAAACTAGTCAATAAAATAATTAAAAAAGAATTTAAAAAAAAAAACTTTATTATTAAAATTTCATGATTTTTAAGCAATTAACTTGTTTAAAAGTTTTTTTAATATTAAGGGTGTATGTGATGTAATTGGGAATTGTGGGTAATGCTTAGTACATATTTAAGTTTTAGCTCTTTGCACTTGTGATGTCTGCTTTGGCAGATATTATGTTTTATTTTCTTTGGCTAGTCTTGTTTAATTTTGAATTTGGGGTCATTTTAATTATTTCCTTAATAAGTAATAAAATGAAAGTTATCAATTTAAGGTCAAAAATAAATCATGTTCAGAAATCAACTGTATATTCAAAATACAAATCATCTATTAGAAAAATAATAATAATAAAAAGCATATCCATGACAAAGTTATTTATGCTCATATAATAATTATAATCATATTAAAAGATAATTGATAAAACATATCAGAAAGCTTAAAATCAATAAGAAGAGACTGTCATTTCATTGTCAATTTTATTTCAAAAAAATAAAGATGTGGTATAATATGTTTATTATTTTGAGTAAATAGGAATACAGTCAATACATATGAAAATTTGCTCTCTCAATTTATTATTAATAATGGCATTGTTTTAAATTATTTATATTATAATCTTAATTTGTACATACATGTTATACACATATAAAAAGTATCTATGTTACATATACATGTATGTTGAAAAATATTTTATACCTACAATGTAGTAAACAATACTTACTATATTGTAATCAAAACTTGTAAATAAAATGTGATCTAATATATACATTGTACATAAATTGGGCTTGGAACAAAAAATAATAGATACTGTAATTCCACTCTATTATCTTATCTGAAGTGATTTCATTTATATAGTGGGGAAACAAGAGAATATTTTTTTACAACATATTAGTAAAGGCAGAAATAATTTTTTTTATTCTTCAAAATAAATTTCATTTTTTTAAGATTACAAATAAATCAAGTCAGATATCACATGTTCTAATTTAAACAAGCTTGTATTACAAATGTTTTATAAAGAGCTCACAAATAAGCTCTTAACAAGCTTTACAAAATATCCTCAACCCCAGACCAGTTTCTGCTACTGGATTCATCAGTCAGGTGCCAAGATATTCAAGCATTAGATTAAAAATACTAGGACAAGCTCAGCAGTTTATCTAATTGACACCTATTAAGTAAAAAATCTGAAATTTTCAGACATCCATATGTCTTCCAATCCAGCTATCTAACTTAAATGGCCATAAAAATAATCTTACTTTGACAATCTATATTCAAACTGATCATATATATATAATTGATCATAGAGAGTTAAGCTTTAACTTAATTATGTTTAATCATCTAGGGAATAATTAAATTGTTTAATTATTGCCATTTTATTCTTTAGAGAAACCAGACTATTTATAAAATATAGAAAGGAAAAAATCTTACCATCAATCATTATTAGCTTCATTTTAGTTTAAATCATCATCATCATCATTATCAACCATTATCAATCCACTGCAGGATGAAGGTCTCTCCAAGTTTAATCCATCTTCTCCGATCTTTAGCTTCTCTTCTCCACATCACCCCTACACATTTTCTTATTTCATCCATCCATCTTACATGTGGTCTCCTTCTGGGTCTTTTACAATCTCTTGGAATGAAATGAGACCCTTTGATTCCTCTTGGAGGCCTTAAAGGAACCGAGCAGGGCAAATTCCTAATGTCCACTCCATACGTTCTTGTCGTTGCAGCTGTTATTACTATATGTTTATTCATATAGTATACGAACATGGATGGGCTGCTCACCAACATGCATTAGCCAGCATGGTGAGTTTATTGGCTTTTTACCTCTGAGTTTAAGATCAAGAAACACCATGGTCTTTCTTCTCAGTGCCTGATAAGGCAGAATGAATGTTTAGTTTAAATACTGAAAATTATATCGTAAGTAGAATGCTTATAGCAATATAGAATAATTGTTTATGAATTCAGTAAAGTCTTCTCAAATAAAATCAATTTGACATTAACATCAGCATTACTCTATCACCATTTAATCACATGATCACTATTTCTTATGCTTACACAAGCTGTTATTAGCAGTAATAAACTCTCCATATAGTAGTGCCACCCAGTGCAAGCCTCAGTAATCAATGGATGCAGGAAGGTTGTACATAAAATCCCAATTCAAATATCTACTCATCCAATATCAGTCTGGGGATATTGGATAAGTAGGCACTAGATGGAGATTTTATGCACAAACCTTCCTGCATCCATTGATTACTAAAGCTTGCACTGGATGGCACTACAGAGAGTTTCTATTACTAATAAGTTTGTGTAAGCATAGAAAATGGTGATTTATGTTATGTTTTGGTGATTTTATACTCCTGCCTATGAGATGATAATGACTGCTATTTTTGATAAACCAAGAACAACCAAAATGTGTAGATGCTGAACTGGGATCAGATCTATAAAACTGTATAAGCAAATGAGCTTGCATTGAATCATTAATGTGTTTTCATTTTGAGCTCCTCTCCTAGCTTTATAGTTAACTAAATAAGTAAAAGATGTTTTCTGGAGGGTTGCATTAGATCCTTAGTAGGTGCAGTGCTCTCAGATTCAAAGCTCCTCACTGATGAAAGCAATGAGCTAGAAACTAGTCTGGGGATATTGGATAAGTAGGCACTAGATGGAGATTTTATGCACAAACTGCCTGCATCCATTGATTACTAAGGCTTGTTGCACTGGGTGACACTACTGTATGGAGAGTTTGTTAGCAATCTTATTAGTATTATAAAAAAGAAATCACTTTGAATGAAATTTATTGCAAATAATATATTTTTATAAGTAGTAATAAAAAAATCTGATGCTTTTAAAGATTGTTAATGATCTAAAAAGGTTTCAAAAGAGAGATATAGTTTTTAGTTACGTTTCTTTTTTTTTAAATTTTTGCTCTGTGTATTCATTAATTTTCTTAATTGACATATTTTTAATCAAAAGCAAACTCTAGGCTTTTTTTTCATGTCATAGCATCGGCCAGGAGGCGAATCCATAACAACCGTCTGCAACCAACTGCTTGCTTGCAAGGTGGCTGCGCTGATCTCTCGGCTAACAACTACATCAGTATTAGGATATGGATAGGATAGCACTTCATATAAATTTAATAAATACTATTATTTAAAATCTATTGGAATTAACAGTTTGCTTCTAAAAGCATTTTAAAAGCTGAAGTTACATGATATATAAAGTTTTAATTTTTAAATGATACTTTCCAAATGAATACCATTAAGTAGAGAATTTTGCATCTGGAATCTACATAAAATTTTAAAAAAATTGAAAATGGAGTGTCAGTAACTTAGGAACTGTTTATATGGAAGAAAACATGTTAAAATTAAGTAATTTATATTAGAGAACTTTAATAAGAGAATTACAAGGCTCTAAGTTTAATTCTAAAATGTATATATTTAAAAAATTAGAAAAGACTTGATATCTAATTTTATTTTTGTTATATTAAGTATTTACTCTGTGCAGTTTAGCTCAGTAGTATAATGAGAGATCTGAGAGCTTAAAGTCCCAGAATCAAAGTCAACCTATGACTTCTGATGATCAAACACCACGCACAACCTCAGTGAATAATCAATCATTCAATAAGATTATTATAAATCAGAGGCAGGAGTAATATTAAAACTTTGTAGACATAGACATGAATATCCAACTTAAATCATGTTAGAATGATGCAATAAAAAAAGATGAACTGACAAGTATTGAAAATATTAATAAAAAAATTAATGCCAATCTGAAGCCTGCAGTGGGAGAGAAAGGACAATCTGCAGAAACATGGAATAAATACTTCCAGAAAATAATCAACTGGAAGTATTCAAAACTCTACATATTTTTTTTGTTTGAAAATAAGGTTAGTCTGTCTCAAGATATACGAGAAAATATAATAGCACATTTAACAGTATTAAAAACGTCTTTCATGAAATATTTTCCAAAACCCAAAAACACAAATGATAATTGATTTCAAACCCCTTCTATGCAGAAAATTTAGAAAAAGCTACATCATTATCAATAAAGGATAAAAAAAATTTAATAGAATTATCATGTGACAGAACTTTACAAGTAGAATTCAAACGACACAATGTAATTAATTTTTGGTTAAACATTAAAGAACATGAACAACTTTCTGAGAAAGCTCTTAAATTATTATTACCATTTACTAGTACGGAATTAATAGGAAGAGTTTTTTCTTCATATATTTTTTTAAAAAATAAGTATCGAAACAGATTGAATGCAGCTGTAGACTTAAGGGTATACCTCACATCTTTTGAACCAAATTTCAAAAAATTATGTTGTTCGAAACAAGCACAAAGATCTCATTAAATTTATTTTATAAAAATATTTGATTATGATAAGAAAATATATTAATTGGTTTTTTATAATTTTGTGTTTTTATTAAAACCATTTATTAGTAAACGAAATATGACAAAATAGTAGATAAATAATGAGTCGGATCAAGGCAAATCAATCTAAATTATTTAATTTGAAAGAATGTATCAGAAAAGGATCATACCCAGAAATTAGACTCTCATTAATTCTTGATCATCTATTGTGAATTACTAGATGTAAGCTAGTATTTAATCATCAAAATTTTAATCCTATTAACTTCATGCTGAACAATATAAAGAAAACAAGAACAAGAGATAGCCTAATAACCCCTGAGGTTATTTTTACCATGACTTGGGACATGCTGGATTTATCCTCTCCATGGCCCAACAAATAGCAAGATGCTCCAAAAAAGAGAAAACAAACTCAAAGTCGGGAAAACCAAATGAAGAAATGAGAAAACATTTTGAACAAAATATGTACCAAATAACCTTTAATGTAATAATGTAATCTTTAATAAATTATTTTGGAAAAAATATGAAACTTTGAACAAACACTTACATATAAATATGTTACAGTGCATTTATAATTTCAGTGAGTTTATAATCTGGCATGACGTTTAGGCATGTTTCAATGTAATTTGTCTCATTATGAGATGTGAATACATACATGGTCACCCTATAATATTTATAATGCAAATAAAATAACACACTCACAATAACAAATTTCACGAAATACAATCATTTTTACGAAGTAGTACAATTTAGTGAGATGTACTACCAAGTGGTACGTGAGCCAAAAAAGGTTGAGAAACACTGCTCTAAAAGCAAATTCACTTTAACACTGTACAGAAAAATAAGAACCTTGTATTGTTGCTTCGGAGATCTATCAGACTAGTATGGCAATTAGTATATTGTACAACTTATAATAACATGGAGTATCAACATGGCTTTTAAAATTATTTCAAATTTCATTCCTAGATGTCAGGCATAATTATATGATAAGAGTAGATAACAAGAATGAACAACTTTTGAAGAATTTTTTCAGAGAGTGAATTTGAGCGCATTGGAAATTTATCAAATATTTATAAGGAACAATACACACAGTCTAAAAATAATATATTTCACACAATAGATTATGGATTAGTAGAGAAAGAGGAATGAATAATGTACAGAAAATTAAAGTGTTTGATAATAAAGGAGAGACTATATGATCATAATTTTTTTAATAGAAATGGTTAGTAATGTGATGGAAAACAGTAATAAAAGTAGAAAGGATAGTGAAAGATGTGAATGGAGAATGAATAATAAGAATAAGTTAGAAGAATATAAAATAAAATTGAAGAAACCACGAAAGAATTGGTTGGGGATAAATATAATGACTGGTGTGGAGAAGTAGAAAAAGTGGCAAATAGGGTTTTAGATGAGAATATTCAGAAGAATAAAAGTAATAGAAAAGTCAGAGTTAGTAAAAGTGTAAAAGAGAAGAGAAAAGCATGCGGAGAATATAGGTGTGCTATTGAGAACAAAGAAAGTGAAAAAGTTGTCAATATTAAATGGGAAAAGTATTTTTTTTTTAAAGTTGGCCAAAATAAATAATTTTAGAGAGAGAACAAAATTAAATAGTAAATTGTTGGAGAATATTAATAAAAGTGGAAGAGATGGGAGTAAAAAGTTTTGGAAATATATTAAAACAAGGAATGTAGGGGAGAGAGAAATAGTATTACTAGATGCATTTTTATATTGGACTATTTCCATCATATTATGTGTGTTGAATGTCTTTAGAAAAGTTTAATTTTATTTAAATATTCCAAATGCATTCAACTGTTAGTAATATCACAGCAAACAGGTTAGTATATTGAATAATAGATTATGGAAATAGTCCAATATAAAAATACAGCTAGAACACCATCATCACAAACCTTCAGAAAAACACCAAGTATTACTTGATGATGAGGGAATTGAGTATAGCTCTGGAGAAGAATTAGAGACAATCTTAAATAAGTATGTAATGGATATAAAAAAGATGTTAGATGTGAAGGACAGAATGATAACAAACATAAAAGCATATAATATGGAAATATTAGGTTTACAGAAAATTAACTGATTGAGGCAGGAAAGAAATTGATAAGTGGAAAGGCAAGAGGTTTAGATGGATGGGCAGCAGAAATGATAATAAATTTAGACAATAGGATAAAATTAAACCTATTATCATATTTTAATAGGATGACACAGAAGAGAGATTTTCTGGATAGTTGGGGTAATACAAGAGTAAGACTACTATTTAAAGAAAGAGATAAGGATCATAGAAAAATAAGTAATTATAGACTGATAGTGGTAACATCAGTGTTATATAAAGTGTTCACATATATAGTGACTTGAAGGGTCACAAAATGGATGGAAGAAAATAATATAGTGGAAGAAATGCAAGAAGGTTTTCAATTGAATAGGCCTATAGGAGATAGTTTATTTATAATTACACAACATATAGATATGAGTAAAAATACAGGTAGACAGTTATATATGGTTTTTATAGATATAGAGAAGGTATATGATAGAATAAATAAAAATAGATTATTGTTAAGTTTAGTAAATTTGGGAATGGATGGAGGCTTTAGTGGGTCTTATTAAGGGATTGAATGAAAATAATTACTATACATATGAAGTAGGCAGTATAGAATGTTATAAAAGTTTAAAATGGGATGGGATGAAGGCAAGGATGCCCTATGTACCATTAATAGGTGGCAAGGGAATACATACATTATCGGGTCCTTCTTTTGCATAGAAAAAAGGAAAGATATGAAAGTTATGCTGAGGACATATGCAAGGTGGGTAAAGAGATGGGGATTAAATTTAGAGAAGAAATATCAAAATTAATGATGAATAATACTAGGAAAAGAGAAGAAAAAGAATTTTTTATTAGGGAATATAAAGTTAAGTGTCATGAAAAGGTATAACTATTTGGGAATCATTTTAAGTAATCAGAGAAATTACTTGGATGAATGAGGGGGGGGGGGAATTAATAAATGAAGCAAATTAAAAAAAGGGACTGATAAAGAAATTAACAGTATTTTCATATAATAAATATGATGTAGCTACAATTGTATGGGAGTGGCAGTAGTATAGTTAACTTATGGTAACAATGTATTATATGTTAGTAAAGGTGTGTTAGATTACTTAGAAAAAGTACAGGTAGGAAGACATGCATTAGATGAAGATGTGTGGACAGCAAAGGAGACAATTCAAGGAGAATTGGGATGGTCAAGTTTTTACATGAGAGATGTTTGGTAGCTTGTAGTTTATGGATAATAAGAGAATAGACAAAATAGTATTTAATTGGGTTATGAGTAAAGGGCAGACAACAAGATGTATGAGAGGGATGATATAACATGCAAAAGACTTGGATAAAAAATTTATGTCAGTATACTTATACAAAAGGTAGTATGGTTGTGTTAGGAGAATTGTTGAATGTAATAGTTGCAAGGAATGGGATAGAAGAATAGATGCATTAATAAAGAATAGGGAGATAGAGAATTAGTATGGAGAGTAAAAAGAGTTTAAATATATATAGAAATAAACAGAATATTGGGTGCGAGTTAATTTACAATAATAGCAAGGAAAGTAGTTTACTGTTTAATGCCTTTAGTAACAAGGGAATGTACACATAAATGGAAAAATATGGGTGATTTAGTCTGCAAGTTATGTAAGGAAGGCATAGAAAATATTAGGCATCTGTTAATTTAATGTAAATATTTGTAAGCAGAAATTTGTACAAATAATAAAATTGTGGGAGAATAAATATAAACAAAGTGATTATACAGAAAGTGGGTTCTTGGTTTTTATGCTAGGTTTGAAAAAAGTTAAGGAGGATTTAAATATAAAGGCCATTGAATTGACAAAATATTATGTTGTGGAAGTGGGCTTGAGCAGGGTAGAGAAGAATGTGTGAAAAACTTAGAGTGGGGAATAGAAAGAGAATGTAAAATGGCTAACAGGTTTCTCTGAGTATAGTGGCTAAAAGATTCCTGACTCTGAAAAAGGAAAAGGCACAGTGCATCTCATCTCATCTCATCATAGCACTTAAGTGCAAATGCTCATTCCACAATTAAGATGTTTGTTATTATATTAGTGAAGATAAATATAAGTTTTTATTTATTTCCAAAACTATTTTTTTGTTTGTTTGAAGTATACCTTCATTTTTTAAAATATTTAGATATTTTTATAAATACTAACAATTTTTTTTAACTAGTATAAACCCATATGATGATAAAGAAAAAAAGTTTAATTTTCATATTAATTAAAAGCACAGATATTCTTTTGTTTTTTCCTAGAAACTTTTTTGATAGTTAAAATACTTTCATTTTTATTAGTTTTAAAAATATCTTAAATAATAATTATGATAAAAAATAATTTAATTTTGCTACAAAGTATATTCAAACTGAATGCTAAATGTATGAAAATCAACCATGTACCCTATCAAATTCGCAACTAGTTCTAACCATATTTCTATTTCTACTTAATCATACAGATATAAACTTTAATATTTTTGTCAAGATAAACAGATGTAAAAAATAATTAATGAGGAAGAAACTAATAAAATGGATAATGTAATGAACTTTTATTTGTCTCTGCTCATAAAAAAAAAATTATACTCTAAAAAATGTTTTGCTCTTTGCAACTACTGAACATTTTTGTTGTTGTTGTCATCGTTGTTGTTGTTATAAATAATGTGTAGAGCATACCGGCAGCCAAATACTACAGTCAGAAAAATTATCAACGCATATCAAGGGAAATCAATAGCAAGAATAAGAGCAGCAACTTTTGTAGTATATGCTTTCTGATGCACATGATGTACGTTTCTAATGGGTAACAATACGAGTTGCCATCCATCCACCCTCTATAACAAACTAATCCAATTGACAAATAGAGATAACATCATAGCAAATCCACATATACATGCAGTGCCACTATTAAGATACCAATCAGCACTACATCTAACCAAACAAACAGCTGGACAAAAATGATTAGTACATACAACAAGGATCAAAAGATAATTCCAGAATAGAGAACCTGATAATTGGATGAAATAAAAAACCAAAGAATGAACAACCAATTGAAGGTTTTTGTTTCCAATAATATGAAACAAATGAACAGCTTACTATAAATGAACAGAGACAAATGAAATAAAAAAAATGTATATACCTACAATAATTTGTATTAACCTAGTCATAATTCCATCTACTAGCTAAAATGCTATGAAAACCAATAGTAATACATAAGTAATATTTACTGAGGCTATAACCTCGATAATATGCATATAAAATGCGATAGTAGGGACCTCTACAGGTGTTTTAACTACAACTTACGCTATGGAAGAGTGGTTAAAACACCTGTAGAGGTCCCTACTATCGCATTTTATAAGCATATTATCGAGGTTATAGCCTCAGTAAATATTACTTACGTAATCAATGTGCGTTTAATAAATTTATAGTAATACATATGTAACTCATATTATCACCCATACCCTTATAATCTTTTGGTATATATGACAGCAATATGTAGCCTATTCATAATATTATGTAATTGATGCGCAATCCTATTCTATATCTTTTGTACCTTACTGATGTAACCTCATTCTTGCTCAATAAAGTTTGCTTTGAAATATCATCATCATCATCATCATCATCATCATAATAATAATAATAATAATAATAATAATACTGCAGAAAAACTTGGTATCACTTGTACAATGTTTCCACAAGCTTCCAGGTTTGAACTCCAGAAAACAGCAGATAATCTACCCATCTTAGCCAAAAAAGTATAGGTATCATCATAGTAAACAAAATTTAATAACCTTAAACATTTTTCGGTGACAACTTCATATTTTAAGAAATACTCTTAATAAAAAGATAATTTTTCACAGAACCAGACAAAAAATATGGCGACCGACAAGTCAGCTGATAAAGTAATTGCCATCAGCATAAGCTCCTAAGCATTCAAAGCTTCAAATCACAGTAAAAACTATGCAAGCACTATTAAAACCAATTTGCAAATCATCAATTGTAGAATTAAAACAACTGAACTCAACAGCAAAACACCCCTCCCCCAGTTCAGAAAAACTAAACAAAACAGCATAAAAAAATTAGATCTAAGAATATATGAAAAATCAAGACGCTCTCTCCATGAACTGGAATGATAATGAACTAGAAATAATCCATGAGCACCTTAACAATAGTGTTAGGAGGAGCTTATTTACATCTTTCAAAAAAATTTTTGCCTCTCGTTCTACAATATTCGCCACTACAGATTCTAGTATATCTTTATATAAATTTCCCAGACACCTTTTTATATAATGCTTTAACTCTAAATGGGTTGTGGAAAACTGTTCAACTCATTTCTGAATATCCCAATCCGAGATATCAAATAATTGAAATTTTTCAATATACTTCAAAAGAGGAAGATTCGAACAGATATCGAAACTCTGGGTAATTATGCACTGTTAACTGTTGACCAAGATTGCCAAAGCTATATAATCATGTCTGTTAAAAATATGTATCTCAGCTATATCAGACATCATTTTCAAGCAGTTATGGAGCCATTTGGTAAGGTTATTG
Source organism: Epiperipatus broadwayi (assembly GCA_028023455.1). Classification (NCBI taxonomy): domain Eukaryota; kingdom Metazoa; phylum Onychophora; class Udeonychophora; order Euonychophora; family Peripatidae; genus Epiperipatus; species Epiperipatus broadwayi. The sequence goes on from JAQFVV010006207.1 coordinate 3,423,364, forward strand.
CATTTCAAGCTATATATCGGCAGATATACCTACACCACTTTATACCAATAGCTATGAGTAAAATTAAAACTACACAGCCAAATTGACCCTAATACCGATCCAACACAAATTGGAGCTCAGAAGTCCATGCTCTATTTCTATATGAGACTTTAAGTTCCACTGTTATTTGTCTGTAAAGTGTGGACACCCTGCAATACCTTGCATTACCAATCAACTACCACAAGCTCAACTAGCTATAAACCAAATCTATACAAATTATCAAGAAAATAATACAAATGCAAATTCAATCACCATTGATTCATGCATACTGAATTAGTCCAGATGTCATCTCAGCTCCAAAGATCTTAAAGTCTGACAACTCAGTAAAATATACACAAATTCATGATCTTGCTACTATAAGGTCAAACGTTGCTAATTCTATTGTTGCAGGCTTTTACCAGATGGTTCCACACCAGGCATATAATTTATCTATGACAACATGCACCCCAATTGGTTCAGCCTCTTTCAAACCAGAGTCAAACCAAAATACTATCAATCTAGCAGATCAACATATTCAAACAAACTATTCACAAGTATCCATGAATAAAAACACCAGCCTATGCCATGGAAATACTCAATCATTGCCTTTCACACATACATCTGGCTCAACAGAAACCAGAAGACCACTTGGATAACCAAAAAAAATGACAACCTGAGAGAATGAAAATAGAAAAAACTGCTACTCCAAAAATAATGACCAGCCCACCTACCAAAATATATTACACCAATAGATCTTTCACATAATAAAACCAATAACTCATGCCTATCAGCTGAAAATAAATATTTTTAATATCCACAGACATTTCTAACATAACAAAGGTACTATGGCCTATCTTCCATTCAAATACTATACTCAGATGAACATGGGACCACCTCCTATAACATGGACCACTTCCTATCAACCACACTGATACAACAAATAATACTCTGCTAGAACTATCCAACTTCCATCCATGCCTTTCAGCCATAGAACCAGCTCAACAGAAACCAAAAGCCCTACCTGACCACCAAAAAAGAAACAACAACCACAGTCAAACAGAAATGGTCACTAATCCATATATAATGACCAAATTATCATCAAAAGATCTTATCCCAATGGATCTCTCCCACAAAACTATTGACTCATATTTATCAGCCAAAGATAGAAATAACGCCTATAGACATCACAGAATACAAGGATACTATGGCCAATCTTCCTTCAAAATACTACACTCAGATGGACATTTTATCCAGCTATACTGATGTATCAAATATTATTAAAACATTGCATATGTAATCTCATCTATCAAACTGCATTTAAGAATTCATGTTTCTCACATCAATTTATGTAACAAATGAATGATAAACCAGAGCCCTAAAAACTATAATATTCTCAATCAAATAAATCCAATTTATATACAGCCATATACCAATTTAGCACACTTAACCCCCATTCCTCCTTTATATATTTTCACTCATACTATCAAGTGGTTTCATGTATTTTTCTTAATACGACATTGGAAAACTTTATGTAAACATAGTTTCACACATGCATCTTGTTATGTAATATTCTTTATTCTTTCAATTACTGTAAATCATCTTTTTTTAAATCACAAACAATATGGTAAAACCTTATTGCATATGCAATATCATGTAAGACCTCATGTTTTCACATGTAATTTATATAACCCTTTTTCAGTCTCAATAAAGTTTACCTTTGAATCATCATCATCATCATCATCATCATCATCATCATCATCATCATAATAATAATAATAATAATAATAATAATAATAATAATAATAATAATAATAATAATAATAATAATAATAATAATAATAATAATAATAATAATAATAATAATAATAATAATAATAATAATAATAATAAAATAATAATAATAATAATAATAATAATAATAATAATAATAATAATAATAATAATAATAATAATAATAATAATAATAATAATAATAAACTGATTGAAAAAAAACAAAAAGTAAATACAAAATCAAATAAGATCTGTATTGAAAAAGGTCTAAATGATATATTTAAATAACATGGCATAATTAATGTGAAGAATGAATGATTAAATTAACTTTATATAGTCTATATCTGAGAAAAATCTTCACAATATACCCTCATAAAAGAATAAAAATGGAAAAGGCAGTATTCACTAGGTTTTCCAATTGCCAAGAGTTGAGCAGTTTTCCATGCTTTACAATATACTTAAGAATAATTGGATACCCATTTATCAACCAACTTTGGAATGGTTAGTTGAGTTGCCTATAGATATGCTACATGAAAAAAAAACCACTTTAGTCAATTAAAAAAATTTCAGATTTATTTGGCATGGAATCAAATCCCAAATAATATGATGGTTCATATTGGGATTGATAGCTTCAATCTAGTAAATTAGTGGAGACGAAAAAAAAAGAGAAAAAAATTTATTAGCAAGATTCTTTAAAACTCCTTGCAAACAAAAAGACACAATAGCTGTAAAAATATTATGATACAACTTTTACCCCAACTGTGAATGTCAGTTATTGTGGAATTGATGAAAGTATAGATAATACTGAACCATTGCAAACACACATACATTAGCAATTTCATACATTCATTTTAATAATAATAATAATAAATGCTATTACAAATAATGAATTCATCATACAAAAAACAACAACAATAATAATAATAATAATAATTATTATTATTATTATTATTATTTCTATATATATTATTTTTCTATGAATTCTAAAAGCACATTTGATTTATAAATCAAAATATTATTTTTTATATAAACAATTAAATAGCATTTAACATCCTTATTACCAAATTATTTTATTGAAAAATTTCATTATGATGCACTTCTATATTACAATTATTTCAAATTCATTACCGTTATTAAAACATCAATTACCGTGACAGTATTAACAGAAATGATAGCATTAATTATTTTAATCATTTATCATAATTTTATCATTTCTAATCTATTTAATTTGAAATATTTCCGCATCACTTAGCGGATTAGCTCCTTCTATCATCATATTCGCATAAAATAAATATTGGGTCCAAAAAAAAAGGGGGGGGGGGCAAAATGATTTATGAAGTTAATAAAAAATATAGCTTCAATTATCTATATTTTAAATTTATTTTATTTTTAATGATGAAACGTAACATCACCTATACTTCCTAAAATTTGTATTGCATAAAAATAAATTATTCAGATGGATTTAATAAATGTTATATTTTTAATAATTAAGTTGAAAATAAATGTATTTATCTTAACTGTTCATACGAAACCCTTTTCATATAAGTCCTGTGCTCATTCCCCATCTTTTTATCTTCACAGCACATTTAGTTATAGGTAATAAATGGAGCATAAGTACTGAAATATTCAAGACTTAAAAAGATGTGAAAACGCTTCAGGGATAAATTTATTTAAATTAAAACAATATCATACTAAAAGAATTTTTTTTTTTTTAATTTAAATGAGATTACTTACGAAATTAGTATTTGTTAATATTATTAAAATGATTAAATAATGCCTGAAGACGTTGTAATAAATATCAAGAGCACTCCAGATCACTAAATATTTTGTTGATATACTGATTACTAAATATTTCGTCGATATACTAATTACAAGTAAAATATTTATTAAGATTAAAAAGGTCGGCAGAAGATTAGAACAACATTCCCTCATGGGAACCACGTGGTAATTAAAGAACTGACTTGTTCGAAGAAGAATAAGTCTGACAAAATCCATTTTATTAAAGCAAATTTATGCACATCCATAATTTTAAAAATATCTTTCTATATTTATGTATTAAAAAAATTGCAAAATAGAAATTATTAACAATTATATAAATATACAAGTGATAGCGAAGTACAACTTCTGCTATCGTATATATAACCAATATCTCTCTCTCTCTCCCTCCCTCCCTCTCCCCCTCTCTCTATATATATGTGTGTATGCGATGTCCAAAATTTAGCGTTAATATTTATATTTCTACTGCGAAGTAAATAATTTTTTCAATCTTTAATAAAAATACATAATTCTATAGATATTACTTTTTTCCCTGTATAATGTAAGACTTTTCTGTTTAAATATTTGAACATTTATTAATTTATTACAATCTCCAATAACTAACCCAATGCACATTTTGCTATGATTATGGTGCAACTATACACTAATTCCAAAATTTTAGGAATATAATACAATTCAAGCTGATTTAAAATAACCCACTGCAGTTAAGATCTTTCCATTAGCTTCTTGTAGAAGATGAATAAAGATTGGCTGCATTTCGGTCATTTTCTTCATTTGTTTTACAATCAGTTAGAATAGCTAATTATTTACTTATTAATTAATATTGGATGATTATGGAATAGATATCTAAAATAAAAAATCTTAAAAACCTGAGAAAATTTTCATATTTTATCCAGACTAATTAAAATTCCATGTTGTAACTAAGATAGATGGATACAGAAACCATTACATTATGAGATCCATATACATATATTAATTCTAATATTCTCACAAATAAATGAATTCATAGTATTATTTCTGAGAGCTTCCATGCAGTAGAAATATAATACCTAAATAGCTAAAATAATGCTATAAATATATATAATAAATAGCAATGAGGAGATAATATTCATGACTCTCAACAAAAGAGTTATTATAGATTTATGGGGGAAATTCGCTTAGCCTTAGGAATCATCAATTAGTAGTAATTAATAATTTCTTGGTAACATCAAAGGTTAAAGGTTATCTCTACTTCATGGATTTTATCTCCTCATTTCTATTCATTATTATAATAACAATCCATAGAAACATTTCATTCATATATATATGTGTGTGTAAAATATTTAAAAAAAGACTAGAGTAAGGACTCTCCAAATAAAAAAAAATACCAAGTTTATTCACTGGCAAATAGTGATAATTTAACATTTCCATTCTGCCTTACACTCTATCTAGAAATAGCTATATAGATTTGTGCAAATTGAATAGCTAAAGGCCCTCAACTCACAATTTGAAAGTACATTACAATTTCTCAAACAGTTAATTGTACAATTATTTTATACTGATCAATTATTTGATGGGTAATTGGACTTTTTAAAAAATTAATACCTAAAAAAACCCCAAGGTTGTTTTGACAGGCAGATGTTGTAATTACTATGATATAAGATACATCCATATACATATATACACTCTTTTGAAGTAGTTTTTTCTTTCTTTATATGTATGATCAAACTATTTTTTATACCTCAATATTGCCACCTATTGTAAGATTGAATAATAAACAGATGATATCAGGACTTATTAAATCTTTATCCAGTACTGTCCTATCCATATATCCAGACTAGATTCTGGCTTACAGTCTTCAACAGTGAGAAGTTTGGAGCTTTAGACTAATATATTCAATTCCTCACTGCTAAGAGCAATAAGCCAGAAACTAGATTGATATGACCAGAATAGCACTGGATAGCAATGAAATAGCACTACTATCTAGCATTTAAACAATAAGTGGCAGAACTAGAGTGGAATAAATAGGGTTTGTTTCTGAAAAGCACTGCATAAGCTGGAATCATGTAATAATGTTTTATTGTTATTTATATGAACACTATAGTATAATTAAAATAGTTATTTCTTTCACTTTTTGTTTGATTACGCATTGATTTATATATGTATAATACCATTTACATCTTCATTAATCACTTTACAAAGCAATCCAATAAAATAAGATTTATTACTTTATATTTGCTTACAGTTTCAACTAACCAGCAGCCTTCATCAGAACTACAATATTCAAAAAATATGGATATACAATTAGTACATCCATTGATTACTCTGGCTTGTGCTGGGTGGCACTACTGTATGGAGAGTTTTGCCTATTTAGTACACCTCTATATATACTATTTATATATTAAAAAATTTAAACAGTTTGTGCAAAAGAAACCAATCAAAAATAAAAATAAAAGATTTAACATTTATAAAATCATTAACAGTTTCTAACGGTATATAGCTAGTGAGTACATTAAAAAATTTATATTATTTAAAATCCATAATGTAGGGTACTGTGTATAATGTGTTATGTAATTACATATAAATCTGTACCTTGCATGGTTTGGTGGTAGAACATCCAATTAAAAATCGGGAGGACCTAAGATCGATTCTACTTTTAATGAACTCCAAGACAATAAAGCTGTATATGTTTTTTCAAATATATAAACATGTATGTATAGATATGCATTATTTGTATGATCATATATATTTGAATATTATAGCTCTGATAAAGACTGTTGGTCAGTTGAAATAGTAAGCAAATATAAAGGAATAAATATTATTTTATGAGATTGGATCGTAAAGTGATTAACGCTTAAAATGCATGACTTGTCTAAAACGGGGAGGTTTGGTGGCCCTTCTAAATGGGTTTTTTTTTTCGCGAGTATACATATTATATTTTATTTTAAAAAAAATAAAAATTTTTGTGGGAGGGGGCGCCCTTTTGAGATATTTTTTAAAAAAAAAAAAAATAAAAAAAACCATATATTTTAAACAAAACCACAAAACCCCCCCCTCCCCCTCCTTTTTTTTAATTTTTTTTTTTTTTTCCTTTTTTTAAAAAAGGAAATGGCTGCCAAAAAAAAAAATTTTGGTTGTTTTGATTTTTATTTTAAAAAATAATTAAGTATTTTTAAAATTTTAAAAATTTTTATAATAAATTATTAAAAATTTATTATTAAAAAAAAATAAAAAAATAAAAAATTTTAAAAAATATATTAAAAAATTTAAAAAATTATTTATTTTTTTTTTTATTTTTAAATTTAAAAAAAAAAAAAAAAAAAAGTGTGGAGTTTTTTTTTGGGTTGGTTGAGGGGGTTTTTTTAATATTTTAAATTTTTAAATATAAAATATTTTTTATATTTTATAATAATTTAAAAAATTTTTAAGGGGGGAAAAAAAGGTTAATAAAGATGTAAATGGTATTATATGCATATAATTATTTATTACAAAATATCTTTATACTTATATTATCGGCAATGGGATTATTCAACCATTATTAAATTAATGAGCTCGTTAAAGTTTTTAATCTGACTGTAAATACTGAAATGTTAGAATATGTGGAAAGTAAAGGCAGACTATCTTTAAAGGTAATTAAGTGCTACCATTTAGTGATACTGCCTTATTACTTACTTGTAGTCATAAAAAAATTTTTTCTGAAGCTTTTTTCTTTTCTTCTAAAAGATGGCATCTATATGCAATAGAAATAAAAGAAATTTTTATATTATAAAAAATTCAAACATAACTTTTCCTACTGATTCCCAGATATTCATTGAAATAAACCTTCCAATATTTTGGCTAGATTCCATGTATTTCTCTAATCATTAACTATAAATTCCAATTACTGATTATCTAGAAAAGTTCTATTTGTGTGTGTGTGTGTATCCTAACTCAACTAAGAAACTCTACAGAAAATATTTTCATTAGCTGCAATCATAGTTTTATTTGATTCTATCTCAGAACACTATGGAAAAGTAGACAAATAATGCTATATTACTAAATACTAATTTCTCCTTCATAAAGACCTAATAGGAAACATTTGAATTTTATCACTAATTGTTATATTAGATTTTGTATTAGAAGAAATATAATCTTTAAGTATGACTAATTTTAAAATTGTATGGCATAAAAGCTTAGTCAGTTATCAAATTAAAAATGTGAGCCAATATTAATATCTTGGTATAAATGTGAGTTTAAATACTAAGGTACAGGTCAGACTGCAATATGCTATAACTGCATTTAACAAATTAAAAAGCAGGATATTTCATTATAACTACAATTAAATTATTAAACTGTTATTTTATCTATTTACTACATAAAAGATAGAGTTGAACCTCTTAATGACATAACATAAAGGTATTATAAAAATTTAATAAAGGATACTCCATAAAATTCTAAAAATATAATAGCAATATCTCAAGCCCAATCAATATTTTCTTCAGCTAAATGGATATCATACTATAGAGTCTATTATAGTTGGTTGATTGGGAAAATGAATGAATATGAGTTAAACCTCTAAACATCACATGATCACTATCTCATACTAGCACATAATTGTTATTAAACAAGGCAAAACTCTCCATACAGTAGTTAAGTAGAGATAAAAGGTGGCTGCTGGAGGGTTATATTAGATCTTAAGATCTAGGTGCAGTGCTCTCAGATACAAGGCTTCTCACTGATGAAGGCCACAAGCCAGAAACTAGTCTGGGGATATTGGATGAGTAGACACTAGATAGGGATTTTATGCACAAGCCTTCTGGCATCCATTGATTACTCTGGTTGGCACAGGGTGGTACTACTATAGGGAGAGTTTTGCCTTGTTGAATATGAGTTCTTAAAAAGATATTTTATAGTAAACTTGAGCATGAACACACCATTTATATTATAAAAAGTATCTCAAATTTACTCTAAAAAGTATAATATTGATTATTTTTATTAGAAAGGTACAACTGAGAATAGAATATAGCAGAAAAAGATAATGTGTTAAGTCTGATGAATGCTTAGTTTTCCTATCTGATTTCTTCTTCTTGGAGTTGAATATATTTTTCCTCTATTTAGAGTTGGAATGGTTATACTTGTTGGTGACTGATTATTGTTAATTACTATTATTTACAGGAGCAACTAAGTAACGTAATCAGTAGAATTCTCCATCACCCAAACAAATGCTATTTCATTGTCGAATATGTGAATCAATTCCAAAGACAAGCTTTTAAAAACAACCATCATACTTTAAATGGAAAATTTCTCATTAACATTGATATGAACAAGCAATCCAAGCTTATTGGATTGCAAGGAATTATCATATTCAAATCTCACAACAAAATCTCCAAAGCTTACTAGATCAATATGGAAAGATAAAAAATTTCAAATTTCTACGGGGGAAAACAATCAGAAATAGAAATCTTATGTAATAATGTCTTTTTTATATTAACCCTTCACAAAAATATATCGCCACTTAAATATTCATTCGGTCCTTGCAGAGAAAGAATGCTCAATTTACTTTTCATTCTGTGGCATTCCACCCCAGTGTTTTCTCTGTGGGAACAGAAGCCACCTCATTAAACAATGTCCAACACATATTTGTGAAAAGTGCCAAAAAATCAAGAGACAAAATCACAAATGCGACTTATGGAAAGGAGTTGAACTTATCAAAGACAAGCCTCCTCGCACACTCAGGACAAACAAGTTTTCAAAAGTGATGAACAAATAGAGGCCACAGGAAAAAGCCATACATTGGATGATGGGCCCTCTGATGGCAAGGAAGCCAGTGAAATAGAAGCAGCACAAACAAACTATAACCCAACGAAAGGAAATAATCATTCAATCATCCATGAAATCAAAGCCATAAAGAGAAAAACAATAGACTCAAGTAGTTCTCAACATGATGATAATAATTCATTGTCTTCAGATACTAGTCATGATCAAACCAAACCTACCACTTTAAATCCAAATCTAACAAAACCAAGAAATAAAAAAGACAAAAAATGGAAAAATACTTTAACATCAACAGATGAGAGTGATTATCGATCCCCTGACAATTAAGTCCATCCAATGGAGTTTTCTTATTTGAATGAGAACAGTCTATCAATCACAACAGGCACTCCAGCATTACAATACAATCAAATCAATAATGATAATCTAGACATCAATCCTGGAGGCCAACTATGGAATTCTATTTGCTATCAGAATGACTAATTACACATTTCCTCTTTGCTTTGGCCATGTTTGGTCGCAATGCAGTTGTTGATTAAAGGCATTAATGTATAAGGCCTAAATTCCCTGGATAGGGTGCTCACAATCAAGGACTGGATTGCCTTCTTGTCTCCACATATACTATGTCTATCCAAGATGAAAATCACTATATGAATACTACAATGTCAATTAATCTTCAAGAGCAATAACTGTGATTTAATCTGGGCAATTTATCAGTTTCCTAAAACCTGAATATTCCACCCCAAAAAAACCAAAAACTCTCAATTATGAACAATCCCTTGCAGCCTCAAGCTCAACCAGGTATTGCCGGAGGATTAAACACAAGATAAACCATAGATAGAAATGCTTAATAACCATAAAAATATCTTGTTTTCATATTGTATTTCTAATTGACCAATAAATTCTAATTTTAAAAAAAAACTATTTGTTTACAGTTATTGATCTTAAATGTTGGAATTATTATTAACATATTATTTATAGGACTTTGCATTATGAAGTTTCATCAGAAAGTAAAACATTATCCTTAAATTAATACTCAAGAATATATTACAATATCATCCTCAAATTCTTATATTATTTATATTTTCCCCGCCTAAACAGCATCATTTATTCTAAATCATCAATCAATGTTCCCAATTTGGTTTCGGAACTTCATTCCGGCAAAATCTCCAATGGAGTAATTTACCAGTTTCATTTATAAAATATGAAGAATTATAATCTTTCTAAGAATACAGAAAATACATTATTTATATATCTTCCTCTCAAATTTTTTTCATTTCAGTTTTGGATTAAGACTATATTTTAGGAGGTGCTTCGCCAACTAGAAAACCTCCATAAATGAAACAAGTTATTTCAATAGTGAATGCTAAATCAACTAACAAGTATCGACTTTTTTCTAAAAAATGAAAATTTTTGGCAAAAAAACAGCAACATTGTAATGTATACATACATATTGTATCAAAATATGCATAGTGGATCCATAGTTTTACTCCAAAGCTTTATCTCCAATGATATTTTTTATTGTTTTGAAATCTGACATGGTATTTACTTATACTTTCAAAAATCAAATTTTATTCACACTTTAAGGTCAACACCAAAGAGATACATAAGAATCAAATCTGAGTTGATGAGCACAATGCATATAACTTGTTCAAACATACAATGACTAGTTAAACAAAGTCAACAAAAATACTAATTTAGAATGAATACAAGGCATGTAAATAGTACAAAAATCAAAATGATTAAAAATACAGGATAAACTGTAAATAACAGAATTTACACTATAATCCACCAAGGCAATTCAAATAAATACCTCTATAAGTACATACGTAAGATTACTTCTAATATACAATTTTAAGATAATCACAAATAGGATTTGCAACATATTAATAGACCAATTGTCTCGAATACAAAGAGATAAGTAAATTATAACAATCAATTTATAACAGATAATACTAGTAATTCAGTTTATCATAAGCATATACAATAGAAATAAGATCAACTCCAAGTTTATGGGGCCGGACAAAGTAGCAATAGGCAACAAAGATTGAACCATAGTCTCAACTGCCCCAAAGTCTGCTCTGACAACCATGGTTAACAAGTTCGCTTGTCTCCTCTTGTTTTAATGAGTAAGTTAAAAAACAGTTCATCAATAGGACAGTCCAATCCTGTATCAAACATGATCCTGCGTCTTACTGACTAGATCATATGATCCATTATATGATGTACGAACAATGAAATATTGCGATTGATTTTTAATATAGATTTAAGAACATTAATCTCGAAAATCTATGATTTAGTGATGATTTGGAAAAATTTAATTCAAAAAGTTACCAAAACAAATAATGGTATTTAACTTTTAATTGTTATTAGTCACGAAAAATAAATTTTATCTTAATTTAATTTTTCTTTTAAAAATATTATTAATTTCTTAGATTAGATATACCACAAAAATTTATCTACAAAGAATATCAAAAATCAATTTACTATATGAAGTCTAATATTTCTAAAAAAAAAAAAAAAATGATGATAATAATTTTATATATTTATTTAATAATAATGATGGTGATGAATGATGAAAATACTTTCAGGATGAATTAATATTCCTAGGAAAATATCAGTTGTAATATTTTAACGTCAATAGTCAAAATATAATTTATAATTAGAATAATTGCTTATATAAGATGTTTTAAAACCAATATAAAATTGACTATATGAGTAATCAATTCTACAGATAAACCTCTTTGAATGACTTCCCACAGAGCAAAGCTGCTCCAGATTCTACAACAGGGAGAATCAATGAAAGAGAATACTCACCAAACTAAAGTCAATTGCTGGTAGCAAAGACTTTGGTAGTAAATTCTTTCTATTTATCTTAGCTAATAAATACCCATTTACCAATCAATACTTAGATGGCAGCTAGATTAACAATGGAATAAATATTTAAAAGAAAAATCATAGTTTTCTTAAAATTCATCAAACTATCTAAAAAAATTTAGACTGGAACTCTAGTTTGTGGGTAGAGTAGGTAGGGGTGCAAACCAGTATACAAGTGTCTTTTATTATCAAAATCTAAATTGAATATGAGTCAGTTGTTTAATTCTTCTTATTATTATATTTATTGTAACTTCACATTCATCATATTATCTCTTCCTAGTTTTCACTCATTTCTTTATTCATTATTAGTTCATACAGAATTGAATATCTTTCTAAATTGTTATTAGCTGTATTCCACTTGAAACTTGCTATTGCATACCCAAAAATTACTCATTTGCTTATCAAATTACATCTAATAAGCATGGGATTTGGGTTTTCCATCATCATATTTTCAATGGTATGGATGTCTGAAGAGTTGGAAAGTGGAATATATTGAAGCCTATTCATTAAAGTTTGAAGATTTGCTATCTTAACATAAACTGAGCATGGATTATATATATATATATATATATATATATATATATATATATATATATATATATATATGGGAGACGATGATCTGGACCAACTCATGAGTGCTGGTTCAGCACGAAATACATATATTGGTGATTATTTATTTTTTTCACATGTGTGTGAGCATGTGTATTGGTGGTATAAGATAGTGTGGATAGCTGAAGGAGCTTGAAAGTCTGTGTTCAAATCCCCTATAAATGCAATTAAACTCCAGGTATATGAATTATACCACATGTGAGATGGATAGATGAAATAAGAAAGTGTGCAGGGGTAATGTGGAGAAGAGAAGCTAAAGATCAGAGAAGATGAATTGAACTTGGAGAGACCTTCATCCTGCAGTGGATTGATAATAGTTGATGATGATAATAATATGAAGTAAGCCTATATTTCAAATATTATCTAATAAGCTATTTATGCACATCTATTGTGAATGTCTCCTTTGATCTGATTAGATGTTTTCTCGTATGGCTTCCCAGTAATAGAAATAACCATGCTTTTTCTTTATACATAATAACAATTCCCTCCAAATAATCAGGACATTTATGTAATAAACTAAATTTTAACTGCTTACAATAGTCTCCTATATCCTGTGGATGCCAGAAATCATGAATAATATTAAATCCTACATAATATACATGTTTAACATATAAGCATACAGTGAAACTGTGATATGAGTTGTACCAATATATCCTACTTCAATAATAAGTTGCCCCCCTCCTCCACAAATGTAAATAAACAAAAAAAAAAGGTAAGTAAATAGAAAGAAAATATTAAAATGCATAAATTTAATAAATTTTATAATATTGGAGCAGCCAAAAATTTAAAATTTAGACATAAGAATCTCATTTATTAATAACATTTTTTTGAGTTATATTAAAATCATATTTATTTTTTATTCACTTTTCATCTTCCAAAAGTTTGAAATAGTACAATATTTCATGTAATAAAATGTTTCCTAAGATTAAAGCTAGAAGCTTTATGAAATTTTAAAAAAATTCATAATGTTACTGATTTAGTAGTGGCAGGGAAAAAATCAGTAGATCATTTTTACATAGCACCAAAAGGCTTAATGTTTGAATGAAGAATTCCCTGATAATCTAAGACAGGTAAATGCAAGTAGGAATGAAAATATAGATTCCAAAATGGACTTAAAAACATTAAAACAACTGGAGAAGCTAATTAGACATTATTACATTCTTTTAAAAAAAAAAGTTACTGAAGAAAAAGGACATTGTCATGAAAAATAGGTTGTTGTGATACATCAATATCGTGAGAAAGTTAAGGTCTGACACTTCTTCACTGCTTCCATTTTATTTTTAAAAAAGGATAAGCAACTATAAGCTTTTTGTCAAGCGTTGTTAGTCAAGAGGTCATCGCATCCGCCTTGCAAGCGAGTAGTTGGTTGCAGATGGTTGTGGATTCATGTCCTGGATGATGCCAAGACATATGAGAAAAAAAAACTATAAGCTTTCCCCCCCTTTATTACTATTTTTTTTTTTAGTGAAATGTCAATGAACGAAGCAAATATATATGTAATTGTGTCTCAATTTTGGATGAATAATGACTTTTTAAAAAAAAATTGTTTATGTTATATTAATTATGTGGTATGCTATACACATAAAAAAAGCATTTATTTTATATGAGTGTGTGTTGAAAAGTGCTGTATACCTAAAGAACTGTGCAGTAAACAATATATATTGTACTGTCAACAAAGCATAGAAAAATAAAAGCCTATGACTGTATTTCTTAGGAATTCATAAGAAACTGGCAAAACTCTCCATACAGTAGTGCCACTCAGTGCAAGCCAGAGTAATCAATGGATTCCAGAAGGCTTGTGCATAAAATCTAGCTGCAGTGCTCTCAGATCCAAGTCTCCTCACTGACAAAGGCCATGATCCAGAAACTAGTCTGGGGATATTGGATGAGTAGGCACTAGATGGGTATTTTATGCACAAGCCTTCAGGCATCCATTGATTACTCTGGCTTTCACTGAGTGGCAATACATATAGAGAGTTTTGCCTGTTTTAATAACAGTTAAGAGCAAGCATCAGAAATAGTGATCATGTGATGTTTGAATGACATCAAAAATGATCCTGGAATCTCCCAATATCAAATCAGATGTTTTATCTACTGCACCAAACCATACAGGGTATTGCTATGTAAGATAAATGCTAAAAGGCTTGGAACAGAATATACCCCATATTGTAACTCTACTATACCTATAATGTAATTTAATTTTTAAAACGTACAACAAAATAATAAAAATAATTAATAAAAAAGAGAATAATCCATACATTAAAAACACTATATATTAATAAATTGAGTGGCCAAAATAGCTTACTAATGCATGGTAAATGGATGAGATAAAGAAATAGTCAAACAGAAATTATTACTGGCACATAAGCATAAGTATATGAAATGTAGACATTTCTACTTTTTTTTTAAATCACAGATTAGTGAAATCGCGTATAATAAGACTATAGATATGGACAGACGATTGCATAGTATAATTCTTTATTGACTTTTGTTTCTAAGCAATTTTAAAAACTTGTTAAATACATAATCTGTAATGTGATCTATAATCAATATTTTAGAGCTTACAAATTGATCAATAATTCTTATATCTCTAATAAAAGGTTAATTTTATGACCCCCCCCCCCCCAATTTAAATCTAAAATCATCTGCTGGTAGATGAGATTTCTAATAAAAGGCTGAAAGGAATTGGAAAAATTAAATAAAAACAAAAAATGATGTTCTTCTATATTCAACTCTCTAAAAGTCCAGAATGATTTCAGCGATACACTTTTTTCTATATTGGGTGCATAAATTCAAGCTTTTGACTATGCATTAGCATATAATTACTGTTAAACCATAATGCTTAAACTATCAGTTTGGTTACAGCATGTTTCATAAGAAAATATAGTGGTCAGCAGTAAATTGCTTCTGAAAGATATTGTAATGACCCAAGTCAGTATTGAAATAGTTGTGAAAGTTTTTAAATTAAAATTGAAAATAAATATTAAAAAAAATGTAATATTTTTAATTTTTTTTCATATTTCAGCAATATAATGAATCTCTCTCTCAAATATACAACCACTATTATCTCGGATATCTAAAGTGAACTATTTTTCTTTTTGCTACAAAAGATTTTATTTTATTTATAACAAGTGGCAATTTATAACTCTGATATCTAATGCAGACGCTTTGGACAAACCCTGGATTCAAAGAAATGACATAAAAAACGAGATAAGAATTTGGATTGCAAATGTGAGTTGTGAAAGAAAGAATACCAACATTTATTTTTGGAGTGTAAGAAAGTAAATGAGAATCAGGATAAATTATACTGAGAAAAAATAAAGATAACAAGACATATAGAGATCACTTTTTTTCTTATATATCATAGCATCAGTCGGGAAGTGAACCCGCCAACCTGGGACAACTGCCTGCAAAGCAGCCGTCGCTGACCTCCCGCCCACCAATGCTTGACAGATCACTTTTTTTTTTCTAGTCATTTCCACCAAAATGAAAATTATGGACAGGATATTAGAATTGATGAAATGGCTTTTACTAGAATAGAGTAAAGAAGAGAGATATAAGTATTGATGAGAATATTTAGTGATTATAAATTGGGAGTAGCAGATAGTAGAAATATGTGGAGTTTTGTAGTATATAATGGCTTTAGAGAGTGTAATGTTTAACTTGATTAAGAGTGTCTATGGGCATATAACTTATGAACAAAAACTTACGACTTTATTAAAAAAAAAAAAAGCTACTTCATATCAGATAACATCATCATATATGCAATTAATAAAGTCGGAACTGTATTGCATTATTAGAAAGCTTTTTCATAAAGTTTACATTATAGGATAAACTTTCTGTAATGGAATTCAATGCAATGAATGTTTTGAAGTTAATTTGTACTTAGAAAAGTTTTAGTTGCTGCTAATGAATGATAAAAATCTTCAGCCCGAAGACAAGATGATTAAACTAAGCAGCAGAATACTATAACATGATAACATGTGATCATCATCAGTGGTAACATTCAATTGCTTGCCATCTTCTTAATATACTTTATTAAATAAATTCAGCAATATGAATGTTTTAAAAAACAAAAAAGGGTGCCACTACATTTTACACTAATATTTTTGAAACTGAGCTAAGTTTGAAATGAGAAAGGATAAGAGACATCTATGTAATTTCCTTCCTGAATGCATATTACTAAAAGTATTTAAACAGGCAAAACTCTCCATACAGTAGTGCCCCTCAGTGCAAGCCAGTGCAATCAATGGATGCCAGAAGGCTTGTGCATAAAATCCCTATCTAGTACCTACTCATCCAATATCCCCAGACTGTCTTGCACTGAGTGGCACTGCTGTATGGAGAGTTTTGCGTGTTTTAATAAGTTATGAACAGGCAATTAAAAAATGGGTGATCATGTGATGTTTGGTGGTTTATTACTAAAAGTATACATATAACATCTTAATATTTCATCTAGTTAACTAAACTTCTTCAGGAAAAAATGTTACTGACCTTATTACTATCACTCATTTAGAAATGAATAACAAGACTCTAGACAAATGTGTGGTACGTTTAAAAAAAAATAGATTGGGGAGGGGGGGGATAGCGGATGTCTTTAATTGGGTTTATATCTAGTTGATAATAATATAGCGATCTCTAGACAAATAAAAAAAATATTAATAATTTTGATTTATTTTGCTAAAAGATAGTAAATCGCCATTAAAGTTGTACAGGAATTAGTCTTGCATTGGTGGTCGAGAGGTCAGCGCGACTGCCTTGCACTTGCAGGCAGTTGCCCGGGTAGCGGGTTCGCGTCCCGGCCGATGCTATGACACTTAAAAAATAAAAAAAGTTGTACAAGAATTGTAAAGATAATAAAGACGATTGGGAGAATTTGATGATCTAGGCCAACCAATGAAGCTCGGAAATGGAACTTGGAGACTATTTGCTTTTTTTTTTTTTTTTTTGATGCCTTTATCCATTTTTTGAAGGGTAGAAATATTTAACAGAAGATTTTTAAACAAATTGTATATCTAAAAAATTTAACAAAATAATTTATAAAAATAGAATGAATATACATATATGTGTCCATGTTTATAGAAAAAAGGCACACTGTGTAAATGCAGAACAGCTGACTGTATTGTCATAGCAACTAAGAACTACTGACGGCTAAGTAATAATTAAGGATTGTATGAAAAGAAAAACTTGCAGGATTCTGTTTAAACTAGACGAGTAAATGCCATTAATTTTGAAGAAAATTTTACTTTGCTTTCTCTCCCTGCCATTAGACGTTACCTTTTTTTAATGATAGAAAGATAAAGAGCACTTACTCTTTTTTTTTTTTGAGGGAGGGGGGAGACAAACAGACAACTTGAAAATTTGATTTTTCCCTAATATCTTTAATTATTACTTAATCACCTGGTATTTGGACATCTTGAAAAATATTTCTATTGAACATTTGTGCGTGTACACTAAGGTATATATATATTCTTTCTGCTTTTTATTTTTGTAGGTTGTTACAATTTTTTTCTTTGTAAACAAGTCTTATCCGTGATTCCAAGTGTATAAGTACAATAGTATAGTTTGTTTTTTTTCCTCATGTGTCACAGCATCAGCCGGAAAGCGAATCCGCAACCCGGGACAACGGCTTCTAAAGCAGCTGTCGCTGATCTCTTGACCACCAATGCTTGACAACAATAATATAGTTCTTTTTTTTTTCCAAAAATGTCTAATGAACTAGATGAGATATCAAATATATTTCCACTTTTTTTAGAGATAAATTTT
The DNA here is from genome assembly GCA_028023455.1 of Epiperipatus broadwayi. NCBI lineage: Eukaryota > Metazoa > Onychophora > Udeonychophora > Euonychophora > Peripatidae > Epiperipatus > Epiperipatus broadwayi. The sequence goes on from JAQFVV010006207.1 coordinate 3,441,910, forward strand.
CTCTTTTTTTAATTTTTTATGGATATATTATTTTATTTGATTATATATATAAAGAGCTTAGAAGTTTCGGATTTTTTGTCCCAGATAGTTGGTCCAAATCCAGCCCAGTCCAGTATTAGTCGGCAAACGGGTGTCTAGCTATTGTTAGCCAGAAGAAAAAAAAGATAAAAACCTATTCAAACCCTCATCACTTTGCAACTTCTTGAGAGGTTGTTAGATAAGGCATTGCCCAGCAGAGAACTATATATATAAGCTGATATATATTGTACCCTCACTTTCAGCAAATATGTAATAACAATAAATTGGTCTAGCTCAGATAAATAATCATGTTCATCTAAAATGTATCTAATCAATAATAACTATATTCTTTAATACTATCTGTTATTAAATTAGTTCAAATTAATAAATAATAATATGGTTCGGTTTCATATATTAAATAAGTAAATATCTAATAAAAATCATGAGATTGTGAAGTGAGTTTACAAGTGGTAAAACGAATATATTGAGCCAATATCCCATAGGATACTACCTCAATGGCATAAGAATACTATCCCTTCCTATTATCTCAAACAATAAATCTATAGCATTCCTACGTCTTCAACAATAATTAACTAAGTAAAATTATTCCTAATCCCAATTAATTAAAATTATCTCAATAAAATAATCCTCATCTCTTTCTCTAAATAATCTAACTCAAATAATTTCAGGTTCTTTTAAAATAATTCGAAGCAATTATATTTTATGTAATTAAGCATGATAAGGGATTTAATATCATTCCTAACTACAACTAACTAATTCTAATAATAATTAAAAATAATAATAATTTTCAATGTATACTCTAACCTCATTGTAATATTAATCATGTATAATAATAAATAATAACATAATGTAATCTTTTATTATCCATATGACATCTTAAATAAATATGTGGTATGATCTTATAATCTGAAAATATGTGGCAACCAAAAATAATTCTATAATTCTGTGTAAATATTTTCTAGTTATTCTATGACCATAATAATGATATGATAAATGAAATTTCTTAAAGAAAAATCATATCAAGAAAATATAATTCTTAAATAATAATTTTATTTGTGTTGTGCAAATATTATATCTTAATTCTAGTTATCTGTGATTATGTAACTGTGATGTGGAGAAATTGAATCAACACCAAAGTTTATAAAACAAACTTAACAAATTTTATTAACAAACTCAACACTAAAATATGTACATTATTTACAATATTCATGAACTTTGTTTACTCCCATTTATGTACTTTCAAAAAAAAAAATAGATTAAATAAAATCAATTATAAAATACAGAACATTGTTTATAAAATATATATATATATTATTTTTAAAAAAATATTATCATAGCATCTCTATTACATCTCCATTAAGTTTCATTAAGTCAATAAGTTTTTTTTAAAAATATAAGATAAATTAATTAGTTCAATATGCATTTATTATTATTATTTAGTTCTTTTCAAAAATAATTTTACTATTCCATATAGTCATTCTTAACTTATTAATAATGTGAATAACCTTAATTAATAGCATAGCAATTAAACTAAACTGCTTACTAATTATTAATTTTAATGTCAGATAGAATGTATGTACTGATGTATTGTTATTATAAAATAACTTTTATAAAACTTATGATTACTTATATTCTTCAAAAACACGATTTAGTTTTATCCCTTTACTTGTAAAAATATGCATCATAATTAAGTCTTTTAAAACTCAATAATTAAACAACATCTTTATAAACCCACTTTAATTATCATTTATTCATTTGTAATAAATAATAATCAATTCCAAATATGAAAAGTTTTATGATTCTTTACTGACAAACTATATTTTTGTACTCTTTGCATTTATTTCTATCTTTACTTAAAAATAATATAACCTATCTTATCTTTTTAATAACAATTCTGCACTTCAAACTTATTCATCATTTCATACTTTAAATACCATCCTTCACAACGCAATTCGAGAAATTTTGATAGTAAATAAACAGGTAAGTATATGGAATAAACTAGAGTTTTAATTCAATAATACCACTATCCAATAATCATCATGGTAACAGTGTATAATAAATGAGGTATGACTTCTTTGTCTAATAACCTCTACTACTAAATGTAATGTCCAGGCTATTTATTTAGCTCTATGGAACATTCAATTTCAACACACATAAACACTGCCATGAACATATACAAGCTATAGGGCTAAGTTATCTATACTTGCATAATCATTATTACTAACTACCCTTATTCCAATATAAATAAATCCCACATAAAATATTACCTCGGTTTCATTTAACTCACTACCAAGCTATTATCATTAGAGATATATCACTTTACATCGCTAAATTATTCCCACATTTCTATAACAATAAATAAATTCACGTATAAATAACAATCTAACTGATCAATAAGAAAAGATTACTTCATTCTTTAATAACTCTTAAACCCAAAATATACACAATCAGTAACGATATACCACTTTACTACCTTACTCACTTAAAATAAACACTAAATTCAGTTATAATAGAATCATATACTTATATTTCCCTTATATTAGAATATACTTATAATATAAATAAAAGTATGCATATTTTTTTTAAAAAATAAATAAATAAATTATAAACTGTGTGTATGCATCGTGTTTTTCATATACTTTCTCATACATTCACACAAAAAAAATAATAAAATACATTATAAAATTATCAATATTCTTACAATTGTTACCATAAATATGTCTTGAACTGGCGATTACTTAATTGATGTTTTTGAATCACGCACTAAATAAAACATTTTAATTATCATTTATTCCACATTATCATACTTTAGCTGGAATACACAGGCTTATATATACCTGTGTCTATATATGTAATAGACAGGGTATGAGCACAGACTTTCACATGACCCACCACTCTCCACACTATCTCATAACACTGATACACCCGAACACACATATGTCGAAAAGATAAATAATCACCAATATACGTATTTCATGCTAAACCAGCAATCATCAGTTGGTCCAGATTACCATCTCTACACATATATGCTACAAGTGCTCAGATATATATTAAGATAGCAAATCCTCCTACTTTAATGGACAGGCTCCAATCTACTCCACACTCCAACTCTTCAATCGTCCATCCAATTGAAAATCTGATGATGGAACACTCAAAAAATTTAATCACTGTTAGTAAATAATTTAATGTTTTTATGTTCCTTCCCTATTTCTATACTGTGAATAAGCATTAATATTAATTTTTTTAGTAAACGAAATAATTTAAAATTATATTTACAAAAGTTCCATTAAAAACTTCTTGAGATGAAATGTTCTTTTTTCCTCAATAAAAAGTTCATTAAAGGAAGTGTCTTTTTCTCCTGGTACAGCACTGTTGATCACACTTCTGATGCCAAAACCACGCATGCTCTGATATTTCCACTTTTAAAAAAAAAATGTACGACAATTCCAAAACAAAAAATACGGTAAGTAAACTTTATAATATCCGGATTAATTTAGATAACCATTGCTTTGCTGCTAAAAGTTTTTTTAAAATAATTCATGAATTCCATTCTTCACTAAATAAAATATTGAAAGTATTTTTAACATTATGCAATGGAATAATTTCAAAGTTTTTGTTACTTCTATCCAGATTTCCTGATAGTCTATGTTCTCTGATACAACACATAAGATTTTTAGTGTTCGTCGGTCTTTATTATGTGGTTTAAAATATTTTCCATAAATAATTTTCGGAAAAGCTTTTGTATGACCAGCATACAATAATTAACTTATTTTTACAGATTTCTTCTGAATATGATATGAAGCATTCTGCTAACGATCTTAATTTTTATATTTTTTAAAAAAATAGCTTTAAAATAGATTATAAATATTTCTTCATAAAGAAATATTTCAAAAATAATTCTTTTGCCAAGTAAAAAGTTTTTTTAAAATTTGCTATCTTATTTTCAGTAAGCTTTTTGAATAAAATATTTCATATTTTCTAATTTCCATTTCTGGTGAATTTTCTTAAATTTTTCCCATGATGTCCAACTTACTAATCTCCATAGCAAATAAAGATTATTAATTACAACAGCCAAAATTCTATGCCTAATGGAAAAATCATCATTCTGATATTTTCCATATAACTTAAAATTTAGTAATAGTTTATCCATGTTTAATGCAACGTTAATTTGGCTTAAATAAATTGGTAGGTAAGGAATTACTTAGCTTTTAGCCTTGCATCTCTGTATTACATGATCTTTTAATAATAAATTACTATACGTTCTTTTAGAATGTTAAAATAAATAAAATTGACTATTACTGGTACTCCTAATTTTTTAAAACTGTAAATTACCAGAGATTCAGTTGTTTAATATAACTTACTCTGTCAATAGAAGTTGTAGCCATAGTAATAACAGTAGTAGTACCCTGAAAAAATAGCTGTGCTCATTTTATACCTGAGCAATTTGCTTTCCCTGATTGGTCAATTTAAACAATGCTCTGCTAGCTTACTACAGCAATGCTGAATTAAAATTAAAAAATAAATGATGACTCATCAAATATTTACAAATTATTACATTATTTAATTACCAGTAAATTCTTATATTTTATTTAAATCAATTAAATTCCTCAAAATAACTTTTAAAATCATATAATATTATTACTTTTAGCCTTCTTTTAAAACGTAATTATTTTAAAAACAAAATAAAAATCTACTTTTACTTATTACATTCATTTTAAAGACCCAACTTAATACTTATAACAATTTACATTATTTTATTCCAGGATAAACAAATATACTATTTTTAAATCTTATATTAGAATTTTAAAACAGTTGTTCAACTTTACTAGAAAAACTTCGCAAGCGCACGTGTGAATATCTATACATCACGTGATTTACAAAAATACATGAAACACTTCTAATTTAACCAAAAATAAAATTAATGATTTAATTTACAAAATATTACATAAAAATAATATTATAGCAACATTTAGAATAATTATTTTAATATGATAAAATCAAATATGCACTTTTCTCCCGTATTATCACTTTTAATTAAATAATTTTATTATTAAATATAATTATTATTATTAAATAGTCTATTTATTCAACTTTCAGTTATTACTTTTAAAATTTACTTTAAACATTTATTTACAAGACTTATCAATGCAGTATTTATTATGGCCAGTTTTCCCAACCATACAATATTATAATTTATCTTTAGTTAACTGTTTTTTAAAATACTAACACAATGTTATACAGTAAATATTTTTATTTGTTCTAACTAGATTTTTTAAAAGATCCTCAACACATTATATACATCATGCCCTTAATTAGCTTTGAAATTTAAAATTTTCTAGTAAATTGATCTAAACCATTCATCCTTACCTAAACAAAAGGGTACAATATATATATTGTAACAGTACAGAAAATAGGAGTTAATAAGAAAAAATTTGAGATTACAGTGTCCCACAATTGGACAGCCATTTGTAACAGTACACCATATTAGGACTGAATTATGAGAATGGAAACCACCATCATCCCTAAATAAACAAAATATAAAATTAAATATAAAAGGAATAATAATAAGAGATCAACACTGAACTAACTACAAGTTCACCAGCATTACACAAAAGAAATAATCATTCATCATCATGAATGATCAACAACAAAAATAAATCAACAATCAATCTTGTGACTGTATTTGAAAGTGATACACTATAGATCAGGCTAATTATTTAACTACTGACAAACCTAAAGCAGGAATACAAACAATAATTATCTGAGTGCACATACTTAGGTGCTAGTCCATCAAAATACAACAATAAGTCAAATAATGTTGAGATACTAAAACATCCTGGTCATCGTAGAGGAAATGTAATGTAGTGCATGGACTTAAGGATTCCCTTTGCACTAACCAGGATTAGAGAAATAATGAAATCATCATCAAATGGATGTCCACAACACTAACTGTTATGCACAAATTTAGCTCAGGAAACAAGAATTCTATAAACTATTATGGTGAGCACGAGTTAAATAAGTAAAGCAGCTAAATCACTTTAAATAATTCATAGGTTTACCCTACTTTAAGTAAACTGTTTTATTGGGATCATTTAAAAAAATCCTAAAACACTAAGCTGTCATGAAATAAAATCACACACACTGCAATTTATAAACAGGAATTGAATCGAATAAAAAAATTAAGACGAAAAATTATTTTTTAAAATAATTATTTAATAATTAATTAATTAACAATAAACAAAAAAATGACATGATAGTAGGAAATTTTAAAGATTCATTTCATCAAAAATATATATTTTCATAAAAATTATAATCAATCAGTTGATTTATATTCATAACTTTAACTTTTAATTAATTTATTTCTTTAAAATAACTAACCGTTTTTGGAAAAACAATATTTTCAAAATCAAAAATAACAATCTTTGATTTAGCTTAATTAACCTTTTGTTAAGTTTTTAGAATGGAAAATGAATGAAAAAAGAAAACATGTTTAAAAAAAAATTGAAATTTTCAAAAAATTAAATTTCTAAAAACTATTTCATAATTTTAAAAAAAAATTGATTGGAGTTTTAATAGAAGTTTCACAATTTAAAAATATTAGCTTAATGAAAATATTTAAAATAACAATTATTATAACAACAAAAAAAAATATTTTTTTTTACTATATATAAAAATTTAGTGTGAACATACACAAAAAAAATACTTTTAACTATGGTTTTCTTTTCTGTGGAGTCCTTTCCCAAAGCAATTTCCATTTTTTTCCAATTTTTTTCCTTTAAGGGTTCTAAACGTGTATATGGCTAATTTGTCCTTTTCTTCATTTGCAATAATTCCAAATTAAAAAAATAGCAATTTTCATTCATTTCTTTCCATTAAAATTTCCAGATGAGACTAACACAGATAGTTTCATATTCTTGGTTACTTTGGAGGGGGATTAACTTCTCTTATATTTTTATTCCAATGAAGGCAGGTTATATGGAGAAAGATGATGCCTAATTTTTAACTGAATTTAGCACATGGTTTTCATTGTAAAAAACATTTTAATGACTAAACTTATAGTATGATAAAAGCTTGATTAAATTTCTGCTTTCTCTCCAATAGCTTGGTTATGATTCCTGCTGTACTCTGCAAAATCTTAGAAAAGATTTCTGCTTCTTTCTTTTTTATCAGCATGATTAAGACTTGACTGCTCTCTCTTCAACAGCTAAGTTAGGAATATCTATTTCTTACCAGACACTTGGGTCTTCTGACTTATTCACCTCCTATTATTAGTTTTTTCTAGAACAATCTTGCCCCCAAGCCAATCTAAATCTGTCACTGATACAATAGTTTTTATAACAACCAATTAGATAAATTTTTATAAATACAATAATTGTTCAGATATTTGCCACTTTAAATTTTGATATTAAAAAACTAGTCAAGAACTTAAATTAATATCACAAAATCTTTTACATTACTTTCTAATTATTTGTTTTTTGCAATAAAACAAGATAATCAGTTAATTCCATGGATTTGATTTTTGCATTGAAGAGAGATAAAGAGAGAGAAAAGACCAATCCTAATTAAAAATAAAATTTGCCAAAAATATTAAAATCTTATTATTTCTTTTCTTTTTAAAAATACTATTAAAAATAAAACTTTATCTCTCTTTTAAGATTATAATTATATATCTATTAAATAATTTGCAAAAAAAAAAAAAGAAAAATACTTTTCTCTTAGTACATTTTCATACTTTAAATTAAACCTATTAATTATAATTACTGAAGAAACAGAGTTAAAAAAAAAAAACATGTTCACATTATTCTATAGTGTTGTCTCCCTTCTACAATCATTTATAATGTATTAAAATATTCCCATATTAAAATCATATTATTATTTAACAAATTTAATGTTTGAAAAATTTTCATACTACCACTTTTGGACGTAAAATATTTTAGTTAAATAAAGACCCATTATAAAAAATAATCTATACTTAAACTTGAGATGCATGCTGCCAACTATCTAATTATTTTTAATGCAACTATGTAGCCATAAGGTTACAATATATATATATATATTTTTTTTAAAATTATTTTTGGCAATTCTATAATTTCTAAAAAAAAAAAAAAACTATTTTTATATTTAAAAAAAGGTTGTAATAAAAATGTTTGGTAGATTGCAATTGGTGGATAATAAGAGAATAATCAAAATAGTTTTTAATTTGGTTATGTGTAAAGGACAGGCAACAAGATGGGTAAGAAAGGTAGTTTGATATGCAGAACATTTGGATAAAGACTTTATGTCAGTATACTTATATAAACGCAGGTTGATTGTGTTAGGAGAATTGTTGAATGGCAAGGAATCAGATAGAAGAATAGATGCATTTATAAAAAATAAAAGTTGGAGAGATGAAATAGTATGGAGAGTAAAAAGAGTTTAAATATATATAAAAGTAAACACAATATTGGGTTCAAGTTAATTTATAATAATAGTGAGAAGAATAGTTTACTGTTTAAGCCTTGAACAGGATCTTTAGCAACAAGGGAATATGCACATAAATGGAAAAATATGAGTGTGTTTTAATCTTCAAGTTACATAAGGAAGGCATAAAAAATATTAGGCTTCTGTTAATTGAATGTAAATGCCTACAAGCAGAAAGGGTGTGAATAATGAAGTTGTTGGAAAATAAATATAAATAAAATGATTATACAGAAAGTGGTATCTTGATTTTTATGCTGGGTTTGGGAAAAGATAAGGGGGATTTAGATATAAAGGTGATGGAGTTGGCAAAGATTATGTTGAGGAAATGGGATGGAGCAAGATAAAAAAAGAATATGGGAAAAACAGGGTGAAGAATGGAAAGGGAAGGTAGCTAACAGCTTTCTCTCAACATAGTAGCTGAGAGATTCTTGACTCCAATAAAGGAGAAGTCACAGTGCATCACATCATGTCACATCACAGATCAAGAAGAAATGGGATGGTCAAGTTTTTATATGAGACATGTAAAAAGAAAAATGAAAATGTTTGATAGATTGCAATTTATGGATAATAAGAGAATAACCAAAATAGTATTTAATTGGGTTACAAGTAAAGAACATGTAACAAGATGAGTGAGAAAGATAACATGGTATACAGAAAATTTGAATAATGATTTTATGTATGTATACTTACACAAAAAATGGGATATTTGTGTTAGGAGGAAGTTGATTGTTATAGTGGCAAAGATGGGATAGAAGAATAAATACATTAATAAAAAATAGAAAGCTGGAGAGATGGAGAACTAGTATGGAGAGTAAAAAGAGAGCGTCCCCAGGTTGCGGATAGGGGCATGGCCTTCAGATATGAAGGTTAGCTGTGAATAAGCAGAGTACTGTAAATAAGCAGTCGCTGACAATGGGACAACATTCACTATCAGAAAGTGGTGAAGGAGACAGTGGCGTGATTACTTCTATAAAGTGCCGCAATTCCTATGACAGTGGATGTATAATGGCGAGTGTTGACTGCCATTAAATAAGTCAACATCCCGCTGGCTGCTGGGTCAGCAACGGCATTTCTTCCAAGTCAGCGGAAGATTACTAGAGGTGACAACGATGAGGAGGAAGCGGTAGTTGGATTTTTATTTTATGGGATTTGGCTAGCGCACTAAGCCTATTATAGAGGTTATTGCTGGGCAAAGAAGGCAATGGGAAACCACTTTGTCTTATAATTCCCTTATTTTATTATGAGTATGTCTACAGGAATCATTACGTTTGGTGTTGAGACCTTAGTTAAGAATAACTTTGGTGTTTTGCCCGGCAGGAGTGGACATGAGGCTACTCAGGTCGTCAACCTGCGAAATCCTCATAAATATAATTCATTGAGAGGGGATACACTGAGAATTGGAACGTGGAATGTTAGATCTTTGAGGAAAGGTGGGAAATTGGAGAATTTGAAAAGAGAGTTGAATTTGAATAATATTGATGTAATGGGATTAAGTGAAGTGAGGTGGGAGGGATGTGGAGAAGTAAGTAGTGGAGATGTAAAGTTGTTTTATTCAGGTGGTGATAGGTCAATTAATGGAGTTGGCATTGCTGTGAGGAAGAAAATATGGAATAGTGTGGCAAAGGTTGATGGTATTAATGATAGACTGATGGTGATGAGAATAAATGCAAGTCCTAGGGATTTGGTAATTATACAAGTTTATATGCCAACTAGTACTCATGATGATAGTGAAATTGATGAAATGTATGAGAAGATAGAAGACAGTATTCAATGTGAAGGAAAAAATGCATGTATATTGCTATTGGGGGATTGGAATGCTGTTGTGGGGAAAGGTAGGGAAGAGAAAATTGTTGGAAATTATGGTATTGGAAAAAGAAATGAAAGGGGTAGTCGACTTGTACAATTTTGTAAAGAGAATGGGTTTGTCATTGCAAATACTTGCTTTAAAAATCATATTAGAAGATTGTGTACATGGAAAGCTCCAGGTAACAAAGAATGTTATCAAATTGATTATATACTGATTCAGAATAGATATAAGAATGCTGTTAAGGGTTCACATGCTTTGCCAGGTGCTGATATAGATTCGGATCATAATTTGGTGATGGCTAAATTAAAGTTAAGTTTAAAAAGAATTAAAAGAATTAAAAGAGGGAAAAGATACACAAGATGGGACTTGGATAAATTGAGACAAATGGAAAAAGGAAAATTTGGTTTAATATGTGAAAATGAATTTAAAAGAATTGTTCAGGATGGGAACTATATTAATAGCTCTGATGAGTGTTGGAATAGAATTAAAGAGGGATTCTTGAAAATAGCAAAAAATGAAATAGGTATTATTCATGCGAGAAAAGCTAAAAGACCTTGGATAACTGAAGGTATGTTGGAAAAGATGGAAGTGCGGAGATGGTGGAAGAATGTAAATACTGAGGAAGGGCAAAAGGAATATAGGAAATTTAATAATGAATTAAGAAGAGAAACAGATTTAGCAAAAGAAAAGTGGTTGGAGCAAGAATGTAAAGAGATAGAAAGGTTTCAACAGATGAAAAGATATGATCTAGCATTTGATAGAATACAAAGTATTTCTTGGGAGAAAAAGACATGGGTAGCAAGTGAGATTGCGGATAAGAATGGAAGAAGGTTAACCGATAGTAATGATATATTAAAAAGATGGGAAGAATATATTCGGTATCTGTTTAGTAGAGGAAATAATTTAATTAGTTATGAACTTGAAAATGAAGAAGATGTTGCAATGGATGATAGAGGTATGGACATACTGCCAGATGAAGTAGGAAAGGCAATCACACAAATGAAGAATGGTAAGGCTAATGGATTTGATGCAGTACTTATAGAATTTTTGAGAGAAATGGGAGAATTTACTATGAAGGAAATAGTTGGACTTTGCAATTTGATATATAATAGTGGAGTTTGGCCTGAAGATTTTTTAAGAACTATAGTGATTCCAATTGCTAAAAAGAAGAAAGCTGTTAAATGTGAAGAGTATAGGACAATAAGTGTATTGTCTCATGTTTCTAAGGTGTTATTGAGGATTTTAACTCAAAGGATTTATGGGAAGGTTGACTATTATATTGCTGAAGAACAGTTTGGTTTTCGGAAAGGGAAAAGCACAAGAGATGCTATTGGTATTGTTAGGACAATTGCAGAAAGATATATTGAAAGAGATAAAGGAATTGGTATATGTTTTGTAGATTTAGAAAAGGCATTTGATAGAGTAAGCTGGAATAGACTGATGTCTATCTTAAGAGATAAAGGAGTATTCTGGAAAGAAAGACGATTGATATGGAATATGTATAATGGGCAAAGAATAAGAGTTAGATTTGGATGTAATGAGACTGATGAAGTGAATATAGAAAGTGGAGTTAGGCAAGGATGTAGTATGTCACCTGTTTTGTTTAATATTTATTTAGAAGATATGATAAATAATTATTTGGACTGTGGAGGAGCAAATGTTGGAGGGAGAGTAATAAAGTGTATAAGATTTGCAGATGATATGGCTCTTATTGCTGAGGAAGAAAAGGATCTTCAGAATATGTTGAATAAATTGGAAGAAGGATGTATGGCATATGGAATGAAGATTAATATTGAAAAGACTAAGTGTTTATGAATAGGGAGAGATGCAAAAAGACTGCAAATTGGAATCCATGATGACATGGTGCAGCAGGTGAAGGGATTTAGATATTTGGGTTGTTGGTTGAGTGAGGATGGAAGAAGTGAAGATGAAGTTAAAAGAAGAATAGTATTGGCAAAGGTGACATTTGTAAAAAGAAAGAAGATATTCTGTGGACCTATGGAAAGAGAATTAAGGAAAAGATTAATTAAATGTTATGTGTGGAGTGTATTAATGTATGGTTGTGAGACATGAACATTGAGTAATAGAATTAAGAAACGACTGGAAGCTTTTGAGATGTGGACATGGAGAAAAAATGGAAAAAATCAGTTGGGTGAATAAAATAACAAATGAAGAAGTTTTGAAAAGAGTTAATGAGGAAAGAAGATTGATTGAAAGTATCAAAGAGAGAAAGAGAAACTGGATTGGACATATACTAAGAAAAGATTATAGTTTAATGAAAGATGTTTTGGAAGGAATGGTGAGTGGAAATAAAAAGAAAGGACGGAAGAGATTGACATTATTGGATGATATACGAGATGGAAGGGGTTATGTGGAATTGAGGAAGTGGGCAAGGAAGAGAATAGAATGGAAGAATGGATGAACTGATGTAGTGACTACTCTCTAGACCTGTCTATTGGACAGACTATTATTGATATATATATATATATAAACAGAATACTGGATGTGAATTAATTTATGATAATAGCAAGAAAAGAAGTCTACTGTTTAAGGGTCAAACAGGATCATTAGCAACAAGGGAATATATACATAAGTAGAAAATGTGGGTGATTTAGTCTGCAAGTTATATAAGGAAAGCATGAAAAATATTAGGCATTTGTTAATTGAATGTAAATGCTTACAAGCAAAAAGGATACAAATAATGAAGTTGTGGAAGAATAAATATAAACAAAGTCATTATACAAAAAGAGAGTTCTTAATCTTTATGTTGGATTTGGAAAAAGATAAAAAAAGATCTAGATAGAAAGGTCATGTAGTGGACAAAGAAGATGGTGTGGAAATGGGATAGAACAGAATAGAGAAGAATATGGGAAAAACAGGCTGGGGATTGGAAAGGAAAAGTAAGGTGGCTAACAAGTTTTATGGGAGTAGTGGCTGAGAGATTCCTAACTTTGATAAAGGAGTAGCCCAAATCACATCACAGTAACCAACCAATCAAAATCAATGTATCAAATGAGTGTTATTCTAAAATTTAGTGTCTTGAAAACAGATGCATTTAATTAATCATCAAGTTCATTAGAGAATATTTTGTATTGGAATGCATAATTCTTGGACACCCTATATTCATATATATAACTGAGCCCAAATTCTTAAATAATCAGGTTTAGGGGGTGGAAATATTTTTGAAATAACTATATTTCCGAGCAAATTTAGATTTTTTTTGACAATTGTCTCATAGCCATCCAAAATTATGTTTGCCTTTACTGAATTGATGACGATTTCTGACGAGCTGTTCATAAAGGTTCTTTAATTTTTTTTCATGAGACTTTTTGACATAAACAAAGTATGTGTTCTGGTGCTTATTTCTTCACAGAATTATGCCCATTGGTGATGTTACATCTTTATACATGATTTTCTAGTTCATGGTTTTGCCATTCATTTTCAGTCTCAGGCCAGTAATTATAGTATTATTACCCACAACTATTACACCTCTCTTAATTTCATTCCTATTTCATGAGTATTCTAATAGTAGCAAAATTACGGCTGACAGCTCTCAAACCTGTCAGTGTGCAAGCTTTCACACTAAGTTGTGATGAATCTAAACACCAAGATAAAAGCATTTAACATTACATATTCTTAATTAGAAGATAAAAATAATAATTAAAGACAATAGTAATACATTGCATTTTTTGTTATTGGTCAGAGTTGTCATATCCATACATGCACTGAATCTATGACTTACCTTTACCTTTAATATACAAAATTAACAAAGCATATGACACACTTGAATGAGAAGCTATAAAGATACACAGAAATTATTACACGCTAAGCGCTTTCAAGGCCTTTTGCCACATATGCATAGCGGTACTGTGAGCTGCAGAATGAGGAAATAGGGCAAGGAAATGCTAATTCAAGAGCCAGAGATCTCTTGAACAAACCAATATTTCAAAATGAATTATTATCATTTACATCTTCTTCTTTTTTTAAAAAAAAAAGAACTTTTCAGAAACACTGGATAAAAGAAATATTTTTATATTAATCTGAAAAAAATCTTAATTTCATGTGCATTTTAAAATTCTACATAAATAATATATGGTACTTATGGGTAATCTCGAAAACCAAGGTTAATTACAGATAATTCCGGATAACAGAAAAAAAAATTAAAACAGGCAAAACTCACTATATGTATTGCCACACACTACAAGCTAGAGTAATCAATGGATGCCAGAAGGCTTGTGCAATCACCATCTAGTGCTTACTCATCCAATATCCCCAGACTAGTTTCTGGCTTGTGGCCTTCATCAGTGAGGTGCAGTGCTCTCAGATCCAAAGCTCCTCACTGACGAAGGCCACAAGCCAGGAACTAGTCTGGGCATATTGGATGAGTAGGCACTAGATGGGGATTTTATGCACAAGCCTTCTGGAATCTATTGATTACTCTAGATTGCTGGGTGTGGCAATACGTATAGCGAGTTTTGCCTGTTTTAATAACAGTTATAAGCAAGCATAAGAAATGGTGATCATGTGATGTTTATTGGATAATAGAATAACATAAATGCAATAATTATATACATATTTTAAAAAATTAGAGTTACTGTCAAATATGTATAGTTATTAGATTTTTTAAAATATATAAACCTGTTTAAAAAACTAAACCGTTGAAACACACAACTAAAGAATTTTCCAATAAACAAAGGCTAAAATGCTGTCAAAAAATAAAGTCGGAAAGCAAAGTAAAAACATTTCTTTCAACTAAATGATATAAAAAGTTATAACCTTAAAATCATATAAAAAAAAAAAACATTCCATATTCACTTTTAAAATAAGAAAAAAGAAAATGTATACCTAGAAGGGGGAAAAAGTTACAAAGAACAATAGAATAACAAAGAATAATAAGTTTACATATTCTACAATGTCGATAAAAGTCCTAACTTGAATGTTTTCCTGAAGGTTTGTGATGATGGTGTTTTAGTTGTATTTATATATTGGACTATTTCCACCATCTAATATGAGTATTAAATGTCTTTAGAAAAATTTAAATTTAATTTAAATATTCCAAATACATTCAAATGTTACTAATAGCACACATGTGAATGTATTTGGAATGTTTAAATAAAGCTATTTTTTTTTCTAAAGACATTCAATACTTAATATGGAAATAGTCCAATATATAAATACAATCCTAATCTGAATGTTTATGAGGGGGGGGGGAATTACCCTTAATTTTAGGTACCAATTTCCTTTTCTCTTTATTTACTTAGACAACATACCTATCTTCCCTTTCACTTCATCCATTACCCACTTCATGATTTCTATATCCAATGTCATTTTCATACTTCCCACCCACAATTAGAATATCTTAATATTTTATATTATAAACTGTAAAAAGAATCCTAAAATATTTTACTGGCGCAATAATCAAAACAGAATTTTTTTACTAACATTTCCATAGTTTAAAAAAAAAATCACTCAATATATAAGTAAGTTGGATTGAACATGTGAAGTGAATGAGAAAAAGTGTTTTATGGTAAACATGAGTGAAGTTGTATTGGGAAAGGCATATCCTGTTTACATTATTAAAATTATCTCAGCAACACACTAAAGATGTGTAATATTGATTGCTTTTATTGAAACAATATGACAGGATAGAATATAAAGGAGATTTACAATTAGGCAAGATGATGAACTCATTTCAGAAAGGAAAGTTTTCTACAGCTGTTAAGACAGTATTGCCATGCATTAAATAGTATATGGGCAAGTATGTTATATATGTGGATATGTTTGTGATCCACAGATTAATTTATATTCACAAAAAGACAGAAAAAGTAATGGAGATTATTTAAATCACCCAGATTTTTACAAGTGATATGGTTGTTTTTACAAATAATACTTCAAAGCTTTGGAAGATGCTGCAAGAAGTATCAGTTAATAATAAGAAAGCACGATTAAAGATAAATACTAAAAACTCTAAAGTGTTGTTCAATGGATTTTCTCGGAAAAAAATAAAGATTGATAATCATGGATTATAAGAAGGTAACAACTACAAACACCTTAGATCATTAATACATATGCAATCATAACGGATTAAAGTAATCCAATTCTCCATACAATAGTGCAACTCAGTGCAAGCCAGAGTAAGCAATGGATGCCAGAAGGTTCATGCATAAAATCCTTATCTAGAAACTAGTCTGTGGATATTGGATGAGTAGGCTCTAGATAGGAATTTTATGTATAAGCCTTCTGGCATCCATTGATTACTCTGGCTTGTACTGAGTGGCACTATTGTATGGATAGTTTTGCCTGTTTTAATAACAGTTATGAGAAAGCATAAGAAATGATGATTATGTCATGTTTAGTAGACAAGATCCTACATAGGGATTTTATGTATAAGCCTTCTGGCATCCATTGATTACTCTGGCTTGCACTGAGTGGCACTATTGTATGGAGAGTTTTGTCTGTTTTAATAACAGTTATGAGCAAGCATAAGAAATGATGATCATGTGATGTTTAGTAGACAATGACACTTTGGATGGAATGATTTTGTATAAATAATATTAAAAGGGGCATGAGTATGTGATGGAAAAGGAAGTTTTTTAATAAGTGAGTTTTACCCATTTTTATTTAGGGATCTGAAAAGTTGATCTTTAACAGAAGGACAATATAGAGACTTCAAACAATTCAATGAAGTATGAAGATATGGATGCTAGGAATAACAAGAAGGTATCCAAAACAAAATAAATGGGTGAGAGAATAAACAAGTATTATTAATATCATTGAAAGAATTAAAGATTTGAAGTGGAGCTGGGCTGAACATATTGCTAGAAGAGATGATAAAAAATGAATATTAGAAATCTTAAACTGGAGCCCAAGAGATTGTAAAAAAATCTTGAAAGAGACCACATTGGATGAATTAAGGAAATTTTCTGGTGTTATGTGCAGAAGAGAGGCTGATGATGATAAGAAAGATATCTAAAAATAACACTTTTTTTCTACATAAAATCATGCTTATAACATTCTAGTTTAAAATTATTATAAATATGCTAATAATGTTATATCATCATCAACAATAACCATTATCAATCCACTTCAGGATGAAGGTCTCTCCAAGTTCAATCCATCTTCTCCAATCTTTAGCTTCTCTTCTCCACATCACCCCTGCACACTTTCTTATTTCATCCATCCATCTCACATGTGGTCTCTTTCTGGGCCTTTTACAATCTCTTGGAATCCAGTTTAAGATTTCAATTGTCCATCTATTATCATCTCTTCTAGCAATATGTCCAGCCCAACTCCATTTCAGTCCTTTAATTTTTCCAATGAGATCAGTAATACCTGTTTGTTCCCTTACCCATATATTGTGTTTTCAATCTCTTCTTGTTACCCCTAATATGTATCTCTCCATACTTCTTTGAAAGGTCTGAAGTCCATGTATTGCTCTTCTATTAAGTATCCAAGTCTCAGATCCATCAGTAAGAACTGGTAAAACACATTTATTAAAAACCTTCCTTTTCAAACACATAGGCATATTTCCTTTTAGTATCAAGTTATTTTTACCAAAAGCACTGCATCCAAGTTTAATTCTATTATTAATTTCATCCATTATGTTTCCATCTGTATTAATAATCTGACCAAGGTATATTTATAGCTGTTAACTTTTTCTAACTCATCATAATCAATCTTTATTTTCATACTTTGAAAAAATCCATTGAACATTAATTTAATCTTTTTAACATTTATCTTTAGTCCTACTTTCATCTGATAACTCCTGCAACATTTGCTGCAGTTCTAAAGCATTATTTGCAAAAATAACTACATCATCTGCAAAATCTAAATGACTTAAATAATCTCCATTTACTTTCACTCCTTTAGCTTCCCATTTCACTCTACAAAATACTTCTTGCAGCACTGCTGTAAAAAGTTTTGGAGATATGGAGTCACCCTGTCTTACTCCCTTGTCAATGTTGACTTTCCTTGTATCATTATGTAACCTAATTGTTGCTGTTGCGTTTTTATAAATATTTTTCAAAATATGACAATATTCTACATCTATACCTTGATGATCCAACATATATAATTATAACAGATATAATGTTATATGCTATAATATATGTATAACAGGAAAAAATTATTAAATAATCATCAATTGGAAATTGGCAATCTTGCCGATTAATACCTTTTCTTATTATTTCTTTAAAAGGATTTTTGGTCGTTTATTTAAAAACCATTTCAAAGTTAACAATAACATCATTAAGAATTAGAAATTAAAATACATTCTGTAAATATCAATGTGGTATACGGTATATATATAATTCATAATCATAATCATCCTCTACTACGAACATCATAACATATTCAATAGAGGACACTTTTTTTTTCCATGTGTCAAAACATCGGCCGGGAAGCGAACCCGCGAAACCGGGTCAACTGCTTGTAAGACAGCCGTGCTGACCACTCGACCACCAACGCTTACTTTAATGTTCTAATTTCTATATTGAACAAGTACGTATTTGCAGACAATTACTGACGTAAGTACACATTTTTGACAGTTTTTTTTATAAATAAATAAAGTGATAGTAGGAAGTCATTTGTTACCCTTGCAAGATTAACTGCAAAATGAACTAAGAAATAATTAATCACACGGTAGGTAAACTAAGTTTGAAAAAAGTTTTAAAAATATCTGTTGTATTACTAAAAGTAACATAATACAGATTAATGATTATAAACACACACACACTTTTTTTTATATGTAACCAGCTTTTAATCACTTCTGAATTACATTGTAGTCTTTTGGTTTATTTTAAATTGGAAACGTGACGCATTATTTTACTATACTATTAAGACCAAAAACAAAAATAGTTGCATTGGGGAAAAAAAAAACTCCACACTACCAAAAATAAAAATTTATTTTAACATTTCTATTTCATAATTATACAATGTCATTCGATTATCAAAGTTGAGCAATATTAAGCTCAGATAGTATTTGGATGGATGATTACCGTAAATACGAATTGTTATAGACCAGTCATTTTAGCTCTGCAGAAAATACAATAAAGGCTTCAAGAGCTAAAGGGTTCTGGATCAATTCCCATATAAGGAAAATAAAAATGACTCAGTTTGGTCAATTAATGGATGTATGGTTAACTTGTCCATGGGACTTCTCAAGCAACTGATACACAATAATTTACTTATTTATATATGCATTAATAGGGATATGCCTTATGAGTGGTAAAATCAAAAGCTAATTTGAATTAAAGGCGAAAATGCAAGATCTATTTGATCTATTGGATAATATGATGTGCTTCGACTAACATTTCGGTGCTAAAACAGCACTTGATCTTCTGAGATATTAATTGCATCATAAATATGTGGAATAAAAAAACTGGATTCCAAGAGATTGTAAAAGACCCAGAAAAAGGCCACATGTGAGATGGATGGATAATATAAGAAAGTGTGCAGGGGTAATGTGGAGAAGAGAAGCTAAAGATTGGAGAAGATGGTTTGAACTTGGAGAGACCTTCATCCTGCAGTGGATTAATAATGGTTGATGATGATGATAATTGGAAGAGATTAATCGATTAAAGAGGAAATCCTTAAGAATACCTTAGGAAAGTCTGTTGAGAACAAAAGAATATTCAAAGATAAGAGCAAAAATAAGAAAACTTGGGTATAGCAAGATTAAAGTAGGATCTGTTTTGGGTAAATTATTATGTTGATTTATTAATATAAAGTTTAATTTCTTATACTACTATTTATAATTTTAAAACAACTTGAGTAACTTTTTTCAGAGAAAACATTGGAAATACTAAATATACCCTTAACACATTTTTATTGTTGTTTTTTAGCAAGTGCGCCCAGCACCGAAAATGCATTAAAATTATATTTAATACTTTCAATATTTTTTAAGAATATATGAAATATATTGCCTTTAATATATTTATAATTAAAAAAAAAATTACCGTCTAATTAAAAGATGTTTTTTTAGTGGTAAGTGATGTAATATAGATAAAATCTCCACCAGTATTAAAGATTGTTTTTTACTTCGGTTATGTTTACTCTTTATAGCTGGAATTTTTAACACTCTTCTTTTGTCCCAGATTGACTTTATATTTCTTTTAGGCTCCAGCTGGGAATAACAAATAACTGATCAATATTCAATGGTTAGTTATGTGAACTATGAACTAAAAATTTGTAAAGATATATATATTGTTTGAGTAATCTGAAAGAATCTCCCAGATTATTTGAATAGCAGACCAATCATGGACATGGTAGTTTAACCCAATGTGCCATGAGATTCTTCAAAATCAGTTCTATGGTTAATTATAACTTACCAAAATTATAATTACTTCCATAACTTGTAAAATTAAATATATAAATTGTGAAATTAAATATATATTTTCTGGGGGAGGGGGGTAAACTAAAATAATGCCAATAGCCCAATGTTTATTAATAATTTTTATTAGTCATTCATTATACTAGAAATTATCCATGGATAATTTCAACATTTCTATAATGTAGTGAATGTTACACTATTCATTATTGGATGATCTCTAGTCTAATGAATGACTAATAAAAATTATTTAATATACTTTCATTAAATGATTTATGCCAATGTTGTGAGGGCAGCACATTTTGCATATCAAATAAACTATAGTAATTTGCTATATATACATATGCTGAACAATAATAAAGATATGTGTAAGAGATTATGGTCTGTGGCAACTGATGAGTGCTGGTTCAGCATTAAATGTGTATCTTGAGAATCGTAGATCTTTTTCACATGTTTTTGGACATATGTTTATGATTACATACCTCCATAGGATATTAAAGTGGATAGAAACCAGTCTCTATCTTGGGTGAGAATGTGGTGTAGTGAATGTTACACTACAGAAATATTAGCCCAGCCCAATGCTTCGATTTGGTTAACAAATATGTAATATGTAGGGTATATGAGCACAGACTTTCACATGACCCACCACTCTCCACACTATCTCATAATACTGATACACCTGAACACATATGTTGAAACGATAAATAATCATCAATACACGTATTTCATGCTAAACCAGCAATCATCAATTGGTCCAGATTACCATCTCTACACATATATGCTATAAGTGCTCAGATATATATATATTAAGATAACTAATTCTCATACTTTAATGGACAGGCTTCAATCTACTCCACACTCCAACTCTTCAACCATCCATCCAATTGAAAATCTGATGATGGAATGCTCAAAGGCCACCCTGAGGCCGAGATTCTTGTCACACCCATGTTGCCCTAAGGTCAATCTGACCCCTCACGTACAGGACATAATCCATTTAATACATATACAAGAGATGGGCAGACATCTCTACTATGTAATAACTGATAAATGTATGTATTTCAATTACTTTTTTAAAAATTTTATTTTATAATCAATATACATAAAATCTCTCAAAAATTAATATAAAAGAAAGAATATTTCATATAATGATTTATTATTTTTTAAAATTAAATACATAATGAAGTTTTTTATGTAATTCTCAATCATTTAAGATTAAGAACAACGACTTAAGATTCAATAACGATTACCAATAAATCATTCGTTTCTTCTTAACCTTTACATTAGATCAATATGAAATCTCTGGACCTATTTGTTTTGTTGTTAACGATTTCTTATTCTTCTCCTCCCCTTTTAAATCGAAACAAATAATGCTATTTATTTTTTTTAACAGCAGTTGTCGAATTTCTTCTCTCTCTCTTTTTTTTTTTTTTGAAAACTAAATGAATAATTAAAATGACTTTTATAATAAAATTACAATTTTGAAATACTCCAGAAAATTAATGAGTTAATTACTCCTCCTGTTTGAGTGACCTTTCGCCTTAAGATGACATTAATGATTCTTTACCCTCAAATTTAATTAAAATATTAAAATTACCATTTTAATAAGTGTAAATGAAACTTATTACAACACAGACACGAGGAAGAAAAACAATTGAAGATTAATCACAACTTGTCTTTCCTTTATGCGAAATTAATAATATGGCCATGCAGACTTAATTAAGTCTGCTGAAAATCAAAAAAAGATATGGAATCCATAAATACTCTTTTTATATACAACCAAACAGTAAACATAATTTTTTAAAATAAAATAAAAGTATAATTAGAAATGTATTCTACATATACATATGAGAATAAGTTGACGTGATATAACATTTGTAATTAATAATGCAAAGTATCTATCGTCTTTTATTAAAATAATAAATTTAACGGTAATAAACTATTAGAAACAGTCTTTAAATCTGCAGAAGTACTTTCGGTTAATTTCTTAAATCTGCCTCAACTGCCATTAAATTAAAAAAAAACAAAACCAAAGCGTCTTTTATTAGTATATTTTAAAACGTCTTTTATTAGTATATTTTAATTTATGTATTCTAAAGAGTACAAAATTTAATTAATCTGTCCTGAAACAGAGCTTGCTGTAAACTACCCAAATAGTGCAATCAGCTACAAATTGACTAATTAAAAATTTATTTAACGTCATTATTAATTAAATAGTCTTATTAATTATTTATAAATAAATAAAAAATATGCTAATAGTAAAAATTTTGATAGCATATTAAACTTTAATATTTCATTACTTTTAACCCAATCTATTGTAAATAAAAGATAATAGTAACCATGGAAACCACCTTCTCCATCTGTAGTAAAGGACACATCATCACCATCATTTTTGAGTATTATTAATCCATTGCAGCACAAAGGTATTTTCAAGTTTAATCAAATTTTTTCAATCCATAGGTTTTCTTCTCCACATTACTTTGGAAAACTTCCTTAAATCGTAAACATCACACACGGTCTCTTTCTATATCTTTTATAATAATTTTGTCCATTGATCATCACCTCTTTCACAAACATAACCAGGCTAGTTACACTTCAGATTCTGTACACTCTCAACCATAGTTGTAAGTTTATTTAGTCATGTGTGTTTACTTTTGATCACACCCCTTATAACTCCTAACATTCATCTCTTCATAATTTGCTCTATAAATTCTGCATCTCTTTTATTGACAATCATGCCTTAGATCCATTTGTAAGCACTGGTTAAACATGTTTATTAAAAACTTTTATTAAACACAGAGACATATTTCCTTTTAATATTAAATAGTTATGTTATTATCATAATTTTTATTTTTACATTCTTCAACATTCATTTAGCCGATCTATAATCTAAGACCATTACCATCTTAAAAATAGTTGATAATTTTTTTCTAAGTGGTTTGGCTATGAAACATCTATTTGAAAAAAATTTCAAAATTCATTTGGCCAAACTCAAACCTCAAGAATGTTAGGCAGATACACTACTACTACATTATATGGATCTTTATTTAAATGAATTTATTTCATTATCCTATTGTAATTCTATATACACAGTATCAATTATATCAGTGTTTCTCAACCAACTTAAATAATTGTAATGTTGTTAGCCGAGAGGTCATTGCAGCGACCTTGCAAGCAAGTAGTTGGTTGCAGACAGTTGTGGGTTCGCCTCCCGGCCGATGCTATGACATAGGAAAAAAAATCGTAATGTTAAATTTCGCGATTATTTTCAAAATGTAATTGTTCAAAAAATTGCAACCAAAAATGTATCTAAAATTAATGCAGCCAAAGTGTCAACCAGCGCCAATGGTGGAAAATTAATGTTAGTTCAACAATGAGATTAGCTTTAACTAATTCTATTGGAGCAAGAATTGATAAATTAATTGAAAAAAAGCAACAACAACAAAGCCATTAAATAATTATTTTGTATTGTATGTTCATAATTTAAATATGTTTGTAATAAATATAATTAAAATTAATAATTTAATTTATATTTTAATAGCAAATTTTATTTTAAAATGTTACTGCTGCAGTTTTACAATTTTTTTACAGTAACTTTAAACAATTTTGAAATCGAACTAATACGTCAAAGTAGACTATATTTTAAATTTTTCATACATAACTTAAATAAAATTATGTATCATTTATTTTTGTAATTTTTTCTTGTATTTTGTATATAAATAAAACTTTATTTGAAAAGAAAACACTTTTTTTTTGGTAATTAACAAAATGTGTTAAACTTTTAAATTAAAATATGTAGTTTAACTTTAACTCAACTTTTAACTTACAAATTATTTGTTCATTATAAATATTATCAAATTGATCCGAATATATGATGTATACAATACCGTGCTGATGTAATATCTCTTTTGTTTTATATTATAATTTATGTAATAAACATTCGGGTCACAGAACTATTTCAATGAAGTCTAATGGGTCGTGTGGCAAAAAGGTTGAGAAATGCTAAGTTATATTATACTCAAAAAATGACTTAATTAAGTGAAGCAATCAATGATTATTAATAAATCACTACATCTATTATCACAGTATTCGTAATTATTGACATTAAAATACATAAGACATTTTGCAATCTAACTTTCATATAAATTGTAAACTCCGTGTTTTTTGTAAAATCTTATGGACTTAGTATTATGTAATCATTTTGTAATTGACTAGTCAATAGTTTTTCATAACAGTATTTTGTTTTTTTGTTTCATCAAATATTTATGTACATATATTAGTAATGTTAGTAGCTTTTCTATCCAAAGGTAGGTTGAAATTAAGTAAGAGGTACTGAAACAGAATGACACAGTGCTATGTAATATGTTAGGAGCATTAGTAGATTTTTATTAACTTTTGGTGGTAAGTTAATGTTAAGCAAGAGGTACTGAAACAAAATGATGGCATAATTCTATGATCATTGCAAGTGATAATTTACCATTGTTTCCACCCCTTTAAAATAATATATTCAGCAACTCAATTTTAAAACAACCACATATATCATTAATATTCTTAAACCAATTTTAAAAAATAATAATAATGAGATAAATATTCCAGTGATATCTTTTTTCCAACTTTTATTTGAATGTTCAAAAAATAATAACTTCAAGCAATTGAATAATTAAATTAAAATAAACCTTCAAATTATCTATCATTTGAAAATTATATTTTTCTCTTTTTGTTAAATTCTCTGTCTAGAGGCAGATTACAGTATAAAAGCAGATAGGAGCTACAATCAAATGTTCAGTAAAGACTAAACAGGTATTCATATATTGCAATAATTTACTTTACAATCTTATTTTAAAATTACATCATAAACTATAATAAAGTCTAATGTTTAGTAGAGCTATGTAACAAAATCTCATATCACCAAAATTTAAATATCTATCAAAAAGTTCATTATCTGTCGAGCATTGGTGGCCGAGTGGTCAGCACAGCTGCATTACAAGCAGTTGTCCTGGGTTCGCTTCCCAGCTGATGGTTTGACACATGGAAAAAAAATTAATCTTATTTAAATATATAATCCAGTAAAATAATTTCTTATCAACTATAATATGATTAACTGTTTAATTACAACAAAAATTTTTAAAAAAAAACCCACATCTTTAAAATGATAACTACCAAATGAAACTGATAGTCTGTTTAATTATCAAAGTTGCTATTGCCACGGAATGTATTAATTTTAATTAAATAAATAAAAACACAAATATCATTAAAGCAAATATTTTTCATATAAAAATATGTAGTTTTCCATTTTTTTATACATATAAACATAAAAATTACACAGCTAATGCCTAAATTATCTAGCTAGCAAATTTACAGTCAACCGCCATTAAAATCCATATACTGTAAGGTGATATTGTAAATTTGTTGGATACATATTTAAACAGAAGTTGTTGTGAAATTTGTTTATATAGATGGCAATTTCAAGTTATACACATTTAGTTTTTATATATTTATACACGATTATAATTTACTTTGTTTGAAATATAAGTTAGCAGTTGCCAATAAAATAATATTAAAGGAAAGTGTTTTGTTTTCCCACTTAGTATAAATAGTTTTTATTTTCAGCTTCTTTTAATGTAATTTTACATAAATATTTGAAAACCAGGCACTCTTCACAAACCTGGAGCTTAATTGTAAATATATGGGATTTGGGCTTTCCATCATCAGATTTTCAATGATATGGATGGCTGAAAAGTTGGAGGTTGGAGTAGATTGAAGACTGTCCAATAAAGTGTGAGGATTTGCTATGTTAATATAAACTGAGCACTGGCTATATATATGCATGGGAGATGATAATCTGGACCAACTGATGAGTGCTGGTTTCGCATGAAATACGTATATTGGGGATTATTTATCTTTTCTACATGTGTATGGTCATGTGTATCAGTAGTATGAGATAGTGTGGCTAATTGGTGGGTGCTTGAAAGTCTGAGTTCAAATCCCTTATATTTGCAATTTTACATTTAAAAGTCACAAACTTTTTAAAAATAATAATTAATATTTAATTAATTACTTGTATAACTTCTTAATTTACTGTTAATCTTTTGTTTTTCCTACTTCTGCAGCATATTTTATTTTTATGCCATATTATTAATTCATGATTCACTTTTCTGCTTTGGCTTCATAGCTTTATTTTTATTTATTTGCTAAAGTTCTTGAATTACGCTTCGTAAACACAATTATTCTGAACATTTTTTGCCATATGTCATAGCATCGGCCGGGAAGCGAACCCGCAACAACTGTCTGCAAGCAACTGCTTGCTTGCAAAGCAGCTGTGCTAACCTCTTGGCTAACAATGTATTAATTCATCATTACGATATCTCTTCTTATATAGCAAGACCATCATTATTCCAAACATTATGAATTCAAAACCTTTTATTTGGACAAAATTGCAGTACTCTTTTCAATTTATTGTTTTAATTTCTGCTACAGAAAATTTGGTGCCAATATAAATATAATTATGAATAACATTTGCACATTAATCCACCTGAATATTATTACACGAGTGTGGGGGCAATTAGTAAAATAATAAGGAAATAAATTTCAAGTATGCAATTTATGCAAGAAAAGCACTGTTTCCTTGAACTTTTTAATACAATTCCATATTTACCTTTTTATAATATTTTCATATTTCTCATATTTTGCTAGTTTTCTTAACTCTTTTTTCATAAGAAGTTATAAAATCAAACATTCATTTATTCTAACTCCTCTGTTTAATAAAATATACTTCGTTGGGTACAAAATAAAATGCTCCTATAATGTTTTCTAATATTAGCACATTGACTTTGTCAGCCTCATATATATTTGCTAACATAAGTAAATTTGAAATTAAATACACATATTAAGTTATGCCCTTGTTTATCACTGTAATATAATTATAGATCATATATACAGAGAGAGATAGAGAGAGGGAGGGGGAGAGGGATAAATAGATAGATGGATGAATGGATAGATAGATAGATAGATAGATAGATAGATAGATAGATAGATAGATGGATAGATAGATAGATAGATAGATAGATAGATAGATAGATAGATAGATAGATAGATAGATAGATAGATAGATAGATAGATAGATAGATAGATAGATAGATAGATAGATAGATAGATAGATAGATAGATAGATAGATAGATAGATAGATAGATAGATAGATAGATAGATAGATAGATAGATAGATAGATAAGTCTATGCAGTATTTTGCCTCATGGAAGCAATTTTTAAATTACATGCATACGAAAATACTATGTTATGCCATTTTTTGCTAGTATAGCACGACACTAATTTAAAGATAAGCATAATAGCCTATGCAATATTTTATCTCATGGAAGCAATTTTTGAATAACACATAGTAATATGAAGTTATGTTGCTGTTTACTGATATGAAGTAACACTAATTCAATGACATATGCAATAGTATATGCAATATTTTATCTTGTGGAAGAGTAATATAAAACTTTGCCAATCAAAGATGGTGTAATAGCCTATGTATTATTTTTTTCTCATGCTACAAATGAATTATTCAATACAGTAAATTTGTTTATGTCATCAATATTTTTTATAAAAATTGTTATATATCAGTAAGTTAAGAATAATATTTTAATCTGCTATTTTTATATATATTAGAAGTTATAATTTTGAAATAATTAAGTGAAAGGCTGAAACCTTCTTGCATGCACATTTTAGAATGCTTATATGACAGCCAATCAGATGTAATGAAGACTGTAAGAAAATGTAGTGGATAATATTACACAATTGACTATCTATTAAGAAGTTCATTTGGAATTCTTCATTTTATTGATAATAATAAAAACGGGAAGACCACAATCAGAAAAGACAAGTTTGAATATGAAAAATAAACCTGTACTATGCGTTTCAAAATTATTTATTATAATACAATATTTTGGTTAATGAATGCAAAGAGAGGGACAAATTATTTTGTTTGCCATACCTTTCTTTTTTTTTCTAACAAAAAAAATATATTGATTTCAGCTGATTTTAATTACTTAATACTTTAAATCAACAGACATAAAATACTATTAAATAATTTGAAGGCAATAATTTCATTTATAGCATTTGTTTCTGTTGTGTCCTGGGGGTCTCTAAAAACCAGTCAGGGAGCTAAATAAAGAAACAATATACTTTGAAATGTATATATAATAAGATTTATTTAATAACAAATAATAATATGGTAAAAACAACATAAAAGGATAACAGTCCATTAATATTCATATGTTGTTTATTTTCTTTCGATGAAAATATGCTTCTTCCACACCAGGAATAATTTGTTAATTATTTGTGGTTTCAAATCAAATGTCTCTTGAAACACAAACAAGCATATCTAATTTCAAGTGTAGAACAAATCCATTAAAGCTTGCAATAATAATGCTTACTTCGGCACAAAGAACTTATACATTGTATATTAAAATATAGGGGATTTGAATTCAGACTTTCAAGCACCCTTTAACTATCCACTCTATTTCATACAACTGATACACATGACCACACACATGTAGAAAAGATAAATAATCACTAATATATGTATTTTATGCTAAACCAGCACTCATCAGTTGGTCCAGATTATCATCTCCCATATATATATATAAAATCAGTGCTCATTTTATATTAAGATAGCAAACCTTCACACTTTAATGGACAGGCTTCAATCTACTCCAACCTCCAACTTTTTAGCTATCCATATCATTGAAAGTCTGATGTTGAAAACCTAAATCCCATGCTGATGCCAATATTATTGCCATGTCCATGTTGACCTGAAGTCACTCTGATCTCTCGTGTATAGGACCTTATCCATTTAAATACATAGAAGAGGGATGGACATGAGGGGTCAGAGTGACTTCAGGTCAACATGCGCATGGCAATAATATTGGCATCAGCATGGGACTTGGGGTTTTCATCATCAGATTTTCAATGATATGGATGGCTGAAAAGTTGGAAGTTGGAGTAGATTGAAGCCTGTCCATTAAAGTGTGAAGATATTCTATATTAATATAAACTGAGCACTGATTATATATATGTATAGGAGATGATAATATGGACCAACTGATGAGTGCTGGTTTAGCATGAAATACGTAGATTGGTGATTATTTATCTTTTCTACATGTGTGGTCATGTGTATCAGTTGTATAAGATATTGTGTTTAGTTGAAGGGTGCTTGAAAGTCTGAGTTCAAATCCCCTATATTTACAATTAAGCTCCAGGTTTGTGAAGAGTGCCTGGTTTTCAAATATTTATATTATATATTAACCATCTCCATTTCCAACAAATCTCTTGCAGTTTGGTTAAACTTCAGTTAATTATTCTTCACTGGTAATAATCTTTTCAATATACAAACAAGTAACTGCTTTTTGCTTGCCACTGTTCCATTTTAGTCTTTAATCACTGACAGTCGATCTACTAGTCTATCATTGATGATTTTTTACTGTTAATCTGGTATCACTTCAAATCAACGCTAACTTTATCCGGTCTAACCATTTTAGCTGCTTCCTCCCTCTTCTTCATTTACCAAGGGATAAATATATATGATTTAATTTGTATGAAAATAGCTTTATTTGCATACAAATTCCATTCTAATTTAATCTATAATTTTGGGACGATCTCTTCAGTGAATTTCTCCAATAAAGGGAATGTTTTTAAAGCGAAGAAATCTGTACGTATTTACAAAAATAAATAATCTTTTATTTACATATACAGTTTTATATGTGCAGACACTTTAGATTCTATGCGTTGACTGTGCTATAAATATACAAAGAGTTTTGAGTTTTTCGATTCACAATGAGAATATGGAAAAAATTGAACCATATTAAAATATGTAATTATGGTAATGGGTTACTTAAGGATAAAGGATTAGTGTTTGTAATCTTAAGAAGATAATCACTCTCACAACAGATAAGATAATGAGAAAATTGTTAAGCAATTATAATATACTATTTTCATGTCATTTAGATTATGTAAGTGTATCTTGAAAAATCATTTCCAGCGTTTAACAGCGTTAGAAATAATGCCCAAAATGCTACTATACAAAAGCATCTATAAAATTAGCATTAATGTCAATTAATTAATTGATTGTCAATCAATTTGCTTAGTAATTGCAAGAAAATGTGTATAAAAAAATAATTTTATAAATCAAGAAAAGATTGACTTAATTTTTTTTTAAATAATTTAAACTATTTATTTTATAAAATAAATATTTAATTAATTAAAAAAATTAAACAGCCTACATGCCAGTGATATATGCACATAAGTGAATATAATTAAATTTAAACCCAAATTCAAATCTAGATTTTGTAATATTAATATTTATAATTTCATTATATACTTATTTTATAATTTAATTAAAAATTATATGTCATCATCATCATCATTATCAACCATTATCAATCCACTGCAGGATGAACGTCTCCAAGTTCAATTCATCTCTGATCTTTAGCTTCTCTTCTCCAAATCACTCCTGCACACTTTCTTATTTCATCCATCCATCTCACATGTGGTCTCTTTATGGGTCTTTTACAATCTCTTGGAATCCAGTTTAAAATTTCAATTGTCCATCTATTATCATGTCTTCTAGCAATATGTCCAGCCCATTACAAATCCAAAAAGAAGATAAATAATGAAGCATATTATATTAAGCATAACTTAAATAATCATATGAATATTTATAAAACTTCAATAAATTTAATTAACAACTGGTCAATTAAAAATGAATAAAAAATTATTATGTTAGTATATTTAAGGTCATATAGTATAAGTATTAATTATTCTGTATATTACACAGTCATTCCTATGAACTTATATTGAATCCCTATATGATAATTTTATTCTGTTTTATTAATATTTCATCCTTGTTATTGCTAAATAAAATAAAATGGTGAAAAGGGAAGAATAGAATGAGATCTGAAGAAGACTGTGAGGAACAGTCGAAACTGTAATTAAAATAATAAATATTTTTTTGCTTAAAAGGTGTAAGAAGGTTGGAATTATTTAAAAGATATATTTTTGTTATTGTTGTTACTTTACTTCCATTATACAACACTAAATGGTGGTCTATCTGCAATAACTGGTTAATGTTAAAATAGATGCTTAACATTTGAAAAGGTGCAAAACCAGGTGGCAAATACTCATATAGTTGTTGTATATGACTTTTTATTATTTATTATAGTTTATATTTAAAAAAAAACATAATAGACCTCATTAATTTCCATCTTTGATTATTTATATTATATATATTCTTAAATTAATAATTGCACCAGGAAATATATAAAAACAACTTTGATAAATGGAAGCTTCAATTACAATGACTGAAATATTCATTGCTTGATCATCATAAGTAAAAAATTAACAGATCACTTGGCACTATGTAAACATTTCAAGAACAACCTTTTTCATCAGCTGCTTAAAGCACCACAAATTAACAATGAATGTTTTGAACATTGTTATTGGAGCTATCCAGTTTGTAAATATGTTGTTATAAATGAGAAAAATAATTTACAAACCTCTTTATATTTCACATATTTTTTAAAGTTAAATACTGAATTTGTGTTCATATTTTAGATGTTTTATAAATGTGATGTGATGTGATGCACTGTGACTTCTCCTTAAATGGAGTCAGGAATCTCTCAGCAGCTATGCCCAGAGAAACCTGTTAGCCACTTTACCTTCCCTTTCCATTCTCCACCCTAAGTTTTCCCATAATCTGCTCCATCCCATTTCCACAACATAATCTTTGTCAACACCATGACCTTCATATCTAAATCCCCCTTATCTTTTCCCAAACCTAGCATAAAAACCAATAACTCACTTTCTATATAATCACTTTGTTCATATTTAATCTTCCATAACTTTATTATTTGTACTTTATTATTTGTACCCTAATATTTTCTATGCCTTCCTTACACAACTTGCAGACTAAATACTTTTATATTGCATATTGCTGACCTCTTTTGATTACTTTTGTAATATATATATATATATATATATATATATATATATATATATATATATATATATATATAATATATATATATTTATAATTACTTAAGTTTAATTTTATTTAGCAATATACAATGCTTCAAATGTAATGTTCTAATTATTTATCAAGTGCACATGCAGAATGTAATTAGAAAAAGGCTTTAATCTTTTTCTACATGTGCCTTGAACATTTGTATAATAGCCAAACGATGCAGTTTTTGACTATAGAGGGGTTTCTTATTCATATAAACCAATCTGAAGCATCTTGATTTGAGAATATGAAGAGATTAAGCTCTTCACATTTAAATCCACTATTTCCTTTTACAAATTAACTTACATGAAATCTTGTGATTTATAGTGAGTTAATATTAGAATCTTTTTAAAGGAAATATAGAAACTAATATAACATTCTAATTATTTATTGAGTGCACATGCAGTATGTAATTAATTAGAAAGAGAAAGGCTTTAACCTTTTTGCACGTCCCTTAAACATTTGTATAATAGCTAAATGATGCAGTTTTTGTCTATATAAGAATCTCTCAAACCTCAACACAAGATAGGGACTTTATAAAAATAAGATGCTTCAGATTGTCCTATATAAGTAAGAATTTAGGTTAAAGATAAGATGGCCATTCTTATCTCTGTAAAGTCCCTATCTTGTGTTAAGGTTTGAGAGATCCTTCTATAGTCAAAAACTGCATTGCTTGGCTTCTAATGCTTCAAATATTCTTATATTCATTACAATTATTCAAAAATTCAATTATTGTGATTATTAATAAATTCATTACTATTATTTACATATTCAATTATTTTAATTTTGATACTGTTTATGCTTGTAAATAAATGATTTTTATATCATTTAAATTTTATGACAATCTGTTTTTTAGTTTGTTCTTCATTTCCAGTATAATTTGTTTTGTTCTTATAACAGTCTTCATATGTCATTTGATATATATTCTCAAATTTTCATCGTTTTTTTTTTTTAAATTTAATACATTGTTTGTGTTGAATTTTATCTATATATAAATTTAATTTCTTGTTTGTATTCTTTATTTTTCATACATGTTTATTTACTTTTAAATTAGCATATATGCGTTGTTTTGTTTTTATTATATTTTTGTTTTGTTTTGTTTAATTTTTACATTTTTAAAATATATATTTTTAATATATTTAGAATAATTATTTATTATAAATTATTTTTTGATGATATTGATTTCTTTTTTTAAAAAAATAAACAATTCTTTTAGCATGAATTTACTGTTCTATTCTTTTTTAAAATTTTCTTTATGTATATTATCTGTCTGAATTCCAATTTGTAAAATATCCATAGAATGTTTCTTGGAGTAATATTTATTTGTTGGTTTTAATGATTTCATTTATTTTCAAAAAATAATATATATATACTTTTATCTCAATTTTGAACTTTATGTTTATATTTTTTTGATTCATTTCACTAATGAATAAAAAAATATTGGTTTATATTTCAAAATCAATTTATTAAAATTTTCTCATATACAAATTATTAATCATATTTAGACATTGGTATTGCTTATATATTGTAACGGAAATAATTGAATGAAATCACATTTGTAACAGAAAGAAGACATTTGTAACGGAAATAAGGAAGACATTTGTAATGGAAAGAAGGACACTTGTAACAAAGAATAATAAATTGATAGAAAATGATCCATTATTAACATATATGTTTATCTAATCTGTTATTTGTAACAGTAAGTAAACATTGTCACAGTATAGATAAATAGATGAGTGATGAAATGATAGTTGCCATAATTCAATAACCAAACACTAAACAGGATAAGGATATGCTGCAGCGGTTCATCATTTGTAACCAAGTAAACTAAATGAGAAATGAATTCACTGTGTTAGCCAAAATACAATTTATAATTAAATAAGGATGATACTAACATATAAATAAAAATATATGCATATCATGCTCTATCTGGGTGTCTATTTCTAATTAATTAAATATAACATTATAGCCCGTTTGCAACTATCCTAAACATTAATTCTGTCACATTAGTAATGAAATAAATAAGTTATCTCATTTC
Source organism: Epiperipatus broadwayi (assembly GCA_028023455.1). Classification (NCBI taxonomy): domain Eukaryota; kingdom Metazoa; phylum Onychophora; class Udeonychophora; order Euonychophora; family Peripatidae; genus Epiperipatus; species Epiperipatus broadwayi. The sequence goes on from JAQFVV010006207.1 coordinate 3,476,637, forward strand.
TCCATATAAAATAACAACAATGACAATTAAAACTATCATCATTAAAGATTTAATAATATCTAAATATTGGGGATGTCATTTGAACAATAAAACATACTGGCCATTGTCATCAAATAAAAGAATATTAAATATAGTAACTGAATAAAGTTACCCACTTTGAGATTCCTGGAGTGCATTATGCTTATCTCCCATACTAGGTTCTTTTAACAAAGAATCCTTCCTATTCTTCTTTCCAACCATATAAGACCATTTGGTCACATGCACACATTGGTGCTATTCATGACAACTTATAAAATATATATTATATAAAGTTAATATTATGAAGTTGGAAAGGGATTATATCACTCTTTATTCAGTTTAGCTAAGTATATGTGTTTTCCCACGAGCGCCACTAGATTGTTTTAAATCTAGATAAATATCTGTTTAGAGTGTACTGAGTTCAAACTCATTCAGTACATTTTTATCACACATGACTTGGATGACTAATGAAAAAAAAATGACATTCTTACATTTTATCTATATCGATAAAATTACAAGATCCCAATATTACCAAAATTTATATTATAGATCAAAGATTCTTATAGACATTGCTAGCTCATTTTATGTATATTGATGAACAGACAAGTATCATCTTATTAATGGCTTCTAAACAAGCATGTGAAAACCATTATTGATATTGATGGCCCTTTAACTAGATTATTTATCATAATATAAAGATGATAATGATGATGATAATAATGATGAATGATAATAATAGTGATATCATAATAATAATGATAATAATAGTGATGATGATACTAATAATAATAATGATGATACTAGCCATAGCTTATTAATAAACTCACAACAATAAATTTATCTTTATAAACTTATAGGCATCTATTAAAAATTATCCTATTTCAAACGGGGATTTAAATATTACATTCACTAACATTTATATAAGTTTATAGTTATTTACTAAAATACTTTTATAGTTAATATTAGGATTTAATAATACTAGCGATGATGATTGATCATCATGAATCTCTTTGCATAATATTCAACTTTCCATAAAACCCTATTTATTAAAATATATTAATTCTGTTAAAAGTTAGATTGAGTGATTATAATTTATTAATGATGATGATGGCGATCATAACTCTTATATAGTATTATTTGAAATATTTTAACCAACAACACAATATCCATCTTTAATGAGGATGATCAAAACTCATGGACACAACCCAATTTTAGCTTTTCTACTATTGAACTATAATTATTAAAATTTGGTTATTATCAAGTTTAACCCTTAAATACCTAAATGTAAATCAACATTCTAGTTTACTTAATATTTTGCGAGCGCTTAATATTAGCAAGTGATTGCTCAATATTTACGAATGATAATACTTAATAACTGTGAGCAATGATGATGAATTAAAATGATAGAATCAAGACAAGAAAAACACAACAATATTTTTTTAATAAGAACTCGGAACACCAATTAAGATATATATAATTATATTTTATTAATACTATTACTCTTTCTTTTTTTTTAAAATCAAATCAATAATTAAATAAATGGCTTATTATTACATTAATTCAATACAAAAATTAATATAAAAATTTATATAAGCACAAGCAAATAAACTTAATATGTAGGTTTGTCATTTCTGGATATTTTAAAATAAGCTGGCTTAAAAAAATACATTTTATGGAATGCTTACTTAAGTCTTTCCTAACTTATTATATCATAGAATAAATTTCATATGTATCCTGTGTGTTTTATTTCACTTCCATTCATATGTAAGCCTTGCTTTATAATTTCTCATATTTAAACTATTTATATATAACCTATTCCTTGACATGTTTGTATAAGCAGTTACACATGCACACATTCGGTAATGTTAACATATATGTTTAAAATGTATACCCACAAATTACATATATAAAAATATTTTTGTAACCTTTTAGCAAAAGAAAATAAAATACATGATATTAATTTTAATATGCAACAAGATAAAATAAAAAAAAAACATTATAAATGCATATATTTATAGGTTGCTCATTATCATTAACAACTGAAGAACAATTAAAAAAAAAAAAAAACATTTCAACATTACAATATATAATAAAAAAAAATAAAAAAAAAATAATGAAAAATTTAAGTTTAAAGATTTAAACTATGTTTGTGCTATGTTGTGTGATATTGCAAATAACTATAGATAAACAAGTCTTTAATGTTTCTGTATCAAAAGAAAAATTGCTTTGACCAGTAAATTAAGGTTTACTTTTAATAAGTAAGAATAAAAATCTGTTAAAGAAAGTTCATAGTTACCCGATCACTTTCACTTCTTATAAATGTCCTGAGTTTGAATTTTCAGACTGCTTGTCTTTGCTCCATAAAAAAGAAAGTTATTGCAGATACTGTTAAGATAAACATGAATCAATTGACCTGCTTGTTTCTTTAATTCTAAAATTATTTATTGTTGATTGGCTTTCTTCTACCATTTTACAAGAGCTATTATAAATACTTTTTAATAAGTATGTACTGGTGGATTTGCTTGTCTCTCCCATTTAAAAAAAAATCACTGTAGACACTTTAGATGACTGAGGTAAACTTTAACAAAAATTTGATTCATAGCTTCAAATTTGGCTATATATGGATTTTATACATTTTCTCTTCCTCTTCCTTCCTCTTCTCCATTTATCCAAAGGTAATGAGCCTTTAATAGACCAGGAGCCAGAAAAGAAGCATTTCATATAGCTTGTGTGGTTGGCTTCAAACTCTTTCATTTTGTTGGTTATTATTTGATTGGTATATGAGTCCACAGTAGATTAGTGACTTTAACCCATTCTGTATTATTCCAGGAAGCAGAAAAAATGGTTTAGCAATGCAGAGTCATGGTATTATACTCAGAAAATATGTTAATCTCATTTCATAGAATTGTCAATAACCTCTTCTTATAAATTCAATTTTGTTCCATTTTCCTTCTTTTCCCTTTTTCAATTTTTTTAAGAATGAAAAAAAAAATCAACTCACCCACTTTCCCTTTTTTCTTTTTTTCAACATTAATAATGAGGAAAAAATTGAGTGAGAGTTACATCTCTGTCTGTCTCCTAAAATAATAATACTGAGTGACTGCTCGTCTCTCTAAAATAATAATACTGAGTTACATCTCTCTCTAATAATAATGACTGCGTGACTTTTAAACATTTTATTCATTTATATTGCCAATCTTTGGTCAAAGAAACTGACCACCTGCATATCTTATCTTGAGATAAAAGACAAAAAATCAGAGTTTGACAAGTTGATGTACTATCGCGATTTTACAAGAAAATTAATAATCACCTTTTATTACATCAAAGCACCTCTCTCTTTTAAAAAAAAATCTTAGATACAGATAAAAACAATACAACAAAGCTGGCAATCTACAGTCACCAGCAATAGGTGTAAAAGCATTTTTGTGTTTATACAGATGTTTTCATTCTTTCACACTCTTTTGCACGTGTACATTTTCAAATCCCAATCTCTTATCTAGATCACTTTATTTGACACTTTCTTTCTGATCTGCTTTATTTTAACCAAAAATAAAACCAAATAACTGAATATATTAATTATTTAATAAGAAAAATAACATACTAAAATATCATTTCTTACAACATTATATTCATTCACCACCTATTAATTTATCAACTATATATTACACATATAATATACGTACACATAAATCTATATATATAAAAGAAAATTTTTTTTCTCAATTAAATAATATATGTGTGGGACATGAGAACATACATATATGTACAATATATATATTGGAACATGGCATTAGTGCAGTATATTTTTAGTAAAGTTCTTCCACTTCTAATTTTATATTTTTATTTTCAACTAATTTGAGAACTTGTGCATTTTATTGTCTACCAAGCTTGGAAGCCATTTTTAAAATAAATATACAGTTTCAGGGGCATATAAAAATGTTTACAAAAAAAAGGCTGATAAGAAGCAAACATCACATCAATTTTTTAGTATTATTTTATAGCATTACAAATTGGCTGATAAGAAGCAAACATCATATTCAATATTTCAAAGTTTTTAGTGTTATTTTATAGTAATACAAAAAAATTATACAGTATCCTAACTTGTATTTCCTATAACTAAATTGAATGTCTCTTCATTATATTTATATACCCATTATCCATGACAATCTTTATAAGATATGTTTTATGATTGTCATTATTATTATTTTTAGTTCATTTAAAATTCTAAATTGTTTTTCCATTTTAGAATTATTTTCTGAATTATATATGTCTTATAATATTATTCTAAATGTTACATTTTGCTTGTAAATTTTTGAATATCCTTTTATAGAATCCCTTTTTATATTCATTCTTTTTATATTAATAATTATAGCTTTATCAATATTGTTTTCTTTACATGTTTAAATGTATTATATGATTTATTTTTGTTATTAATGTAACTTTTTTTTCTATGTTTATAAATTGGTTTTTCACTTAATAATCCCAATATGTTTTTACTATTATATTTATGGTGATCTTTATACTTTTAATTAATATTTTTGATATAATTCTTGTATTTTTCATTTTATTTTATTCTCTTCTCTATATTGTTACTTGTTGTGATTTTTGATATTTTTTCTTTAATTATTCTATATTATTTTTCATCTATTAATTAATACTTTATCTTTGAATTATATTTATTAATAATATGTTTTAAACTTATATATATAATTATTCATTAGTAGCTCAGTTGCAGCTTTTATTTCAAGATTTTCTTTTTTAATATTTATTTTAGGAATATATTTTAAACCTTTATTCAATAATTTATATTTTTAATGTTTTTTATATAATTTAATTATCAATTGTATTTACATTACTGTTTATTTATTTATATTAATATGTTTTGTAATTTTATTTTAAAATATTATTTTTAACTAAGAATATACTTTTTTTTTTTGCTTTTTTTGATAATTGTCTTATATAACTACTTTTTATTTTTATCCTGATAAATAGGATGTTGTTTAAAATTTTTACTTCACTAAAATTATTTGTTTTCAACATTTTATAGCTATCTTTAATTTCATTAAAAATTAAATATTTTTCTGGTTCTCATCTTTAAGGGGGGGACCCGCGCGTCTTTTTTGATCGGTCTGACATGTTGTTTTCTTTCTTTACTGACATAATAACTATAAGCAAGATGTCAAACAAAATATGGGCATTTAATAGCTCAGTGATGTGACTTTCCAAAGATGTCTACCACAAAAAAATCCAATGAAATTTGAATTTTTTTACAGCATTTTTAATGAAGGAGTGCATTTAATTTTTGATCAATTTTGTAATTTTCAAGAAGCGATAAAGACAGAAAATTCGTAGCCGCCTTCAAATGGACATTTACCATAGTAAAAGTAATTAATGGTATTCACAAACAAGGCCTACAATGGAGCCTAAACGTAAAGCACAATATCAGACTCGTAAGTATAAAATTTTAATTTTTTTTAATAATATTTTAATTATTTTTTTTTAGTTTTTAAAAAAATAATAATTTTTATTAATTTTACTTTGTAGTTGGTGTGTGTTAATATAAATTATATATTTATTTATGCTTATATAGAATTCATATCTATCGTAATTTGCTAAAGTTCTAATTCACTTATTTTATAAAAATAAACTTATTTTATAAAAATAATGATTCTCAAAAAATTTAATAATTTATTACTTATTATTATGTTTACATGATGAGTTTGTGTTTACAAGTAATGAGTTACAAAACTAATAATCAAATGTATAGAAAGATTGCATATGCAGGCAAATAATCAAATTCTGATTCATGTTTATGCCTTGATACTCATGCTTTGGAGTCACTCTGCTTTTGCTATAAGTTTTATCATATTATTTTCAAGTCTATAAAACTAACAAATGGACTATATGCAAATAAATTATATCTATAATAAATATAACAAGATAGCATCACTGGTGTACATAAAGAATATAAACATCACTGATGTACATAAAAAAATATAAAATAAAGAGATGAAGTCATTTTATCAGTGATACAGACAGTAGCCTACAATTTCTAGTTTTAGATAGACAAGAAGCCAATTGCTATGATGACAAATGCATATCTATCTTCTGGAAATGATTTGTTTTGTATCTTTTATTAGGATGAATCTTTTTTTTATATATGCCTTTGACATTGAAACTTTTGAGGTACAAGTTAAAAATGAAGAATTCATATGCGACTTATTTTGGAGATTCTGAAGCTATGGATTATCTCAGGTAAGACATATTATACATGGTTTGAAAGATAATTTTGTGAGGAATACAAAGAAATTATAACTGAAGATGTAATTTAAAGTTAGTTCATGATGAATTAGAAATTATAAACAAACAATAAAGTAATAATTATTTCGGATGTTGAAATTTCTTTTTCCCTTATTTTTTAAATGGTTATCATTATTTGTCTTAGACTTATTGTTTTCCTTAGTTTTTCTAGTTTCTATTAATGTAATTTTTTTTGCTCTAACATAATTAAAACTGAAGTTATTGTAAAAATTGTGTCTCAGGCCAGTTTTTTTAAAAATTCAATATGGCGTTTTTGACCTAAGTATTACTTATTTAAATATTTTTCTTTCATATTTTCTGATATATTTGGTGAAACCAATCAAATTTTCATATTTTTTTTAATTTTATGAATTCTGTTTAATTTTGTGACTTTCACTTTCATAGTTGACCAATGTTTGATATATATATATTATGTTATCTTTTAATAGTGATTCAATAATATTGTATCTTTTTTGTTCTTTCTTTCTGTGTCCATAATGATGATTCAAAATCTCTACTTCTGTTTTATATTTCTTTCTTTTTTTTTCAAATGAAGTGAAATATACTTATTTTTTTATAACTTCTTCTCAATTTATTATCAACTTCTAATATATTATTTTCTTATAATTTCTTCTCAGCTTACCATTAGCCTTTGGATTTTATGCAATCATAATTTTAAAAACTCCAGTGAATATAAAAAATAAAATAGAAGCATGATAGTATATATATATATATCATTAAAACATAACATCATATTAAAAATAAAACATTAAATATTTTAGTGTCATATTTAATTTAGAATCAAAATGATGTAATAAAACTTCATTATAAATGAAAGACATCCATATATACATTTACAAAAATATAATGTGATTAATGATCTTATGAAATTAGTAAAGGATGATTAAGTAAAATCAAGCCAAACCTCTAAGATTCCTCAATTAAATAATCCATAATGAAAATAAAAAGAAACTAATTGAAAGCACCGAAACCAAATGTACCTATGGATTGAGCTGCTTCATTGTCTCCAGAACAATAATACGCTATCATGCTCTTTTGCTTTAATGAACACCGATTTCCATTTTTTGTTCTCCAATTAGTGGTTTATGTTTTTTTTAATCATGTATTGGTATTATTTACCTCTCCTCAGATTTTATCTGAGTTTTAAGCTAGGTTTGTTATTGATCCAGGTGGTGTATTTGACATATTAGGGTATAGTCCTTATGCATTGCTTTTTTCTAACAGGTTCCATTTTTTTGTTATTTAGAGTGCTTGTATATTTGCTGCTTAAATTAGGTGATCCTTCTAAATTACCATTCATCTGTCTACCTATTCTATAAACTGCATTCTCAGTTGTCATTTGAATTGAATTACTATGCTTCTAAATATTACTGGTGTTAATGCAAGAGATTTGAACTCATCTCAACAGATGTTTTCTATCAGCAAATAGATATCTCAATTCTCTCCTCATATAACTTTTTTCTCCAAGACCAAATTTTCCATGTACTCTAATATCAATCCTGTAGAATATCCTGGAAAGTTTAGTTATTCATTTTCCTCCACTTCTAACACATCAGCTGCTGGGGTAGGTGTATTAATCCATAAAAAAACACCCTTTGAGTCTTTTAACACCCTTTATCTTGATTAAAACATGATGACATTTCCTTTCACCATAATGCTTTTCCAGCTTATCTGCCAGATCAATCTCATCCTATCTTCAAACTCTTCCTATTCTCATTTTCAGTGACTTTAATATATCCTGTGAAAGTTCCTCCACCTTATTAACTGCAGATTGATGAGTGGAGAAGATTTCTTCCTCAATCATTCTTTCTATGCATCAAAGCATTCAATTCTCATTGATCCTTTTATTTTACTTGTCAGATCTTCACTTTATAATTAATCCATCTTTTCAATCAGTTTGCCTTTTGGATCACTTAGCATTCTCCATTTCAAATTGATATTAACATTTGCACCCAGTCTGCTCTTCACTATTATGATGCATTAAGAGTATTGCTTAAGACCTCATCTCCAGAAACAGTATTTTCTGAAATATACATTTATTTAAAGAAAGATTGATATTCTTTTGTTACAACCTGTTGTTGCCTGGTTTTCCTTTATCAATACAATACAATACAATATGTCTTTAAGCATTATATTAGTAGGAATAAATCATCTACAACTTTAGTTAAGGAAATTGACATCATTAATTTGAATTTGAAGGCCACTTCTTGTGATCCTGCCCTCAATCCATATTGTCTGAATATCTGTCTACTAAAAAATCAAAAAATCTTTTTGATTCAATGTCATAATTTGTCAAAAGGGTACATCTGTTGGATCCTATTATACAAAATCAAAAAGTTTGTTTCTTCTTATAATTATTGTAAATTAGAATTTCTGCAAAGTTCTTAATATGCTGCATTTTATTTACTATCATTTTAAGACAAAGTTGCAAACTTGCACCTATCCTGAACTTCCAGTATATGCTTTTGGTGAGAAATATCAAAATCATGGTATTACAAACTCTGACATTATGTTGAAGTTGAAATCAGTGCCAGATAGCATTCATCTTGGGTCTTATGCAATCCCTAAATTTCTTCTTTTGCATATGCACTATTTCACATTTTCAATTATTATGAATTTTCTCAATTTTTTTTTGTCTAAACAAGTTCATCACATTGATGGACCATATTCAATTTCACTAGTTCCATTTTTCAAAGTGAATACTCTCCCCTCCCCTAAAGAATCTTCATCCTATCTCTATGTCCATTTTGCTTCCATCATCAAAGATAAGATTCATCCTATTATTCTACCTTCTATCTCAGACTATCAATTTACAAAAAAAAAGTGCATCCACTTCTGATGCCATTATGCTATGTGAAAAATGTTATTAATCATATCAGATAAATATCTCATCTGCTTTTGATTCTGTGCCTATCGGTTCTCTCATTGAGTTATTACAATCTCTGAACATACCTAGTGTTTTCCTGAAGGTTTGTGATGATGGTGTTTTAGTTGTATTTTTATATTGGACTATTTCCATCATCTACTATGCGTATTGAATGTCTTTAGAAAAATTTAACTTTATTTAAATATTCCAAATACATTCAACTGTTAGTAATAGCACATCACAATTGAATGTATTTGGAATATTTAAATAAAGTTAAATTTTTCTAAAGACATTCAATGCGCATATTAGATTATGGAAATACTCCAATATAAAAATACAATCTGAACATACCTGTTGCTATTCAATATATTTTGCTAACCTTTTAACAAAAAGAGAAATTTATCACACTAAATGGCAAAGTATCTCCAGGTTTAAGTCAGTGAATTCAATTCCGCAAGGTTCTTCTTTGAGTGCCTTATACTTTATTATTTATATTAACCCCCATCTTCTTAAAATAGAGAAGAAATTGTCTAGCATTCATATTCCATTGATAAATAAGGCAATCAAGCATATATCTTTATAGATGATCTTGTCATTTTTCTTCCCTCCAAGAAGTAGCTTTATTCACTTATTACCATTATGGAAGATTATACTACTCAATTTAAGCTTCAATTTAACCTTAATAAATATCTCCTTTCACTACACCACATCATAACTTCATTGGCTTTTTCATTTGCAAATCAATAAATGCCATGTCACCTGTGTAAAATATAATTAATTCCCTGTCCAGAATATATCTTTCTCTGCATGCAAAAATCTCACAACAACTTCCAAAAATGACCTATTATATGGCAATTATCAATTATACAATTACACTAATGCATTTAAGAAAAAGATAAATTCGTTTTGTTCCAAATTGATTTGGAATAAAAAGGTTATTGCAATCAGTATTAGAACCTTACACAAACATACCAAAGATAATGGCCTTTGTTTTTACTCAATCCCTAAACTTTAGTTTCAGAAGTCATTTAATTCCGTCTTTAAATTTGTTTCTGAATATTCAGATTCTCTGAAATTTCTCCTGGTTAACCCTATTGATACACTGCTGTGCAGTAGTGGTATGTTTTTCCAATCTATAATCAAATATATTTCTACCATTGTTGATCTGAGTCAGAGCATCTTTTCTGAGAAAATATTTTACTGGCTGGCTTATAACATGACTTAGTGATAACCAATCTCAGCAGCCATCTCTATTTAATCTCACTAACAAACAAATTATCTCAAAATTCAAATTCTTGTATCTGGAATCAAAATATCTTGATTTCCTTTTTAAAATTAATTTAGAAGCTCTGCCCACAAGTGATTTTTTATCATAAAGAATGGTGAATGCTAACATTGACCCTAGTCACAAATCTAAAGAGACAATACATCATATTTTTCTACTATATCCTGCTCTTCTTGTCTATAGAAATATTATTAAGTCAATCATCAGATCACATGCTTCATCTATTGACACTCTCATTGATAGTATGAAACATAGTATCTTTCCCTCGATTAAGATCACTATTTTCATTATGTTTACCCTTTGGTTCTTGAGATGCCACTTTTATTTGAATCCTACATCCTGTAAACAGCAGTTCATGATTTACAATAAAATACTTAAAATTGGAAATAATGACAAGGCATTAACCTTTTCAGATATTGTACATGCCACATGGAGCCTTGTTTCTCTTCTTTTCCCTCTGTAAACATTTGGTTTCTTCTCTATGCATCAAATGTACTTTTTTTTTATTAATACATGTAAACCATTTTATATGCTTGTATTACCTGTTTGTAAAGAAATATATTTTTCTAAATTTTCTTATATATAAAATATGTAATATTTGAATATACTCAATAAAAAATTTAACTTAAAAAAAAAACTAAAGTCATATTTTTATTATTCTTTAGACAATCAGTTCTGTTGCAACGTATGTGCAAAATGACAATCACATAATATTTTTTATCGGAATAATGAAATTTCACATAAAAAGATTAAAATAAATATACATTAATATTAAAAAAATAACATTTTCATGCATTTGCAAATGAATTTCTGTAACAAAAAATAAAATAATGCAATTTAAATAACTACTTAATCTTACAGCTGATGGCAGACAGACACCAGAATGCAATATTAATATTACAAATTTATGATTAATTTTTTTGAATCAATTATTTTTGGTAATGAAAACATTATTTTGCAGAACTATGAAGTACAAATGGAAGTAAATTATCCAAAACTATACTAATAAGCAAAAGAAATTATTTTTCAAATAATTCCAAAGCGAATCAATAGATTTTATCTTTCAATTTTAAAAGATTTATTTAAGAAACATTAATTAATTCTTCTTTTTCTATAAAAATTAAATCTGCCATAAAAATTATATTGTCATTCACTAAAATTTTGAAAACAATTAATCAATTTTAGTAATATGTAGCCATGGATACAACTTAAAGATTGGAAATTTGAAAGTTGATTTACGTTTTTTTATTAAAAGTTTATTAAGATGGCCGTCCTTATCTTTCAAAAGTCTCTATCTTGCATTTGGGTTTGAGAGTTTCCTGCATACTCACTATAACATCAGTTAATTAATAACATGATTAAACAATGCATATAAAAGGTTGATTACATTACCTTCTGATTAAAAATTACTAATGAAAACTGTGTTTGTAAATTACATTGTTATTAAATTGATTCTAACATCATCTAATATTTACCAGCCATAAATTTGAAAATTTCACTGGGTTTAATTATATAAATTAATAATGTAATGGATATAAATTTACAAAGATTAAATCTTCATGCTATCATTTCAAAATGCTTTAGATTGCTATATATAATTGCATTTTGGCACAAAGATAAGATGGCCATTCTTATTTTTAAGTCTCTATCTTGCATTTGGGTTTGAGAGTATCTTTGATACTCACTATAACATCAATAAGTTAATAACATGATTAAACAGCACATGTTGAAGGCTGATTACCTTCTTATTGAGAATTATTATTGCCTTGAAAAATATGAATATAATATATAATGATCATAATAATTAATCCAAAAATATTATGACTCAAAGTTATGTTATGACCTCATTTTAAAAGATGTTACTCCAATTTACATTTTGATCATAGGAGAGAATTTGTAAATAAAATCTTATATTAACTGTATGTAAATAACCAATTCTTTTTAGTCACTATGAAAAAATTTGTATAATATATATAATAAAACAGCATTAAATAAATGCCATTGCAATATAAAGACCTCTGCAAAATTCACCAGATTAGAGTGCTTGTTAGTGATTATTAATAATTAGATACTCATTAAAAGTTACCAATTCTTAAGGATGTGGGAGACCAGTCAATAAAGTATGGTGAGATGCATGTTAGAAATAACCAAGAAGCGATCAAAAACTAAATACCTGAGTAAGAGAACAACAGGTGTTGCTGACATTGTGTATTGCTGACATCATTGAAAGGATTAAAAAACTGAAAAGGAGTTAGTCTAGACATATTTCTAAAAAGATGGTAATACATGAGGAGTTGAAACTTAAACAGAATTCCATGAGATTGTAAAAGGACACACGTGAGATGGATGGATGAATAATAGTGTGCTGAGATGATGTGGAGAAGAGAGGCTAGAGATAGAAGATAGATTGAACTTGGAGAGACCTTATCCTGCAGTGAATTGATAATGGTTGAAATGATTATGACTTAAAGGTTTAGTTAAGATGTCTATAAGAAAAAATTCCAAATTGCGCCTATGCATTTAATTTCATCGAAGTATTTTCTATAAAGAATATACATTTTTATTTTTAGCAAATAGTCGTGAAAACATTAATATTTATACACATAGAAATACACAGCATTAATATATACGTGCATAAATACGTTGCATTAATATATAAGTGATATACATTTTTATTTTTAACAAATAGTTGTAAAAACATTAATACTTATACACATAGAAATACAGAGCATTAATATATACGTGTGCAAATACGTGGCATTAATATATGTGTACAAATACATAACCTTAATATATACGTGTACAAATATTTAACATTAAAATACGTGTTTACATACGCAACAGAAATTATTAGTAAAAAAAAAAAAACAACCAAAGAAACTTAATTTAACCTACTTCTGTGACAACTATTTTAAAAATTTTTCAAGTCGTTTTTCCAGATAATCTCGAAGCAAGTTATTCTCATTTTCTTGTCAATATAGTGTTATTTCAATTTCTCTTGCTGATAATTTAATCTAATTTAAACGTTTTTAACACCCTCTCTTCTCTGCTTTTTTTGATTAATGCAAAATAACAAATATACCTCAAGTGATTAAATAAATATTTCCACATTCAAATTCGAACAAACTCCTAATATTATAAAACTCTTAATTAATATTAAAAAAAAACTTCAGGAGACTATTCAAGTCACACGTAAGTACACATATTTGTTTAAATATAACGCACCAACAGAATCATATATATATATATAATATTGGTAGTTGTTGTCCTTGACGAATATAAATGATATTATGATCAAAATATTTAGAAAGTATATTATAATACTTATAATACGCTTTAAACGTATATGGGTGAAGTTAATAAAATTTAAACGAATAACGTTTAGCCTAGGGCTTTCGAGTATATTTACTCCATATTCATAGCCATTATTATGTGTTAAACGTAAAGAATGCAAATGTATGCAAATCATTAACCTGTCCATTTTTGCATTAAAGTATATTATAGTAATAAATATTTCTTTAGTGTCAATTCAAATGACCATAATGTATTTGTTACACAGATTTTAGCTATTCATGCTCAAAAGAGAAAAGCTGTCTGTGAAGATAGTAGTTACAAAATTATAATTAAAATTCTTGATGATATAAAAATATGAATAGTTTATTAAATCCACACCATCATCATTTTTAACTATTATTAATCCACTGTAGAAAGAAAGTCCAAGTTTAATTCAATTTTTCTACTCCATAGTCTCTCTTCTCCATACTACATCTACAAACTTTCTTATTTCATCAATCCATCTAACCTATGATCACTTTCTAGGTATTTTATAATCTATTATTTTATAATCTCTTAGAATTCAGTTTAAGTCTTCTAATGTCTATTTTTTAGCATCGCTTGTAGCAATATATCTCAAAAATCAAATACTAGAATAATATGCAAAGAGAGCGCTAAGCAATAAAAAATTGTGATGATTAAGTTTTTAACATTTAACTATAGTTCTCCATTTTCAATTATCCCAAACTATCTTTGGGCAGTCAAATGTGTAATAAGTACATAAAAAATATTTGTTTTAGTAAACAATATGATATATATGTGGTAAAATATGATAAAACCCCAAATTACACAATAGCTTTAAATAGCAAATTCTCTTTCCACAACTCTATTTTTGCAACCTACTTTCAGCTTGAGTAATCACTAGATACTACATAATAGTGATTTCTAAATCTCTATCCAGTAATGTTTTATCCAAATCTATCTGCAAACTAATTTCTAGCTTGTAGCCTTTATCAGTGAAAAGTTTTGAATCTGGATATAGCGGACCTAGATTTTTGGATTTTATAGCTTTTGTCAATGCAAAGTTTTGGATCTCGATGTAATGCACCTAGATTATTGGATTTTATAGCTTTAATCAGTGAGACGTTTTGAATATGGATGTGGTGCAACTAGATTTTTGGATCTTATAGCTTTTTTCAGTGAGAAGCTTTGGATCTAAATGTAGTGCAACTAGATTTTTGGATATAATGCATCTTTCCTCCAATAATCAACTTTTGGTACAAGCTACCAACCTGTAAATAAAAAAACACTTATTCACTACAGTTTAGTATCTATTGTTTTACCCAAACTTATGGCAAAACTGAATTAGTGGATACATTCTGCTACTAAAAAATAATGCACAAGTTAAAGTCATATGAAATTTTATATCAATTGTGGCCAAAAGATAGAGATAAATGATTAGTAAAAAATCAAGACAGCAAAATATATAGATACTGAACTGATATAAATGTAGAAAACTATGCAATCTAAATTGGCTTGAATTTAAAACATTAAGATAGTTAAATCACTAAACATCACATGATCACTGTTTCTTATGCTAGCACATTACTGTTATTAAAACAGGCAAAACTCTCCATATAGTAGTGCCACTCATGCCAACCAGAGTAATCAATGGATGCCAGAAGGCTTGTGCATAAAATCCCTATCTAGTGCCTACTCATCCAATATCCCCATTAGATCCTAAGATCTAGGTACAGTGCTTGCAAATCCAAAGCTCCACACTGACGAAGACCACAAGCCAGAAACTAGTCTGGGGATATTGGATGAGTAGGCATAGATAGGGATTTTATGCACAAGCCTTCTGGCATCCATTGATTACTCTGGTTGGCACTGAATGGCACTACTATATGAAGAGTTTTGCCTGTTTTAATAACATTAAGATAGTTTTAGAATTTCAGGCTGGTAGCTTGATAGTTAAAAAAAAAAAGTTAAATAGGGCTTCTGGAGGAAAGATCATTAGATCCAAGAATCCAGGTATAGTAAATCCAGATCCCAAACTCCTCATTGATGAAACTATATGTCAAAAACTATTGTGTATAGTATTGGATGGGGTATAATAAGCATTATCAAATATTAAATAATTACTTAAACTTACAATAAGTGTCAATAATGAAGGAATTGAGTTATTTTAATCAATCCAATACATTTTAAAAAAATATTGGCTTAATATTAATTTTATACATGAATACTAAAAGTAAAAATAAGAAGATAATCCCAAAATTAAAAATATGCTATAATACATTAGCAGTCCTCATTGATAATTATGACTGCATATATATATATATATATACAACCATTTCAATAAATTTCTAAAGAATTAATTCTATAGCAAATCATGCATGTCCTATAGTGAAATAATAATGACTATTATGTAATCAAAGTGTTGATATAAGTCTAAACTATTATATAGAAGAAATTATCAAGTTGTCTCTATTTCAATGTTTTAAACCATTTAATTTCTATTACAACACAAATATATTTCAGACATCACTCTTAAGATTTTGTATATTTTTCTCATGTCTACATTTGTTTATTATACAAATATGCATCATCAATGATTAATAATCGGCAATAATAATAATATAATTTTTTTTGCTTAAATATTAATTGTCTATGTTTTACACCCATCAACTGCAGCTACATCTGCAAAATGATTTAACTAAAAGAAATAAATGATTAACATTCTAAATTATGTGTAATATATATATATACATGTTTAAATATACTTAATTACTTAAAACCTTTGAAGAATTAAAAAAAAAATCTAAGCTAAAATTTATTGTCTACTACACTTTCAAAAATATTGGTGTCATAAACATGACTAATAATATGCAAAAATATTCAAATTATATGCTTTGCTTCTATCTATGTTGCTGTTTCTTTAATTGAATGAATTATTAGTCACTGATATAATTGCTGATGATAATTAATCCTAATGCTGAGATTTACTCATGTTGACCCTATGAATTCAACGGTGCAGAATGGTTACCACACAATCAAAGGAGTAAACCATAATTGAAAGCTCTAATGTGGGCAGTTAATTTTTAGTGTTATTAAAAGACATGCCAAATCTTGTGCTAACATAAACTCAATATTTTTAGACCATGAAATAGAGATAGGCTATGCTTTCATTCTTGATACCATATGGATAATATGTGAAGAACAACAAAATTGCAAGCGAAAAATAAAAATGTGATTTATCATTACATTATAAAATGTGTTTATAATATTAGTAGTCATGAGTTTGAGAACAATACCAAGAAAGAGCACTACATAATAAAGTTTTACTACAGAAAAGAGTTTGTTCTTTATTCTATAGAAATTTCAAATAATTGTTTAATAAATTGTTAAAACTTTGACATATTATATATATATGGAGAGATGTATGTTGGGAGTAACAAGAAGAGATCAAAAACACAATGTATGGGTAAGACAACAAACAGGTGTTACTGACCTTATTGAAAAAATTAAAAAGACTGAAGTGGAGTTGGGCTGGACATATTGTTAGAAGAGATGATAACAGATGGACAATTAAAATTTTAAACTGGATTCCAAGAGATTGTAAAAGACCCAGAAAGAGACCACATGTGAGATGGATGGATGAAATAAGAAAATGTGCAGGGGTGTTGTGGAGAAGAGAAGCTAAAGATCGGAGAAGATGGATTAAACTTGGAGAGACCTTCATCCTGCAGTGGATTGATAATGGTTGATGATGATGATGATATATATATATTTCAACATATTATATATGTGTCTATTAATAGATATAATAATAAATTATTTAAAAAGTTACAAACTTTATACTAATATTTAAATACAAGTATAGTATATATACACAAAGCTTAAACTCTCCATGCGGTAGGGCCACCAGTGCAAGCCACAGTAATCAATGGATGCAAGAAGGTTTGTGCATAAAATCCCTATCTAGTGTCTTCTCATCCAATATCCTCAGACTAGTTTCTAGCTTGTGGCTTTCATCAGTGAGTAGTCTAGGATCTGAGAGCACTGCACCTAGATCTTGGGATCTAATGCAACCCTCCATCAGCCACCTTTTACCTTATTAGCTAGCTATAAAGCTTTGAAATGCTGTAATGTTTTCAATTCAAGCTCATTAGCTTGTATAGTTGTATAGATTTGAATTCAGTTCAGTATCCATACTTTTTGGTGTCTTTGGTTCTTTAGTAACCACAATCACCATAAACCTATTGGGCAGGATTTTTAAACCATTAAACATTACATGATCACCATTTCTTATGCTTATACAAACTGTTTACCCAAGATATTTATTTCACATATGACAACTAGTCATCAAATTAACTTAACAAAGGCAGGTACACCAATATACAAGAATCTCCAATATTATGGCACAAGACAAAGATACAATGACCCAAAGCTGCATCATAATATAATATTTGACCAAAATACCAATAAAAAATGCATGAATGTTGAAAGTAATCACAGTACCGGCAAATGCTTAAAATACACTTAATCTTGGATGACTTTTTAAACAATGATCATAAGTTCTATGCAATAAGAATATGGAAAGAGAAATCAACATACATTTGAGTACATGCTCACAAAATTACATTTAAAGTATATATCTAATCTTTCTTCTTGCATTGCCAAATGTATATAATATAATATTAAATCATTTATGCATTTTATCACTGTGTCACAATGCTTTAATTATCACCCTCTTTGACAGTTTCGACTGCCCCAGTGATCTTCTTCAGAACTTTTATTTATATCTCCAAACCTGCATTGTGAAACAGTGATAAAATGCATAAATGATTTAATATTATAAGATATAAATCTTTACAATTTGTTCATTTTTTTACATTTTCTGTTTTAATATTCAGCAAATATATAAGTCACATGATCACATCTTTATACTAGCACATAATTGTTTGGCAGAGGGTGGCACTACTGTATGGAGAGTTTTGCCTTTGTTTACAAATATATATGTCTTCACTAACTACCTTTCCACATTAATGTGATTAGACTATTGTAAAATTAGACACAAAAAGTTGTTGCATTTCTACAAAAGCTCAAATAATATACTTGATTGCAATAATATTATTTAATAGTCACAGACTTATCTAAAATAAAATCCTCTGCCATTTTCTTCCTCAAGAACCTTTTACCTGTTTCAATAAAATGATTGCACTTCTAAAATCACACAATGTATTAATGAATGAACTCAACTTTGTCTCGTTGTGACCCCACTCAGTGATGTCATCACCTAATATTGCATGTAATAAAAATTTTAAAATTTTAAAATTAAAAAATAAAATCACTATACTTTGAAAATTTAAAATTTAAAGATAATGATATTTACCAGCATTTAATATTTAAGGAGAAATAACTGAAATTGTTCCTACTAATACAATTTTTTTAAAACAATAATAATTAAAAATAAACAACTATGTAATTAATATATTATAGAACTATTGTTTATGACATTATAACTGCTTTCATACACCCTCTATTAGATCATATTTAACAAAGATGTAAGATGTAATAACCCAATTCTGAATTGCAAACAATAGCAATAAAAGGCTTACAGAATCAGTTTCAGAGAAATTCCCTTCATCAGCTGCATCACGACCTAATGTCATTAGGCATGAAACCAGTCCTGTAAGTTTTGAATTGTTATAATTCACAATTAAGAATTTTGCTATTATATAACATGTGGTAGATTAGTTTAATTAAGAGCTAATATAGAATGATTAAATGCTCTTATTTGTAATAATAAAGATTATTCATAATAATTTAGTAAATGATTAACAAATTTTTACTAGTGCAACGTCAAGATGTAATTCTAAGAAAGTAATCAACCCTACACACATGCACTGTACTATAATATTCAATTAGCAAAAATAAGATGGTTATTCTTGTCTTTTCAAGGTCTTTATCATGTGACTTTGATGGAGAGTTTACTCACATTTAACATTGCTAATTAAATATTATAGTACAGTGCATATGTAGAGGATTAATTACCTTCTAACAACTTAAGATTATTAATTATGAACTGCAACAAATTTTAATTTATAATGGGTTTTTTTCAACATTTAAAAACAACTTATAATAGTAAAAATAAGTTTAAAAATGACATATTATGGTTATGTAGATGATATTTTAATAACAGGAAACAGTAAAATTATATATTATGTGCAATCAATTTAACAAAAATAAATTTTGTATTAAATTAAATATTGAAGTTTATAAAGATACCAATAATAAAATTAAAATTAAGTACTAAAGATTTTAATCTAAGAAAAGATAATAAACATGAATTCACAAAATAAACACTGCAACAAAAATTTTCAAATACAAGAATGATAAACTAAGTAGTGACACATAAACAAGTACATAATAAAATGGGGGGAAAACATAAGAAAGTACAAAATATGAGTATAATTCTAAAATCGATAAAAGTATTTATTTATTACTTATTATTTAATCAAAAAATAGTATTAGTAAAGATATTAAATACAAATGTTTTTATTTCTTGTATGAATAAAAATATAGTATTTTTTTCTTATACTTTTAAATTACTATTATTGACTTTTCCCTTTCAGTTTCAACTGTCAAAAAGCCTTCTTCAGCCTGTAACTAGCAAATGTATTGTGTTAGTTATACTATATAGCTAAAATATGTGTATATAAGTTCTGATGAAGAATTGTTAGACAGTAAAGATGTAAAAAAAATCAGTAACAATAAAAGGCAGTATTTAATTTTAAAATGTGAGAAAAGAGATTTTATTATTAATAAAAACTATTATAATCAAATAGTAAAAAAATGGAGGCATTTTTAATAGTTCAAGAATGAAAGATAATATAACTAATAAAAGGGAATAGTCAATAAAATTGAAATTATCGATAAAAAGCTAGAAGAAAGAGGCAAAAATAGATTACAATATATAGAAAAAACAAGGCCAATGTAATCATTATTACTTAAAATACAGGCATAAAAATATTAAATCTTTAGATCTACATAACTAAAAAATAAACTAAAAAATATTTGTATTGACAAATTCAACATTACTTTTCGTCCACTTCCAGCTCTTAACAAACTTTTAAATAATTCAAAGGATAAACTCCCAAAAGAGGTCTCACATCCAGTTATTTATAGAATCAAGTGCTCTGGCCCTATACTATGGGGAAACCTGCACCAACTTTGCCACTAGACTCCAACATAATTATCTGTATAATGAAAAGCGCTGAATATTTTCCTCTTTTCCTTGACCATGAGTAGCTGTCTGGTCATAACAATCTTTTCACAATCAACATTATTTGTTCCGAGTGTAATGATAGAAAGAGAAAGGTAAAGTAAGCTTTGTCAATCACCAAAGATATCCATGACATTAATAAAAAAAGACACCAGTACCCCTTTTTTTTTTTTTAAAAAAAAAGGTACTTAAAACTCCCTCACTTATCATTAATATGCAAATTCAACTTTAAATATTCATTCTGATCTTAACCCAATTTATTAGTCAACACTTACATTATTTGTGGATGACAACTCTTTCTTCTTTTATTATACTCTGATTGTGATATATAGTATCAAAAGTACTTAGCTTCAAATAAATTCTTTTGTATTTCAAACATCTACCTGTTTAGTCGTTAAAGGTTTTAACATTTGCTTATTCATTATAAATAATAACATAGCTTAAACCAGGCACATGCACTTTAGCCACAGATGGAACACTATTTAAACTGAATACTCTCCTTTCCAAATACAAGATAAAATCTTTTTAAAAGATAGAATGGATCTACTCTTTTTTTTTTCACCCAAGCTATGTGTTCCACCTATAGCTAAAGCACATGGGCCGAGTTGGAGTGTGGAGTAGATTGAAGTCTGTCCATTAAAGTAGGAGGATTTGCTATCTTAATATATATCTGAGCACTTGTAGCATATATGTGTAGAGATGGTAATCTGGACCAACTGATGATTGCTGGTTTAGCATGAAATACGTATATTGGTGATTATTTATCTTTTCGACATATGTGTGTTCAGGTGTATCAGTGTTATGAGATAGTGTGGAGAGTGGTGGGTCATGTGAAAGTCTGTGCTCATACCCTGTCTATTACATATATAGACACAGGTATATATAAGCCTGTGTATTCCAGCTATTATAATTTATATAAAAACATCGCGCTATATAAAAAAAATACTTATTCATTATAATACTACATTTAAAAACTTCAGCATAATTAATCATATTTAGAAATATATATACTGTATATTGAACAGGTCCAAAGAAGTAATAAAAAGCTTATTTTTTGCTGGGTTTAAATATCTTTTAAAATAATTTTAAAAAGACATGGGAATGGGCCGGAACTTCAAGCAGAAGGGTGAATACCACAGTCAGATCGAACTATGCAAAGCATAACATGATCACATTTCCAGGCCATAGTCCACCTCAACTGCTGGATTCAAATCCCTGCCATACAAAGCATTTCATTTGTTTTAAGGATCAACCTCAGGTGCCAGCCAACTATATGTTATATAGTCAGCATTTTCTGGATGACAGGCTCATAATCCAGCACTTGAAATATCCTATGGCTAGCTCGTACTCTTAAGAAGAGTCCAGCACATTTAGCTTAACACATAAAAATAACTATGCTTTTAAATTTAATAGTGACGCAGTGACAAGAGAGACACAGAGAGAATAGACCAAATAATATTTAAGGAAACATTAATATTTATTCAAACACACACATATCTAATATAATATAACAATATAATATTGAAATTTAAAAAACAAATATACATATAAGTAATTACTCAGATGAAATTATGATAGTCCTTCATTAATTAAAGTTCATTTAAAATAAATAGTGTCTATAGACCATTATTTAAAAGTATCTTTACCTAGGTTTTCATTTGTGTGAATTTTCCAACTGGTTGGTCTTTTGGTTCCAGGGATTGTCTTCATTTCTTTGGATCAACAATAGGAGAGAGAGTATGTGGCATCATCTTCTTTAGGGCTTAGGAATTTGCTCTGGGCATTGGTTCCAGGTGATTATGGTTGATTTTAGCAAAAGACATTGTGGTTTGAAGTTGTTAAACATTCCTATAACTGTTCTGGGGCTTCTGCATTGATATTGACCAATTGACTGGCTTACCATTGCATTTACAATTTTTGAATATTATGCATTCTGTCCAAACTGAATAATAATAATCCGAACTGATGCACTCTGACTAGACTAAACTGATCAGACTGAATTACAAATCACAGATCAGATTGAATTACTGATAGAAGACCAGATTAACTTACAGACTCAAGAGTGGAATGATCTAACAGATTGCAGACTCAACTGAATTACAGATTGTAGCCCTAACTGTATATCACAAACCGAATTGAATTACAAATTGCAGCCCCAACTGTATACCACAAAACCAACTGAATTACAGATTGCAGCCCCAACTGATTTATAGATTGCAGACCAGACTAAATAACAATAGGCCATAGTGGCTATATATCTTTTTCTCTCATTGTTTTTAATTCCTTACCATAGTTTTTAATTTTGATTGCAACCTGAGTCTGTTTTTTCTTAATTAATTATTTTTACATTTGCTTTATCTAATCTTTTGCTTAGATTGATCTACTATGTCATCATAGTGTACATAGTTTTTTAATTAATACAATTTCAATATCATTATCAATCAGAAATCTTATAAACTAATTATATTTTAGAAAGTTTTAGTAACATTTATTTTTACAGACTAATTTTATTCTAACTTTACATATTACAGAGACTTCATACCACTCAAAAAAGTATGAAGAGATGCATGCTGGGAGTAACAAGAAGAGATCGAAAATGCAATGTATGGGTAAGAGAACAAACAGGTGTTACTGACCTCATTGAAAAAATTAAAAGATTGAAGTGGAGTTGGGCTGCACATATTGTTAGAAGAGATGATAATAGATAGACAATTGAAGTCTTAAACTGGATTCCAAGAGATGGTAAAAGACCCAGAAAGAGACCACATGTGAGATGGATGGATGAGATAAGAAAGTGTACAGGGGTGATGTGGGAGCCTTCATCCTGCAGTGGACTGATAATGATTGATGATGATGACTTTATAAAAAAAAGTTTTCTTTAAAAAGAGAGAGAAAAAACAGTTTTAAATCTTTTTTCTAATTCTTTTCCCCACCTGTTTTTTTAACAAATAGTTTTATTCTATTTTAAAAGCAAAATATACTAGCAATCTTTTTATTAATTTACAAAATTGCATTTTTAAAATGTTAAAATAAAAGAAAACTACTCTAAAACATATTATACTTTTTATTTTTGTTTTTATTAATAATTTAATCATTTATTTTTAAATTATAATTATGTAATGCTAGTATATGTTTGTTTAGTGATATATATCTCTCGCTAGCATTACAATATATATTGCATACTTCAGAATGTAAGTACAAGTAATATATAACAAATTGAAAATTTTCATGGGTTACATCTGGGTATAATTTATTGAAAATATATATATAATGTTGGCGTATATATATCTTCAATAAATTATACACGGATGAACCCGGATATCGTTTATATCACATATGAATACATATTGAAGTTATATATTTATACACTGTCTATAATTCCTATACACATAAAGAAATTATAATAAATATATAAAATAAATATTCCCCACTTAGTTACTATTAATTAATAATAAGTAAAATTTAGATATATTCAGATATTTTTTTAAAGATATACTTAAAATAATATTACACATGAAAAAAGAAATAGGAAATGGAATTATTCTATGTATTTATGTATAATTAAAAAAAAAACATTAATCTTTAACTGAGGTTTAACATTTGCATATGGGTTGGGGATAATCTCTAGTTTAATAAATAGTAAGTAGTAATCATTAATGTGTTTCTCTAAAGTAATTGGTGCCAAAATTGGGGGTGCAGAAAGTTTGACACTAAAAATCAAAGTATAATAATATATTCGTATTCGAATTTTAATCCATCTTATATTTCCTAATAAAAATGCTTTTAACCATATATATATATACTGTTTTGTATCTTTAACTTACTTGGAATATTTATTTATGTATTAGAATACAATACATTAGTTATAACACCTTTTACTGTAATATGATCTCACTTAAACCTTATTCCTAATATTCTTGTGAGGACTAATAGCATTTTTCTGCTTCATATTAACTATGCTTTTAAACAAAAGTTTTACTGTAAACAAATATCTCAAATTTCATGTTATAGTTAGTAGTCAATTTTTTTTTTCTGTGGAGCTAATTTCTCTTAAATATTTTTAAGTTATTATTAAAACATATATACAAGTATGGATATGGGCAATCAAATATGTATATAGTAATTAATGAAATTATGATCCAAAACTATTTTAATAATACTTATGTATTTCATTAAGAATAGAAATCCATTCTAGCACTCTACTTGAGAACCATCTACTATAAATATGAATAACCCAAGAACATCAGATAATAATTCCAACCAAACTTCAAATTAGTTTCTGGCTATTGACCTTCATCAGTGGAAATCACATTTCAACCCAACAACTACCTTTTAGATTAAAGCAAGTGCTAAATAGGTAAATGCATAATCACCCCCCCCCCTTCATATGAAGGCTAATAGCCAAAAATCAGTATACAGGTTGATTGAACATTATATATATATATATATCATTGATATTAGTCCAGCTTGCAGTACACATTTCTAGAGTAAAATAAAGCAGTGGATGGCATCTCTTATGTGAAAACATTGAAGGTAATGTGGACAGGTAATAATGCTTTGTCTACTTAATCTAAATATTTTAAACTTTTTTAATAATATCCATCCAATAAATAAGATTATTCTTAAAATTTAAAACATATATTCTATATTTATATATAACATACTTTTTTAAGCTTCTTAACTTTCTGTTAACTGTATGCTACTTTATATTTTATATTAATTGTTATTTTTTATGTGATGTTCTTTTTTTATGATATATACACTTTTATGCTTCTATTTTTATTTATTCATTTAAGTATATTAATTACTGTTTGTATAAAACCAATATTTCTACTTTTTTATGTATTAGAACATCATCAGAGTATCTTCTACAATACATACACACACATACACATATATATATATGTATATTCAAAATTTAAAGTTTTCATACAATGTTTTCTGTGTAGATGTGATTTCCATATTCACTGTTGTAATCTACAGTGAATAATATGTAACATGCATTTGTGTGTGTGTGTGTCAAAACACACATAACACGGCTTACGATTATTTGAAATTTCACATATCTGCAACATAATATAAACACTGAATAATTAACACTTGCACAATATTTCCCACTAAGTACCACTCCTTTTGTGGTATAATTTTTTATAGTTTAATTATAAACCTATTTTATAGACAAATTTAATTTAAAGTTATAAATTGTTATTGATTTATATTTTGCCTGAGATTTAACGCTTTGGTAAAGTGGCAGATTTTGAAACTGAAGGTCCACAAATCATGGATTCAGTGCCATCACTTCTGAATCTCAAATATCTTATGAACTCGACTGCCTTGCACTTGCAGGCAGTAGCCCGGGTTGCGGGTTCGCGTCCTGACCGATGCCATGGCACTTTAAAAAAATAATAAATAAACTATTCAATTTATTCTATGAATTATTTATATTATATGCATATAATTGTGAATACTAAAAATATTTTAAGCTCTTTACATTCCATATGCTTTTTAAATTTAAATACTGAATTGTATTCTTATTTTTGACATTTCATAAATATTTTTATATTGTATGTCACTGCCCTCTTTTACTAATTTTTGTAAATACTGTATATATTTCTGATTATTATAAATACTTTAAAGTTTAATAAACCTATTACATTATTTAAATAATTAATTTTTTCATACTTTTGTCAAAGTCTGTGTTTATTAATGTTGCACTTTCTTCATGATTATTCATAAATTCATTCATTTTTATTTGGAAATGGTAATGATTATAGTATACTTTCTATAATTTAATATATCCAGCACACAGTTCTTCTTTTCAAAATGGTTCATATATGTCTAATATAGAAATAAAACAAACTAACTCCTTCTTTTTAAAACTTGATTTATTATGACTATAATCATGAAAAAGAAATCCGACGTTTCGACTATTTTTTATAGTCTTTTTCAAGGCACACTAAAATAAAATATATATACACAATAAATATCACATATTCCAAAAAAAAAAAAAAAATTAAATTAATTAAAAATTACAAAATATAAAATATATCCATAACCAAAATTTTCTTTTTTTTTACCTTATCTCACTCCCCTTTCCTATTACAATCACAACTTAAACACAACTAATTCCTTTTTAAAATTCTATATATATCAAATAAAAACTTTTAATTAAAAACCTATTATTTTCTTTTATCTTTTTCTATTAACATCCTATTTAATTCTGGTTTTATTTCATTTATGTATACACCCTCTTTTATTATCCTTTCATTATATGACTTAATACATTCCAAAGGTTTTATTTCAAAATCCCCATGCTTAAATTTATTCTTATGAATGTAAATAGCAGAATTTTTATCACCTAAATGCTGTTTTAATCTAGTTTTTAATTTATTTTTACTAGTCCCAATATATGTCATTTCTACATTCTTTCTAAAACAATTCAAACATTTTATCAAATAAACTGAATTCATAATGTCTAACCTATTATAATCCCCATTATTATTAATTAAAAAATTTAAATTTGCTTTCTTTTTATAAACTGGACAAATTAAAACATTATATTTCCTATTAATCATTTTAACTAATTTGTTAACTTTAATAAATAAATCTTTAGATATATTAAAACCAACATAAATAATCTTTTCTCTATTTTTATTCCTATCTAATCCCATTCTATTCCTTATTTTATTTATATTTTTATTAGAAAACAAATGTTCAACTACACCTCTAGGATAATCATTCATAAAACATTCATTCCTAATAATATCAACCTCATTCTCAAACAAATTACTATTTGAACATAACTTAATTGCTCTAATAATTTTATTATTAACAATATTAATTTTACTATGACTATCAATATCTGAAAACCAATTATTTGATAATCCAAAAAATGTTTTTTTTCTAAACACAGATGTTTCTATAATAACACTACCATTCCTAACAATTTTTTTTAAAATTCTAACATCCATATATTCAATAACATTAATATATTCTTTTTCCATAGTAAATTTTATTTTTTCAACTCTACCATTAATATAACTCAAAAAATTATCTGCATTTCTTTTATTACCATTGAAAACCATAAAATAGTCATCAACATATCTAACGTAAAAAATTGGTTTATTCCTATTATAATTAAAAAATTGTTCTTCAAACTTATACATATATATTCCTGCCAAAAAACCACTCAGACTATTACCCATACTTAAACCCTCTTTTTGTTTATAAAATTCACCCCCATATTTAAAAATAAGGTCCCTACAACAAATCACTAATATTTCATATAAAAG
Organism: Epiperipatus broadwayi; assembly: GCA_028023455.1. NCBI lineage: Eukaryota > Metazoa > Onychophora > Udeonychophora > Euonychophora > Peripatidae > Epiperipatus > Epiperipatus broadwayi. The sequence goes on from JAQFVV010006207.1 coordinate 3,504,983, forward strand.
AAAACCCTCAATTTTTAATTTTTAATTAACAGGCTTTAATAACAGGTATATAATAAGCCTGTGTGTTTCAGTTATTACATAAGTAGAGAGCATTCCATCATTAGATTTTCAATTGGATGACCGGTTAAAGAGTTGGAGAGTGGAGTAGATTGAAGCCTGTCCATTAAAGTATGAGGATTGGCTATCTTAATATATATCTGAGCACTTATAGCATATATATGTGGAGATGGTAATCTGGACCAACTGATGATTGCTGGTTTAGCATGAAATACGTATATTGGTGATTATTTATCTTTTCAACATATATGTGTTCAGGTGTATCAGTGTTATGAGATAGTGTGGAGAGTGGTGGGTTGTGTGAAAGTCTGTGCTCATATACCCTACATATTAAACAAATTAATGAAAATATGTAAGGTATATATAAAAAATGAAATATGAAGACTATTACTAAAAAAAATTACATTGGAACTGCAAAATCCTACAAACAAGATTACAATATTTAAGTTATAAAAAAAAGAGAAAGAATTATTCACAATTATAAATCGCCATAAACATTACAATTTCTAAATAATAATGTGAAAATTAATGAATATTCATAATGAAAAAGCATTCAATAAAATATTCTATGTTAAATATAAATTATCTCTTAACACTGACACAGACAAAAGATACATTTATTTAAATAATATATAGGTAAGCTTACTAAAGTTAAAACAATTATAATAAATAATAAAAACATCAAACCATAATCCATTATTTAAACTTAATACACAAATGAAATATAATTATAGAAATTTATAAAACATTTTTATTAATCTAATATACATATAATCATTAGAAACCGGTTAAAACATATATATATTTATATCATGGTATTATTTCTGGGAGATTTGCATAATAAAAATATAATAGCTAAATGGCCAATGTTTCAGTACTATAACAAGTAATTTCATCAGAGTTTCTTCTTTCTCAAATCATAAGAATGTGTGTGGTGAGCATAGATATATATATAAAATATAAATCAATAATATTTAACTTTAAATTAAATTATAAGAAAATTTTAAATATTAGTATTACAAAAGCAAAACTTGAATTTAAATTTGAGCCTAGATTGCGTGTTTAAATACGTGTGTAACATGTATGTAAATATTACATTTGTACAAGCAGTTGTCCCAGGTTCGCTTCCCGGCCGATGCTTTGACATATGAAAAAAAAAAATATTACAATTGTATTTAGTGTAACGTTATTAATTCCTTAATTATATTTTATTTCATTTGTGTTTCTTTCTATGCAAAAATTGTATATATAAAACTAGAATTTTTTAACATATATACATAGAGAAAGGATACTTTGATGACGTAACAAAAAGGACAAAAAATTGATCTTTGTATCAAACTATAATTACATAATTACAATGATATTCATTAAGGCTGTAGCCTCAAGCACATGCGTATAAAATGCGATAGTAGGGACCTCTACAGGTCTTGTGTTTTAAGACCTGTAGAGGTCCCTACTATCGCATTTTATACGCATGTGCTTGAGGCTACAGCCTTAATCAATATGCGTTTAAATAAATTTATAATTACAATGAAATATATATATATATTGGAGATCATTTATCTTTTTACATGTGTGTGATCATGTGTATCGGTTGTATGAGATTGATTGGATATCTGAAAGGAGCGTGAAAGTCTGTGTTCAAATCCCTTATATAATATACTTAAATGGTAAATTCTATCAGACAATAATACTTTTGCTTTCAGTTTCTCATTGCCCAATGCGTATAATTTTTTCATATTTTATTGATCATTTTTATTTATTTTGAAAGTTAATATTTTATTTTTCAAATATAATTTGATTTATTTCAGTAATATTTTAATTAATAAAAAATATTATTGACTTATAAAATTACTAATTAAAAAATCCAAAGGAGGAAACAGAAAAAAAATAAAAACAATATTAAGGAAAGCTTAGATGTGTTCTTTTTATACCTCAATATAATTCTAATATCTCTAATTTTTTAAAATTCATTATTTTAATAGTTTTAAAAATATTTTAAATACTAATTATGTAAAAAATAATTTAATTTTCCTACAATCTTGATCCAACTAAAAATTACGTCTGATAAAATTAAATATACATTTTTAGCTTAATTTAATTACATTTATTAGGCCTGAAAACAACTAAATAATTATGAATATAGGTTCAGGAAAAGTTTAAATAGAAAATAAAATTCAACTCCTTGCATATTTGCTTCTGGCAGTAAAAAATAAATGAAACCTATGAACTGCAATTAACAAGTATCAGCATTTGACTGCCAATACTTTTGACAAGTTAAAGACTAGAGTATTGCATAAGAGGTAAACAATTACTGCAACTAAGTTATTGTTTATAAAGTCGTTATTTTACTTAATTTATTGTATGGATGTGGAAGTTGGAAACTCCAATGGCACAATATAAAAGTACTAGAAAAATTTCATTTACGGATAAAGAGAAGAATATTTCATAAGAGATAAATAATTACTGCAACTAAGTTAGTGTTTATAAAGCTGTTATTTTACTTAATTTATTGTATGGGTGTGAAAGTTGGACATTCCAGTGGCACAATATAAAGGTATTAAAAAAATTTCATTTACAGATGCTTTGTAAAATTTTAAAAATACAATGGCAAGATCGTAAACTCAATCAATGATCTTAAGCTTCCTGGACACGAGACTATTGAGTCAATATTGGAGTGGATATGTGAAATCAAATGAATAATAAAAAGCTTTCTAAAGGAGTGTTTTATGGTGAACTTGAACATGGGTTTTACGGAAGAAGTAGAATCCATCCATCTTATAAAGATTATCTCAAAAACATTCTAAAGAAATGTAATGTCAATTGTCTCCATTGGGAAGATATGGCGAAGAACAGAATCGTTGGCAAGCTATAATTAGACATGGTTTTGAAGTATTTCAGAAAGAAAAGTTTTTCTGCTAAAAAAACTAAAAGAAAACATCATAAATGTTCAAGTAAATAGAAAAATGGACCAGCAAGTTCTGTATATTGATATATTTGTGGGTCATAGATTGGTTTGCCTAGTCATCATAAAACTCATTTCTATGGTAGATTCTCCTCTTTTTCCTTTCTCTTTTTTAGAATTGTAATGACCATATTCATTTTTGAATGGCTGTTTATTTTCTTTTTATTATTGAAATGTAAATATCTGATTCAAAAATCTAGTCATTGTTTATAATATAAAAAAAAAAACTTAAAAATCTGGGATAAGCAACTATCATTTACCTTCTGCTATTCATCATCAATAGTATTCTATACCATGTACAGGCCCAGAGTAATCACATCACCAATTCATCCATTTTTTCATTTTGTTCTCTTCATTGCCCACTTTTCAATTCCACGTAACTCTTTCCCCCTCTTATATCATCCAACAATGTCAATCTTTCCATCCTTTCTTCTTGTTTCCACTCATTATTTCCTCCAAAACAACTTTCTATACTTTCTTCTTAATATATGTTTAATCCGGTTTCTCTTTCAATTTCTACTTTCTTCAATCAATCTTCTTCTTCATTTATTCTTTTCAAAATTTCTTTATTTTATTCATCCAATTGACTTTTTCAATTCTTCTCCATGACTACATCTCAGAGACTTACAATCTGTTCCTAAGTTTGTTACAATTGTCCACATTTCACAACCATACAACAGTACACTCCATATATAGCATTTAATCAATCTTTTCCTTAATTCTCTCTTCAAAGGTCCACAAAATATTTTCTTTCTCTTAATAAAAACCTCCTTTGCCAATGTAATTCTTCTAACTTCATCACTTCTTCCATACTCACTCAATCGATTACCCAAATATCTAAATCCCTTGCTATGCAATGATTAAGTTTGTTTCAGAAAAGTGAAACCAAATTTCAGGATAAAAGCTGTGATAATATAAGTAGATATCAAATAATATTACATCAGCTATTCCACTTTCTTCAAATTCTATTACATTCATTCCAATATAAAGTGTTTTATTTCTTAATTAAACAACATCACAAATATTCACATTATTTATTTAAATATACAGATAAAGTCACAAAAAAGTGTAAATAACTTTTAACATGCATTATGATTAAACAAGTTCAATTAGTATGATCAAGTGATCTTATCCATCAATTGTCCATTGTTAACGTTTTTCATTTGTATAATGAATAATATATTGATTCTATCAACAATACATATTCACAGATGTATAGTACTGTTCAACCCACATATAATTTTATACTAAAGATTAAATATATCTGCATGAATTCTTTACATTTCCACACTCTTTTAATTTAATTCTAATAATTTATTATATAAAGTTGCCATCTTTCTAGTAAATAATAATTATAAATTTCATGTAAAATTCTAATTCTAAATTGCATTTAGCACGACTTTAGTTAAAATTACACCCATGAAATTATATCTTTTTTTTTTAGTTTGCTGATATTTATCCTTATTTGTTCTTGCCGTTTTTGTTTGGTTTAATTCTGAGTGAAGAAAAGAAGTTGAAAAGAAGAAATAATAATATCAAAACAATCTTACTTGTCAAAAAATAGCTTGAATAGAAACTAGTAGCCTACTGTATATTATTAATATCATTTTTATTTACTCTACTCCAGAGACACCTATTGTAAACTTGAATAGTTGATTGAAACTGATAATAGTTCCCTGTCCAAATTTACAGTAGAGTAAACTTTAAACAAATTAATATTATTCATGCAGATACTGAAAGTAGTAGAGAAAGTATATGATACTTTATTTAATACATTAATAAGATAATGTATCCATCCTACACCATGCCAATATAAGTCTGATAAATCTGATACGAATATAAAATAATTTATATAATAAAAACAAAAAGAAAACATAATAAAACATAATAGTAATTGAGAAAAATAAAATTGGATATTGTGTTTTATGTACTTTTATCTAAAGATCATCATGAATTTTCTCATCGTATTATTAGCATATGGCTTTCGGGGATAGTTCTCTTTATCCTATCTCAAAACCATCATGTGTAAGCTTGTGTAGGCTTTTGCCTTAGTTAGTGAGAATTTACAATTCATAGCTGAAATTAATACACTTGTGCATTTAGAAGTCACTCTTATCCTATCAAGCTAATTGTATAAAATTCAACATCATAGGTTCATCGATTATTCAAAATTACAGTAAATGGTTATGAAATAAAGTGAAGAGAACTGCTCTTAAAATCCATATTAAGAATAAGCTGAAAAAATATTGGTGATGTTTCATCGGTTTTAATTATTATAACCAAAAAGTCAAAGCAATTTAGTTATTTTGTCATAAAACAAATTTCTAAAATATATAGTTTCTAGTTTACCATTAGATCTATATAAATATATAGTGATTTGGTTTGAACTCATAATCTTAGAGTTTTTTAAATTAGATCATCAAACTGTTATGCATAAGTGGCTGTTAGATATATTAATGTCTTTACCTCTAATGAAAGCGAAAATTAAAAATTGATAATATATTCAACCATTATCAAACCACTACAGGATGAAGATCTCTCCAAGTTCAATCCCTCTTCTCTGATTTCTAGCCTCTCTTCTCCACATTACTCCAGCTCACTTCCTTATTTCATCTATCCATCTGACATGTAATCTCTTTCTAGATCTTTTACAATCTCTTAAAATCATAATACTACTAAAAATATCTGGTGCTCAGTGCCTTTTCAAGCTTACAGAAAATGACTCTGGAAAATAATTAATTTCTTTCCACAATTTTTTTTACATTAACATGTTAAAATTAATATAAGATTTAGAACAATATATGATGATGCTATATTTAGCATGCAGTCACCTTTTAATTGAAATACAGTGGACCTGCCTTACCCACTACCTCAAAATCTGCTGATTCACCTTTACTGAAAAAAAAATATATACAAAATAAAAACGTTACAAATCTGTAAAGAAAAATTAGATTTTCTAGTTCACACGGCAATCACTATATGATCGATTTCAAAATGTCACATTCATTGCAAATAGCTTAGCTTATCTATGAAAAAAATATGGTTAACATTGTAAATAATTATATATCATTTAGATATTGTATTTTTTGCATTTAATTAAAATCAATTAAGTTACATACTGTTTTTTAAAAATATCACTAACATTAATATTATAGCAAGTTTTCTAAACTGTTTTAAAATCTATTTTCATTAGTTTTAAATAATCTACTTTTAGTCTTTTGTATAGAAATTTATCTTAATTGTATATAAATTTATGAAACGCACATTGATTACATAAGTAATATTTACTGAGGCTATAACCTCGATAATATACGTATAAAATGTGATAGTAGGGACCTCTACAGGTGTTTTAACCTTTACCCCTCTTTTCTTCCATAGCATAAGCTTGTGGTTAAAACACCTGTAGAGGTCCCTACTATCGCATTTTATACGCATATTATCGAGGTTATAGCTTCAGTAAATATTACTTAATTGTATATGTAAATACTTTTAAGACAGGCTTTAATCTGAATCATATGGGCCTTGAAATTTATAACAGTCAAACAATATCTTCAATTTCCAATAGAGGGACCTCTCAAACCATGACACAAGATAGTGACTTTTTATAAAGATAAAAATGGCCATCTTATCTTTAACCTAACTTTCCACTTATATAGGCCAATCTAATGCATTTTGATTTGAGAGCATGAAGCTGTTATTCACTCCACTGTTTACAAGTCCACTATTTCTGTTATAAATTAACCTTTGCAAAATCTTGTGATTTACAAGTTAATATTACGATCTTTATACTGGAAATATATAAACTATTATAAAGTTGTAATTATTTATTAGACATACAGGAAGTATATGTAAATACTTTTAAAATAGGCTTTAACCTGACTCATACGCACCTTGAAATTTATAATAGTCAAACAATAATGCTTATATATGGTTTTAAAATTAAAACATTGTAATTGTAAGAACATACAAGTTTTATTATAAATATAGTGTTCACTATAATCCACTGTTTCCTGAAGGTTTGTGATGATAGTGTTTTAGTTGGATTCATATGTTGGATTATTTCCATCATCTAATCTTAGGTATTGAATGTAAATAGAAAATTTAATTTTATTTAAATTTTCCAAGTCAGCAACACCTGAAAAGATAAGAGAATATTACCACTCAAAATGGTGTGCATATACTAACCTATGTGCTATTATTAACAGTTTAATGTAGTTGGAAAATTTAAATAAAGTTAAATTTTTCTAAAGACATTCAATATCTAATGTTAGATGATGGAAATAGTCTAATATATAAATCGTACATTTAATAGTGTTACCATAACAATATCAAAACCAATATCAAAAACAGTTCTTTTCACTCTTTTTAGAACCATTGAATAATCAATGGACACCAATTGGTATAGGGCTAAAATAACTACTAAATTATTTTCTGGCCTTTGCATTCATCAATGAGAATTTAGGATTTGAAATTGAAACTAATATATTTATGCATGTAGCATTTATCAGTTTATGTCTTTATACTATTCAAGCTAGCTTGAAAGTCAAAAATATTTCTAAAGTTTTTGAATCCACTCACTTGACTAGCTATACAGATCTGACATAAGATTACTTTCTATATATTTTAATGGCGCCAGTTCTAAGTCAACTAGCTCCTTGTTTGATTATGAAGATTAATACTAACAGTAATGCTACAAATTTTTTTTTACAATGCTCCTTAACCTATTTTAAACTAACTAACTACTGTAAATCTAATTAACCAATAAATACAAGATGATATGTTATCTTCATATTTGAATCCTAAGTTTTAACTAACAATATAAACCCATAGACTAGTTTAGTGATGTGGATATAATAGCATTTGATACGCAGTGATTACTCATAATCGATGTTTCTAGAGTAGGATAAAGAGAAGTGTTCTTGAAAGCACAATGAAACTGAAAAACTCATGTCATGTTATTAACCTTTTTAGAAAAAGATATAAAAAATCTCCAGTTGCATAAAATTAAGGTTCATAAATATATAAAAAGTGACTGGTATAAGATCTATATAGCTATGCAAATTGGTTGATTTGGATTCAAAAGATTTCAGGGGTTTTTTACCTTCAGGCTATTACTTGAATTGTACAGAGGAGGAAAAAGTAGCTAGTTGCTAGATGCATAAATACATTAGATCCAATTCTGACTCTGAAACCCTCATTGATGAAGACAAATTACAAACTGATAGAATGTGAAAATTATAGTAGAGAACCATCTGATGTCTACTAATAACTCATATTTAACCAATTATGATTCTATAATAGAATGAACAGAATTATTCTTGTATTTATTATCACTGCTCATTAGAAAATCAAGATATCAAATTGGTCAAATTCTAAAATAAAAAACAATAATCGTTCATACTATGTTATTACCTATGTTCATATTTGGTAATTAATGAGGTCACACCTGACAAATTGGATCTAAATATTAACAAGTTCTCACTGCTTCGGTGTCTTATTTATTGATGGATTATAATGAAATCAATCTTCTAATTTATTTATTTCTCTTCATAAAAAATTGAAATTAAATTTAAAAAAACTATGTTAAAATGTTTGAACTCATATATTGGGCTAATCTCCCAAAATATATAAGATTTAAGACTTTAGCAATAATTTTATTTTTATCAGTGGTAAACTTTATCTTAAATGTTAGCAATATGAAATGACATTTTGTTTTAAAAATTCAATGTATTATTTATTTAAATACTGATATAGAAATAGAACTTCTAAAGCTAAAAAACTGTTAATTAAAATTTCATATATATGTATATACAAATGTTAAATTTATTTAAAACAATCAACACATAAAGCAGATCAATATCAATAACAATCAACAATCTCAATCTGTTGCCAAGGCAACCTTTTAGCAACAAATTGAGATTGTTATTGATATTGGTCTGGTTTAAGTGTTGACTGTTTTCCATGAATTTACATTTATTGACCTATCTAGCCTTGAGCATGGTTAGATTTAAATATGTTAAATTATCCACAGACATTTTTTTTCTTTATTGCTTAGATGCAAACCCCTTTGCTTATAATATATTTCTAGATTTTTAAATTTTTAAATTCATGCTTGATTTAGTTCGTATAAATTATAAAAATTCAAATTCTGGCAAAAATCAGAATTTATTATACATCAAACAGAACATAATCAACTTTTATGATGATATGGTGCAAAGTACTCAATAAAGTTTATGATTTGGTCAAAAATTGTAGTGCTAAACCAAATTGTACTAAATAAACAAACAATACACTGGTTTTATTGCTCAGGAAAAAACTCAAAAGTAATAGAATTAATGCCATAATCTATGGACCTTGAGAACCAGGTATACCACATCAACTCTACACTTAACCATGCATGGTAAAATTAGTTGAATGATTTATTGCTCAGAAGTTCATAAGTTTGAGTGTCAGAAGTGATAGACATGAACTCCAATCCATAGACCCAAAGTTTTAAAATCTGCCACTTTACCGATGCACTAAACTGCCAGGGTAAAAATTGTATTAAGACAATAGAAACTATCACTGATGATGATCGAATACCTGAGTTGTCATATGATGTATTTCTGCTGGAAAGCAAATCCTAAAGATTAAAAAAAATGTATTAGCAATATATCTCTGGTTTAAAAATAATACATTAATAATCTTGCAAGAATTTGAAGACAGGATGACATCTGATTATAATTATATTGAAAAAAAAAGGGTTCGTGGGTGACAGCTATTGATAATGTTTGATTCCCGTCATCACACATTGTATTGGAATGGCTACAGCAAGTATTATTCCTTGGTCATAGTATTTTCATGTCTAGTTATTCAAGCCAATTATAGGCAAAGAATTTAATAGTAGCAAACTCTTTATACACTAGCACCACCCAGTGCAAGCCTTAGTAATTAATGGATGCAGGTAGGTTTGTGCATAAATTCTCTATTTAATGCCTACACATCCAATATCCCCAGACTAGTTTATAACTTGTGGCTTTCATCAGTGATGAGCTTTGGATTAAGTTGTGCAAGCGTAGGAAGTGGTGATCAAAGAATTTAAAAATAATTAAATGGTTTATCTTCAGAAGAGGCTCTACCATTTGACTAAACTATGCAGGGTAACAAACTTTAGATCATGGTTGTTAATGTTAAATATTAGATATGAATATATTCATGAAGTAATTACATCTGAATCACCACCACAACAGCAATTCATAAATAGAATTGAATCATTTTAAGAAACTTGTAAATAAAGTCCAATTTCACATATCAATGCTGATTTAAGGAACCAAAACATAACCATATATTCCTAACTATATTTTTATATATGGCTAATCAATCTGTCATTGACATTTGAAAGGAATCGAACAGTATTAATTAAGACAGCTTATGGTTTTAAATAATAACCAACATGTAAATGCTAAGAATTTTAATAAACCCATAAATAAATTTTGACTATGAAATATATAGTAATAATATATATTCTTATTCATATAGCAATTAAGTCCAATTTACCATAATAACAATACACTAGATATATTCGGAGAGTCATTATCACTTTCTGTATCAAAGCTAATTTATTATTTAGACAAATGATAGATAAAAGACGTGAAACTTTAAATTAGTGGGTTTATTTTTTTAATATAAATATAAACACATGTAATGTCAATATCAACACATTGATACATATAAAAAAGATGGTTAAACAAACAGCATAGAAGCATGGGAATATATAATTTTACAATAGTCACACATATCAAATGCACGGAAATATAAAGCCCTTTTTAAGGGTGCTTAAACTATATGTATACTTCCTATTGATTAAGATTTGATATTCTAATCCAGAGATACTTGAATGAGTTTCTTACTAAAGAATAGAATTAGTTTTAAAATTTTGAAATAAACTAATATTAGCCTATATGAATTATAAAATACATCTTCATTTTAAATTTATAATAAATAACTTTATATTATATATTCATGACAATATAATTTTGTTATTTTAACATACAAATATACGAAGTAAAAAAAAATTGAAAATCAAATTTCATATGCCCCTGCTTCCTTCCACATTCAACGATCTTGCTAAACTTTAGATTTTAATCTCTATTCAAATACTATGTGGGAGGAAATAAATTCCAATACATAATAGAAAAAAAAAACATATATATATCCTGAAGAGAATTAGCCATTTCTTGCTATAAATTTTTTAAATTAAATATTGTTAAAGCTTTTTATTTTATTTAATTATTTGTAAAAGGTTTTAAGAAATGAATGTATTCTAATTTTGAATTAAACTAGAAAATTAATCTAATAAAACTCTATAATAATTTTTATCTTGAGATAAACTTCTCTAGCAAAATATTATATAATCGTTATTAAATTAATAAATAAAATTTATTACATAAACAAATGCAAAATTTGACATTTGTGACAAATTGCTTTCTTTTTCAATTAAAAGAAAATTGTTTCTCCTCCTACATGCACTTGTGTATACACACATTTACACATATTTAGACAAAAAAAATAGCAACGATGATCAAATATATAATACTTTGATGTCTGATATTAAATCAGTCATGAGGTGGAAAGTATATAAATTTCTTTATTACCTAGTTATGTAGGTCTGCCATGGATCAAAAAGTATAGGTATTTAACACATGAAAACAGTTATAGTTGAAGATCTTAACACATCATCGCATGACTTTTTTCAGCTTAATACCTAAACAGGAGCAGTTTCTATTCTAACATTATATCAGTAATCAGTGTTTACCAGATTACGGTGCAATTTAACCCCCATCCACAGACCAGTTTCTGGTTTTTACGTTAATCAATGATGACTTATGGTTATAAAACCAATGTAGTTATACATCTACCAATGAACTTTCTTTATTATAAAGCTAATACTTAAAAAACATCTGCTTTGAACCAAAGTCATCCTGCTTGTACAGCTACGTAGATCTAGTACCACGTTAGTAACTAAATATTTTGGTAATCTTAAACTGCAGGTTTCTTGACTTTCTGGATATCCAATGTTGTGTTGGATGTAACATTAATGAGGTTATCAAAATATATGGATACTGCCCTAATATCAGATCTGTATTACTACACAAGTTGACTGACCTGGATTCAAAACTTTAGGATTTTTGAATAATAAAAAAGAAAGTTATAAGTTGTTATCGAATGCACTATTGCATCAGTTGTAACTTTAAATCAGAATCTTTATCGTTAAATGATATGGTTAGATACTGATTTGGGAATGGATATAATAAAATTTCATGTGGTATCCACTGATTACCCAAGATTATAATAGTAGAGAAAAAAAATGCTCTTACTTATTTAACAATATCTTACAATTAATTAAGTAAAATTGGAGTCTTGCAAGATTTAATAAGGTATAAAGTGGCAGTCTCAAGTAGCTAAAAATACATGAATTACAGCTCAACTCTGGCCCTTCCAGTATTCAATCGATACAACTTTCTGTGTGGCAAACCAGCCCATTATTTATTTATTACAATTAATCAGAAGTATTATCAGCTCATTTGTATCACGTTTCTCTGTATGATGCTGACATCTTGAATATTTTTTTAAATTAATATTATTTTACTTCCAGGTTTTGCTAACAAATAAACATGGCAAAATGACCAAAGCATTCACCACTGTATTTATATAGTCTACGGAAGTATCGTGCTAAAAATTTATTTCATACATGTCTAAATATTAAGGTTTACATAAAAATAATGGCAAAGATAAAATATAAAGCAACACTTGTAAGTGTTGATATTTCTATCACTGGAAGGAGAGAATTTATCATATTAGAGATGAGCTTTCTCTTTAAAGATCTGTATTTTAATGCTCATCTGACTAAATTGTATTCTCTGAAATTCTTTACCTCCACTTATAAATAATTGAATATTAATTTATCAAACAATACTGATGATTAATTAGTGACAAAAAATTTTTAAGCCTACTTAAAAAAATCTCAACTATTTTACATCATTTCCAAATTGCATCAAAACGTAAACTTCTGATTAAGAGCAAAGTTAAAGAATATACTTGTCTAACTATAATTTTATTAATATCAATTATAAACTATGTACTATTATACTATATAATTTTTTTTATAAATGTTAACAATCAAGGTAAGCATAATTTATATCAAATCATGTCTTTATTCAAAAATATTCATTGAAAAAAGTCATCTACTTTTCTTCCAAAGAGGAATCAAACCTGGATTGAATTATATTACATCTATCAAGAAAAAAACGCATTAGTACATAAATCAAGAAGAAAACAAAAAAAAAATCCTCACTAAATTAAACAATGTTTAATCACTCTGAAGGTCATGTGACATTGAACACCTTTTTGGTATATAGTGACGAACTGAGTTTTGTTTATTTTTCTTTACTCATCTGAGAATTGATCCAGAAAACTTTGTGCAGGCACAACAGTTCTGATCAAACTGAGTTGTTTTGTTTGTTTGTTTTTTTACTTTATTCATGTAAAAACTGATCCAGGATTTTTAGCTCTTGGGTTGGTTATCATACCACTATGCTAGCTACATAGGAAAGTATTAAAAAAATAAAAGAGAAGATGGATGGGACTTGCCACTATCCTTACTTTAAAAAAATTGCTAAAAAAAAATAATAATTAAATGAAACTTGAAAATCTTGAAGATTTAAAAATTTGGGATTAAAATAGTAAAACTGCCAAACATAATGAATTACAAACCACAAATTGTAAAATTATACAAATGAAAAATTCCAATTTCAAACCTTTATTACTACAAAAATCATTCCAAAAAATTTCCCAAATATGTATCTTATTAATTCTTAATCAAAATTATGGTTAACATTAAAAATAGAACTGGTAATTATAAATTTAAAATATCCTACAAATTTTAGTGAAAGTGAACTGAAATTTAAAAAAAAAATTTTTAGGCTTACTTACTTTTGAATCATTTATTTGGAATTTATTCTTCAAATGGGTACTTTTTAAATAATTTCTCCCTCTTTCTCCAACTACAATAACTAGTCAATTCCATTATCTAATTAATCAGTTTTTATAAATAATGTTTATAGTTTGCTTTTAAGCCAATTTCAAAAAGACTCCCCACTCTCCATCGCACTTACGAATTCATCCACCAAAATTTAAGTAACTCACAGTTTGAAAAAGTAATAAATAAAGAAATTAAAAACAAAACTTCACATATGTACCCACCTACATTAGCACCATCATGAGTATTCTCTCAATATATCCTCATTTTGCATATTCATTCGATTATGTAGTTGTTCTATTTACATACAGTTATTATTGAACTATCTTTTTCGTAATTGCATTATTTTTGTTGTTGCTAATTATTTTAGTGATGTCTAAATGCATTTTTTTATTAATTAATCTATATCATAGGTATGTAGATATATAAAACATCAATTTTACACAGAGTTCGCTATTGCTCAAGATTTCAATTAAGAAAAGTCTACGGACCAAATCGCACTATATGCATAATGGGAAAGGAAAACTATTTTAATTGCAATAATGTAAAATAATTTCTTCCTAAGATTTGTTTCTGAATATTTAGAATATAATTCTACTTATAAAATAATACATATTTTTTTCTTGAAAAAATATATATATATCCCATTTATTTAGAAGCTCACAGAACAAAATTCAACAAAGGATGTCAAAAGTATTTTATCTCAACTTTTTTATGAGAATTTAAAAAAAAAACATTACAGTTAGATATTCATAAGACTATTTACCTGCGAGAAAACTTGAGAAATCAATTTAATGATTTATACTTCTTTTTTTTGTTCTTTAAGAAAAAAAATACTAAACTTATAAGAAGTCAAAAAAGAAATATGGATTTTGTACATTCACCTATATAAGTGCGTTTACCAATAGTACATATATACTATTAATTATTAAATTTTATTTTTGTTATAATAGGAAACAAAATTAATGTTTTTCTTTTTAACTGAGAAAATTAATTAGTAAAATATGTATAATAATAATAGCAAAACAACCAGTACTTATAAATTTATTTCCATTTTTTTTCCCCCAATATTAAGATTTTTATTATGAATTGAATTCTTTGCCCAAGGCAGATGATTAGACAATAGAATATTTTTATTTGCTATCTGTAAAATGTTTTCGCAACAATTGCAATTGTATTACAATTTATCTCATTTTGAACCATAATTATACTTTATCATCATTCTCTCAATCTAAAGCACATTTTGATACTATATGTGATAATACGTTGAACTATTTCCATCATCTATCATTAAATGTTTAATGTCTAGAAAATTTTAAACTTTTTTTTTTTCCATATGTCATAGCATCGGCCGGGACGCGAACCCACAACCGTCTGCAACCAACTACTTGCTTGCATGGCGGCAGCGATACCTCTCGGCTAACAACGCAATACTAGAAAATTTTAAACTTTATTTAAACTTTTCAAATTGTTAGAAATAACATATAAATAAACAATACAGGTTAGTTATTATACATTTTGAATAGTATTATTCTCCACTCTAGTCAATGACAAAATTAGCATAGGAGTCGAACCTTTAGATTCTTGAATATCGAATTTTAAACCAACTGATCTAATCAACTGAGCAATTCTATCAAAGGTTAATTGGTTTGAATGTTGCATTAAAATTCGATATTCAAAAATCTAAATATCTAAGTTCAATTCCTATGCTAATGTGATGTGATGTATTGTGGCTTCTCCTTAAATGAAGTCAAGAATATCTCAGCAATTATGCCCAGATAAACCTGTTAGCCACTTTATTTTCCATTACCCACTCTAAATTTTCCCATATTCTGCTCCATCCCATTTCCACAACATAATCTTTGTCAACTCTATAACCTTTATATCTAAATCCCCTTTATCTTTCCCAAACCCAGCATAAAAACCAATAATTCACTTTCTGTATAATCACTTTTTTCATATTTATTCTTCCATAACTTCATTACATGTACCCTTTCTGTTTTCAAGCATTTACATTCAATTAACAAATGCTTAATATTTTCTATTCCTTCCTTACATAATTTACAAAATAAATCATCCATTTTTTTCCATTTACATGTATATTCTCTTGTAGTTAAAGATCCCATTCGAGCCTTAATTAATAAACTACTTTCATTACTATTATCATATATTAACTCACACCTAATATTCTGTTTATTTCTATATATATATATTTAAACTCTTTTTACTCTCCATACTATTTCTCCATCTCTCTAACTCCCTATTCTTTATTAATAAATCTATTCTTTTATCCCATTCCTTACTACTACAACACTCAACAATCCTCCTAACACAATCATCCCATCTTTTGTACAAATATACTGATATAAATTCTTTATCCAAATCTTTTGCATACCACATTACCTTTCTCACCCATCTTGTTACCTGCCCTTTACTCATAACCCAATTAAATACTATTTTAGCTATTCTTTTATTATCCATAAACTGCAATCTAGTCAGGCTAGCAACACCTGGTGGAAAAAAATATTACTCAAAATGGTGTGTAATTACCAACCAGTGTTGTCTATTTGTTTGTTATTACTAACAAGTTGTTTGTATTTGAAAAGTTTAAATAAAGTTTAAAATTTTCTACACATTCAGCATTTAATGATAGATGATGGAAAGAGTCCAACATATTATCACATCTAATATACCATCATCATAAAACTTCAAGCACATATTTTGATACTATATCTCAATTCTATTCTCTACTATTCCACTGTCTTCACAGTTTTTTTTTAATTGCTAGCTTTTTAATTCCTTTATCTATTCCTTTATTAATCTTTCTTTTTCTATTTCTCCATTGCCTTCTTTGATAGTCTTGTGACATCCATTAATAATATATGCTACATCAAATTATTTTCTATATATATATATATATTTCATTACTGATTCCAGCATTATTCACATTTTCTATTTAATATCTTCACTTCTATATAATTTATTCCCATACTTCCTATTTTTGAAGTCATAATTCGAGTCCCTACAATCAAACACCTTTAATTTTTTTGTTTGTTTGTTTATTTTCTACTTTGTGAGCACATTTTAAAAATTTATTCCAAATCATCAAAATGAATAATACACACACACATACACACACACACAAAGGTAAAACAAGTATCAAAATGTAACTGAAAATAATGCATTAAATATTAACAATAAGGTATATTATTGAAATTAGTATATATTTAAAATTTATAAATAATTAAAGTGTTCATAAATAATATACTATTATATAAGACATTCTCTTTCCACCTTTTCTAAATTAGGAATACTGCAGATACACAATATCAGAAAACTATCTATTCTCAAAGTGTAATATATTCAAAATTAAGTGTATATGTATTAATTATGTGTGTATATATATATAATTATTAGAAACCAGTTAAAACTTAGACAATCCCAACATCGATTACAATTAACAATTTCAAACTATTGTCAAGGCAACCTCCTTTTAACAATAAAGGTATATACATATATATATATATTAATTCATATATGTTAATTCCAAAACTTTTTACAGTAGTTTTGCAAAAGCATTTTGTGGATTAAAATTGAAAGCTAATGGAATAAAAGTAAATTGAGATTATCTAAGTCATCTAGATTTTGCAGATGAATTGCTTTTGCAAATATTGCTTTAGAGCTTCAGGAAATATTTCAAGAGTTATCAGATGAAAGTAAGAAAATAGGACTAAAAGTAAATTTTCAAAAGAAGAAAATAAAGATTGATAACGATGAGTTACAAAAAGTTAATAACTATAAACACTTTGGTCAGATTATTACTACAGATGGAAACACAATGGATGAAAACAATCATAGAATTGAACTTGGTTAGAAATTAATATTTAAAAAAAATATTTCTATGTTATTGAAAATGAAGGTTTCTAATGTGTTTTGCCAGTTCTTACTTATGGATCTGAGACTTGGACACTCAAGAGAAGCACAATACTGAATTCAAACCACTCAATAAAAGTGTGGAGAGATGCATGTTAGGAGTAATAAGAAGAGATAGAAAATGAAATGTGTGAGTGAGAGAACAAACTGGTGTTACTGACATCATGAAAGAGTTAAGAGACTGAAATGGAATTAGGCTGGCCATATTTCTAGAAGAGATAATAGATGGACAGTTGAAATCTTAAACTGGATTCCAAGAGATTGTAAAAGACGTAGAAAGAGACCCATGCAAAATGGATAAGGAAAATGTTGGGATAATGTGGGGATGAGAGGCTAGAGATCAGAAAAGGTGGATTGAACTTAAAAAAATCTTCTTGCAGTGGATTGATGATGGCTAAAAATAATGATGATATATTAATTTCTTAACTAATATTTTGCCATCATGAGAATGGTTGGAAAAATGATTGAAAATTACTTTGAATTGCAAAGTATGAAATTAGCTGTTCAAGTATAGAAATGAAAGAAAGTTTAGGAGAACTTATAGTATTTGATTCCAAATCTATTAATGTTATAATTTCAGAAAAAACAATTACATTTCCAATCTTACAGTAATCCCCCCCCCACTAAAATCCACAAACAAGGTATAAGTCGGCAACTTAGAGCACTAAAATCCACAAACAAGGTATAAGTCGACAACTTAGGGCATGCGTGCCAAACATGGCACACAGAACGATTAACAATGGCACTCTGATTAAATTGAAATAGTAAAAAATTATATTTTAATTACGCACATTTGTATCATCGTCTACATTTGCATATGTGTCTCACGTGTAAATTGAAACCATGATTCAATTTAATTTACTAATTATTTTGTACAAAAAATCTTTGCTACTTTCAGTAAAGATAAAAGCTAAGTGGGATGGAATTTTTTTTCCCACTGAGAATTAATTTTGCCTGGAATTTTTTTTTTTTTTTTTTTGAACAATTGACCTTTGATACTTTTGTGAGCAACGGCATATTTAAAGTAAATTTATATTCAGACAAAATATATCGATTAATTTATTTGAAAAATTTCTATTCGTAAATATACAATAATGCATTTAAAGTTTTGTCGCTTTTACTTGAAAAAAAAAAAAAAGTTTATAGTTAGTGAAAGTCAGGTTAATGCGAGAATGAAGTTCGCAAATATATGATGAGACTTGATATCGTTCAGATCTCAAAGAAGTTAAAAATCATGTTTTTTTTCTTCTTTTAAATGTCTATTGGGTAAGTAAAACAAATTTCTCATAGAGAAAAATTCCAAATGTCCATAGTCTTAAACTTAAAAAATATATATGAAAAACTTCCAATTTCAAGTTAATTTTTTATATCACAAAAATGAGTTTCTTTGAAACATTTTTGATAAACGCTAGAAAAAAGAAAAAAAACTTGTTTTATTTTGTTAGAGTTCATTAATCAGCTTTTTAAATTAAACCATTGAAAGCTAAATGTACTTTGCCTATTCTGAATTAGTATACATTAAATCGGCAATTTTGTAAACAATACACAGTTTTTTAAACACTATCGAGATGAATTTTCTCCATGCCAAAGGAAATTTTAAACATGACTTTCGAATGCAATATAATTTAACAAGACATATTTTTCACATATGATTCAATGTATTTAAAATATTAAATGATCAATAATATAAGATCCAGTTATAATGAGCTTCAAAAGTATATAAGGTACTTGAGTACTAACTAAGCTATGACGTACTACACAGGCCGCCGGTAGATAAGATCAACGATCAACCAAAACAATGTCATGGCAACTGAAACATTGGCATGCCTAATCGATAGAAGTGATCAAGGTTTTTTCGTGGTCACCAACGAGATTATGTAATATTGCGGTGAATTGTGGTAAATACCTGTCTTTTACCTGCTGCCGTATTGCAAGACGTGTTTTTTTCTATTGTCTGTTATACGCCATTTTGTGAGATTTTCATTTTACATTTTGCTAATTGAGAAATTATTGCTTATTTTACATTTTCATTGCTGAGATTTGGATTACTAATTTCTGTGATTGTTAATTATTGCTATTTATTATTTTTATTACTAATTTCAATTTTGATTTTTATTACTAATTTACATTTTGATTGCCGTGTTATTTTTATTATTAATTTATTACTAATCAACAACTTACAAGAAAATGTCGGGTATAAAATTGTGGGACTTACCATCTTCTGAAGATGAAGCGGTCGAATTTTTGCAAACATTTGGGATTATTCCGAGTGGGAAATTTTGTGTGAATGGCCATCCTATGAGTATATATATTAAGAACTATGAAAAGCAATGGCACTGCAATGTTAAAGACTGTTATAAAAGGATCGCTATCAGAAAAGGGACTTGGTTTGAAGGATCCAGAATTAGTTTGGTCACTGCGATCAGATTTATATATAGTTGGTGTCAAGAATTGACATCGGTACGATTTTGTGAGGAGCAGTTGGAAATCGCCAGTAAAACAGCAATCGACTGGAACAATTATCTCCGTGAAGTCTGCACATGGAGACTATTGCATAAAGAAAAAGTGAAAATTGGAGGCCCTAACAGGGTTATTGAAATTGACGAGTCTTTTTTCAAGATGGAAAAATAATGCCGGCAGAGTACTCCCCCAGCAGTGGATATTCGGTGGTGTTTGCAGGGAGACAGATGAATGTTTTGTGGTAGCCATTCAAGACAGATCCGCGTCCACTCTCATGCAAGCCATCAGAGACAATGTGCAGGAAGGATCTACGATTTACAGCGACTGCTGGAAAGGTTACAAAACCGAGGAATTAAAGGAGGCCGGATATGATCATCTTCAGGTCAATCACACCTATAATTTTGTGGACCCATCAACTGGAGTCCACACTCAAAATATAGAAAGGTTGTGGGGGCTACTAAAATGGCGGAACAAGAAGCACAGAGGTACAGCTAGACAACACTTGGATTCGTATTTAACGGAATTCATGTGGAGGCGATGCTTCAAAAATGACACTTTCACTGCTATTTTGGAACATATACGTGAATTCAGTCCACCACAGTGACTTTTATTTGTAAGTACAATTTATTTAATATACCTTTTAGTTTTGTAATTTTGTTTCATAAACGGTATGGGGAAAATTGCTTGTCATGGCATCACTTTTTCTTTTTTCATTATCGCAGTAGCTGAAAAACGAAATTGTTTATAGTTAAAATTTTGATAATATTTTTTTTCCTTTTTTTTTTTTTTTTTTAAATACCATCCTCCCAAAAAATATGAATTTTTACCTGTTATTGTAGCTTTATTTCACGATTACTGAAAAATTGTTTATAATAATATTCTGGAAACATTACGGCTACAAATTGATTGTAAAATCAGCCATTTTACGTTGTTCAGTATCGCAGCATTTGTGAAAGACAGTTACTTGTAGTAAATATTTGACATCAATTTTTCCTAAATATAATCAATTTGGATTCATTAAATACCATGAAAAAAAAAAGAATTATTTTTTTTACCTATTATTTTTTATTATTTGTTTGTCGATTACTTAAATATTGCTTATAATTAAATTTTTGAAACAGTACAGGGAAAAATTGGTTGTAAAATCCGCCATTTTACCCTTTTTGCAGTATTTATGAAAGGCAGTTAATTGTGAGTAACGAATTTGTGTTTAGCTATTACTTATTTTGTTTGAATATTAAAATATTATTGAAAATACTGATTTTTGATTAAAATATAAATGAACATTATTGATTTTTAATTATTTATATTTACATTTTGATAATTATTTTACCGTAGCAAATTATTGTTAAATATCGTTAATAATTTTAGGTTTATCCCATTTTACATATTTACATTTGATTACTTATTTTGTTTGAATATTGAAATATTATTGAAAATACTGATTTTTGATTAAAATATAAATGAACATATTGATTTTTAATTATTTATATTTACATTTTCGTAATTATTTTACCGTAGCAAATCTTAGGTTATTCATTTCGTAGTTGAATTGGTTCAATGGATTGGATATATTTGTGTAATTAGTAGATGTAGTATGAGATCCACTACGGGCAGGATTATAGATATATGCCACACACCCTCTGTTTGCCTATGGATGGGTTTGTAAGTCGGCAGAAGACCGCAGTCCATTCCTATGGAGTTTTTAGTTTATTGATCTACTTGCCCACAGATGTCACATTCCTGTTGGTGGAGAATCAATGTCTTCTCTATTTCTACTTATTGTTCAGATGTACATTCCTGACAATATAGTATTTTGTGTTGTCGTATCATGCTACATTGAATACATGAATGTATCAGATGGATTGGCGCCAGTTGATTGCGAAATTTGTTGCCTAAGGTTAAATCAGGGAAGAATATTTTCCTTTCAAATGCAGACCTATGTAGTCCATTCATACTCGACCCTCTAAATAAAATATTAAGCTATTTTAAATGTAAAATTAAAAATTAAGATAAAAATCTAAATGTTAAACTTATTCCTCGAATTTAGAATGATTTTATATGTGCGTAAATAAATATTTTTCTGTGTTAATTTCTGGCAGTGGCTTTTATTCTTTTATATTTAAGATATAAAATTTATAGATTTTTATCTCGGCGTCTCCACTGAGCTAGTGACAATGGGCTAACGATCTAAATATGTAAATAAAGTGGAATCCTAACAGCGCGTATCTGCCTACTTTATAAATTTTTCTAGGCTCAAATGCCTAGATGGCGCCCTTTGGTAGTGCGGTAGGGTGCGATGCGATCTCCCACTTCGTTTGGATCGTTATAATTGTACCAATCGGAATGAAAGTGAAGATCGAATCTAATTGCAAACACAATATCTGCTCTACAAGGGCGCCATCTAGGCATTTGAGCCTAGAAAAATTTATAGAGTAGGCAGATACGCGCTGTTAAGATTCCACTTTCTTTAAATATTCCGACCGTTAGCCCAAGTAACTAGCTCAGTGAGTAGCAGAGATAACACAATATAACTTAATTTTATATCTTAAATATAAAAGAATAAAAGCCACTGCCAGAAATTAACACATAAAATATTTATTTACGCACATATAAAATCATTCTAAACTCGAGGAATAGGTTTAACATTTTTAGATTTTTATATTCTTATTACTCTTTAATTTTACATTTATATAAATTTCAATGATTTTAATTTTTTTTTTTTTTTAGATTGTCAAGTATGAATAGACTACATAGATCTGCATTTGAAAATAAAACATTCTATCCATATTTAACCCTAGGCTAAAATTCGCAGTCAAACTGGCATCAATCCATCCGATACATTTATGTATTCAATGTAGCATGAAAATACAACAGCATAAAGATACTATACTGTCAGGAATGGACATCTGAACAATATAGTTTAAGAAAAACATTAACTCTTGTCTAATACAGGAATATGATGTCTGTATAGCAAGAAGAACAATAAAATAAAAACTCCATAGGAAGGGACCGCGATCCTTTTTGCCGACTTACAATCCCATCCATAGGCAAAGGGTTGGTGCGGTGTAAACAGCGATTCTGCACGTAGCGAAACTCATACTACATCTACTAATTACACAAATATATCCAATCCATTGACCCAATTCAACAACGACACAAATAACCTAAGATCACCCTCCCCTAATATAACTTTACAAATCTATATAGCCATTCACGCCCGACTTACGTTTAACATTTAGATACGTTCGCACAAATGAGTTTAAAAATGTTGGGTATAGATCGATTACATAGATTCCATGGTCAAAAACATTTCAAAATAAACATAAACGATCAAAAATACAAAATTATTGATACCGACAATCGCAGAGGGAAACTTATAAGTAACCCAATAGTATTCACCATAAGATACTTGCGTTGTCACCAATAACTTAAAAGACATCCGAATAAATACATTTTAGATACTCACCGTAAGGTATCATTATTTATCGAATGTCTATATGTTTTGATCAAATATGAAAACCAAAATATAATTAACCGCAAACGAATCCATGCAAGCGTCTATAAACAACTTGAAATTACCTCATTTAAAATTTAAACAATAAATATCAATACAATAAATAATAAATGGAAATGATTTTTTTTTATCAAACGCACACATATATAAAATATCACATTATCAATTTAGTTGACACATAAGTCAGAGAAAAGTTCCTTTTGATAAAATTTAAATTTACTTAGCAATCTTTAAAGTTCTTAATTAAGGTTATGATTTTAACAATTGTTCAGTTCTATGGCTTACGGTAGAGAAGTCCCTGTTCCCGTTGGCAATTCCCACGCAGACTTTCCTGGAAGACCGGTCTGATGTTTTGGAGGTGGCAGTTGCTGGTTCTGTCCTGGTATCACAGTCTTTGCATTTTTAAATAAGTGAGTGAGGACGACAAGTGCCTCTTGTCGCCAGACTCACCCAAAATCAAGTTGGAAACAGCTCTCTCTGACTGGAACTCAATATTTTTTTCTTTTTATAGTCCTCCTAGGGATTCCATGAACAAAAACGTCACTGTTCTGTTTTTTCGTTATGGTCCGGGCCTTTATTTCATAATTATTTTACCGTAGCAAATTTTTGTTAAATATCGTAAATAATTTTAGGTTTATCCCATTTTTCATATTTACATTTGTTTGAATATTGAAATATTATTTTACCGTAGCAAAATATTGTTAAATATCGCTAATAATTTTAGGTTTATCCCATTTTTCATATTTACATTTTCATAATTATTTTAATTAACATTTTAGTCAATTTTACTTATTATTCCATTTGTTTGTTTCAGGGTTTGGCCAACATGGTGGACATCTCCCTCTCCTTCTTTGATATGAAGTATGATATGACGTACTGCCCCGAAGGCATACTATTCTAATCTTGCAATTATAACGATCCAAACGAAGTGGGAGATCGCATCGCACCGCACCGCACTACCAAAGGGCGCCATCTAGGCATTTGAGCCTAGAAAAATTTATAAAGTAGGCAGATACGCG
Source organism: Epiperipatus broadwayi (assembly GCA_028023455.1). Taxonomy (NCBI): domain Eukaryota; kingdom Metazoa; phylum Onychophora; class Udeonychophora; order Euonychophora; family Peripatidae; genus Epiperipatus; species Epiperipatus broadwayi. The sequence continues at coordinate 3,529,951 of JAQFVV010006207.1, forward strand.
CTGTTAGATTCCACTTTATTTACATATTTAGATCGTTAGCCCATTGTCACTAGCTCAGCGGAGACGCAGAGATAAAAAAATATATAACCTTAGATATAAATATAAAAAAATAATAAGCCACTGCCAGAAATTAACACATAAAATGTTTATTTACGCACATATAAAATAATATTTAAATTTTGAGGAATAAATTTAATGTTTATAATTTTATATTAATTTTTAATTTTACATTTAAAATAGCTTGCTATAATGTTTAATATTTTATTGAGGGTCGAGTATGAATGGACTACATAGGTCTGCATTTGAAAGGAAAATATTCTTCCCTGATTTAACCTTAGGCAACAAATTTCGCAATCAACTGGCGCCAATCCATCTGATACATTCATGTATTCAATGTAGCATGATACGACAACACAAAATACTATATTGTCAGGAATGTACATCTGAACAATAAGTAGAAATAGAGAAGACATTGACTCTCCACCAACAGGAATGTGACATCTGTGGGCAAGTAGATCAATAAACTAAAAACTCCATAGGAATGGACTGCGGTCTTCTGCCGACTTACAAACCCATCCATAGGCAAACAGAGGGTATGTGGCATATATCTATAATCCTGCCCGTAGCGGATCTCATACTACATCTACTAATTACACAAATATATCCAATCCATTGAACCAATTCAACTACGAAATGAATAACCTAGGATTACCCTCCCTTAATACAACTTTACAAACTATATAGCCATTCACGCCCGACTTAATTTTAACATTTAAATACGTTCGCACAGATTTATTTAAAAATGTTGGGTATAGATCGATTACACAGATTCCACGGTCAAAAACATTTCAAAATAAACAAACGATCAAAATACAAAATTATTGATACCGACAATCGCAGAGGGAAACTTATAAGTAACCCAATAGTATTCACCATAAGATACTTGCGTTGTCACCAATAACTTAAAAGACATCCGAATAAATACATTTTAGATACTCACCGTAAGGTATCATTATTTATCGAATGTCTATATATTTTGATCAAATATGAAAACCAAAATCTAATTAACCGCAAATGAATCCATGCAAGCGTCTATAGACAACTTAAATGTAATGCATTTAATAATTTCTACAATAAAATATTACTACATATAAAAATATTAAAAGGGAAATGATTCTTTTAACAATCGGGAAAGATATAAAATTAACCATTATTAATTTGATTTAAAACTTACAAAAAGTCAGATAAGAGTCCATTTTAAATAAGTCGGCTTGTTTATTAATTTGTTCAACTTGACGAAAGTTCTTGATTGATTTTAAGAATTGTTCCTTTCCTATAGCTTACGGTAGCAGAACTCCCGGTTCCTGGTGTCAATGTCCACGGAGTCTTTAATTGAAAGATCGATCTAATGTTCAGGAGGTGGCATTTGCTGGTTCATGGTATCAGTCATTTCATTTCAGAGATAAGTGGGAGAGAACGATAAAGTGCGTCTTTATCGCTCGTCTCCCCAACCAAGTTGAAAAAAGCAAATTTTATCGATTAAGTTTGTTCGCAAATCACTAGGAGACGTTATCTTAAAGATCGTAAGATTAGAATAGTATGCTTTCGGTGTAGTACGTCATAGCTTAGTTAGTACTCAAGTACCGTATATAATGTATAATTTTGAAGCCATTATAATAACAAGACCAATTTTTATACTATATATATATATATTGGTAGACTCATTGTCGTCGTGCAACATTGTAACATAGATTTGGCATAACACCACGAAAAAGTTACCGACCCCTGGTTTACAGTAAATTAAACGAGAATTAAATTTTTGATTACACGAATCACATTTTGTCTAAACAACTTTCCCCAAAAATTATAACCAGCTAGTGAATTTTTTTTAAACATTGCTGCTATTAAAACTGAAATATTTAAAACTGGGTAAATATACATATATAAAGCTGAATCCCGTCACTAAATTTGAAAATAAAAATTTGTGACAATGTGAAAAATGTTTTGGATACATTTCCATAAAAAAAATGTCAAATATTTTTTAAATGTATTGATTTAAATGTTCAGTTTTGATTCATATGGTTTTCATTTGAGTAATGGCTGCTAATTGCATTCTATAAGCTGGCTTTGTAATGACTTTTATAATCATATTATTTGGTTTATTTCTGCAAATAAACTTTTCTCAACTTACACCTATTTTTAACAGCTTGCCTTAATTAAGGTAGCCAATCAGTAAATCAAAGAAATCGGGCATTAATGGAATACTGAAGCCAGTTTTTGGGTATTCTGTCTGCATTCAAGCAAAAAAAAAAATTATTAAATCAGATTTATACCCTTTCCATAGCTTTCATATATATTATGCTATTTTTAATGACTTGGAAATTTAGACTTTAAAGTTTTGAACATCATTTAGTTACATGTTCATTTACACAGATCTGAAATTAGCTTAGAGTATTATATACTTTGGAAATTAGATAATACTGTACATTCATTAATGCATAGTTGTTTGTTTAAAAGATAAATTAAAGTTCATAACCTAATAGTTTCAAGATGAATATAAGTTTTGTTCACTTAACTAAACTTTGCTCAGCTGGAAATTAATTTACTTTTCCACTGTGTTAAATCCTAAAAAATAGTAAAATAATAATTGAACGGATTGTTGCTTGAGAGATTATGTGATGTTAAACTATCAAAAGTGGTAAAATTGATCTGTCACTCGTGGATTCTTAAATATTCAATTTTACCTCTAGATGGCAGTGGCAATTATAATGCATTAATATAGTCTGCAAGTGATGTAAGATAGGCATGGAAAATATTAGGCATCTGCTAATTGAATGTAAATGCTTATAAGAAGAAAGGATACAAGTAATGAAGTTGTGGAAGAATAAATATAAACTAAGTGATTATACAAAAAGTGGGTTCTTGGTCATTATGCTGGGTTTGGAAAACTATAAGGGGATCTAGATATAAAGACCATGGAGTGGACAAAGATGTTGTGGAAATGGAATGGAACAGGATAGAAAAAAATATGGGAAAAATTTAGGGTGGGGAATGGAAAGGGAAAGTAAGGTGGCTAACAGGTTCTTCTGGGCATAGTAATTGACAGATTCCTGACTTTGATAAAGGAGCAGCCATATCACATCACATCATATATAATTATGTGTTTAGGAAAGTGAATCCATAATAGCAGAAGGAAGTAAATTAAATTTTTGATAACAATGGCTACTAAAGACTTTACTCGTAGAAAAAAAAACATTTATAAAATTGATAAATAAGATTAGGAATGAAAATATTTGTTTTTCCTAGAATTTAAGTATTATGATACTGAAATTAATCTAAAATTACAGGACTGGATAGATAGTAATATTGCAAAAATAAAACAGCAAATAAAATTAATATTAATGGAATAATAAAAAATATGGACAAAATATATATATATAAAAAAAAAGGATTGCATTGGCCATGTAGGATAAAATAAAAGACATTTCAGATCAAATGTAGGATAAAATAAGACATTTCAGATCAAATGCAACTTTTATGCAAAATTTGTTATCAATGATTAATCTCAAACTTTGAAGAATTTTCAAAGAGAAGAAACAGAATTGTTTTTAAGATAAACATAAAACTTTTTTTTATATTTTAATGTCACAAATAAATAATAAGACACAGTTATGGTTTGACCAATCTCTTAAAACAATGCATTATAGAGCAAACGCCTCCAAAAACTCTTCTAAGAGAAATGATAAAAAATGCATTATTAACAGGCAAACCAATCTCCAAATAGTGAGATTTATGGATGTCTGCTTTGTTTTATTCTCTAGCTAAAATTAGTTGGGTACCCATTTGCTGAAAAATAATGAAAGGATAGAAAAACTGGATATAAACTGCTACTGAAAGTTATCTGCTTGTAACCTTAAAACATATCACATGGTGTTTACTAATATATTTAATGAATATTCTTGTAGTGTAATTTTCATTTCACCATTCTCATGCAAGGTGAAGACTGATTTCTATCCACTTTTAAACCTTGTAGAAGAGTGTAATCATAAACATATGATCAAAGATATATAAAAAAGATATATGACCCCCAAGATGCACATTTTGTGATGAACAAGCACTCATCAGTTGGCCCAGATCATAATCTCTTACACATTATTCAGTATATATGGATAGCCATTTACTACATTTTAATTGACATGTCACATTTACTGCCCTCATAATATTGACACAAACCACTTGATGGAAGTTTATTAATAATTTTTATTAGCTATTCATTAGATTAGAGTTTATTCATTTAATGATTAATATTTCTGTAGAGAAAGTTTCACTACACCACTTTCACTCAAGATAGGGACTAATTTCTATCCACTTTCATATTCCTGAAACTTCCTGCTAAGATCTATCCCCATTTTAGAGAACTTCTCCCCCAGATCCCTTTGTTGATGCTCAACCTGCTCTCCCATGGCCTTAATTTCCTCTTTGATTTTCACTAACATCTTGTGGAGGGGTGCAATCATAAACATAATGACCAAAAGCATGTAAAAAAGATATATGAATCCTACGATGCCCTTTTTGCACTGAATCAGCACTCATCAGTTGGCCCAGAGCACAGTCTCTTACACATCTTTATCATTGTTTAGTATATATTATGAATAGCCATTTACTACAGTTTAATTGAAATGAGCAAACAGTTTAAACTTCGTGGCTAATTGTTCTAAAGTGCAAAATATAAAATGCGCTAACACGCACAAGTACACAAAGCTGAAGACAAAATAAAGAAATGTATACTGTATATATTTTTATTTTAATACATATATTTAAATAAGTGGCTAAACGCTTTCAAGGGTCAGAGCCCTCATATTCATAGCCATTTTGTAAATAGATAAGAAATCGATTAGGAGCTATGTAAATTTATGCAAATGCGATAGTTACGTATTCTATTTCCTGGATATTTTGTAGCAAGAGTCTTTTCTATTTATGGCGTCGCTATATGTGTGTCAAACTTATTGTCTTCACGTTTTTGACACAAACCACTTGATGAAAGTATATTAATAATTTTTATTAGTCATTCATTAGACTAGATATTATCCTTTAATAAATAATATTTCTGTAATTTTCACTACACCACTCTCACGCGAGGTAGGGACTGGTTTCTATCCACTTTTAACATCTTGTAGAGGGGTGTAACCATAAACATATGACCAAAGACGTGAAAAAGATGTATTATTCCTAAGATGCACACATATAAATGGATAATCTCTAGTCTAATGAATGACTAATAAAAATTATTAACATCATTAATATATATATTCTTTTGGATATAAATAATTAGATATCCATTTACTCCTCTTAATTGATGGCTACCTAAATTTAGAATATGCATAGGCAAAACTTGTAACGCGAAAAAAAAATTCACAGAAATTGTTTTGTTTTTTAATTTATTTACATCATATAAATGTTCAATTATTTCTAATATTAATGTGGTAATAAAAATTTCACATATTTTTAGATAAATATAAACTTGTACATATTAATATATTATGCAAACAAATAATTTCACGCCTACATAAATATATAATTATAGGAAATGATATTAACTCCTCATGGGCTATCAATTATATTATGTATCTATTCTTTATTTCTATTATTAATTCTTTTATAATCTATCACAGCATCGGTCAAATCACTATATAATTTAGTATATGTTTAGCCACATACATAAAAACGTTCTAACTAATGGCCTAAGCGGCCTAATAATATTTTAATTTCCAATGTCATTTTTTTATGAATAAGAATTACAGAAAATATTTTAAAAACAAAAGACGATTTACTATAATTTAAGTGACTGACTTTAATAAATAAATAAAACAATCGTTTGGTGAAGCTTTTGATGTAAAAACGAAAGCAATTAAAGCTTTAGTTATTTATTAAGGTCTGCTATGCTTATATATAAATCATTTTTAATTTAGAACAAACTAATAGCAAGCATTGTAATATCTTAATTTATACAACAGAAATACTGATCTAAGATTAGGTAAAAGCGAAAGTTCCCAGCAGAGGTGTTGGATTTCAAGAAACTGAAGTTTTTCTCGCACTTAACTGAGACTAATGAAGAGAGCAAACATTTTTACAAGTTTCTAGAAGCAAATAATTAAATGTCTCCAAATCCCAAACTAAGATCATGTTTTTATTTTTATAAGTATCCAAATGCCATATTAATTTTTTTTACAAATGTCATCCCCTATTTATTTAATACTTAAATTTTATTATTTTTTAAATGTTCCCAGCAAGAACTTTTTAAAAAAATTAAAACAGCTAAGTATCTAGATTTTTTTTTTTAAAAAAAAAGCCATTTGATTTGACGATTAGTGTATCTATCAATCATGCCCACATCGTGGTGTTCGAATTCAGGCCAAGTGAATCTTGGAAAAAAATTTCAAATTGCACGCAGTCTTTTTCCCAGACAGCAAGTCCATAATCATTCTAGTTAATATTCTAGTATTGATCAGAAAATAAATATCTAGCTATTATTAGCAATAGGATCAAACTATCTGATTGAGCTGATAAATGACGATTGCAAAAATAAAAATATAATTATAATATGATGTAATCTTTTATCACTGGTGATGAAAAACATAATCATATAGGTAATGAGGCATAGTTTTCCATTATGTAAAAAGTATGCACCAATACTGTATGTTGATGCATGCATTAAATGTTTCAAATTGTTTTATATATCGTTAAAACTAAATACAACTTAAATTATATTAGTTGATAGACTAATGGCACCTATGAACAAATGTTTAGAAATATCAAAAGTTATTTAATGAAATTTGAAATATCCAACTTTTGTATAAGCACTTGAAAAAACTCTTGAATCTGGACAGTCTCCGCCAAAGCTAATATTAAGAAATTGAAAAAAAAGGAGTTGATTGCTTTTATACAAACAAATACTGTTCATGGCATGTTACGTTAGCATTCATTATCAAGTAATTTGAAAAATATTTCCAAAGCAAATATATAAATTCAGCCACAGGTTATGCATTTAAAGTACTAGAAGCATATAGTAGACAGGGGTCTACATTTTAAAATATTGATATTTAAAATAAATATAGAAAACACATTCATTAACATTTTTTTATTTGTACAACAAAATAAATATACCCAAACTTATGAACTAATACAACTATTGATTTCTTATTCATGCCTTTGAATTTGAGGCCATTCAATTACAGCATGATTATCTTATAATATAAGCCAGATTATATTTTGTATGGTTTTTAAATTAATGAACATTTTGGCTCTCATGTAAGCACTAAACCAGGGGTGGGCAATTGTTTTGGCTCGGGGGCCGCAGAGGTTGGCAGAGGGCCACATCACGGGCCACTTTGTGAAAGCGAAGGTTAACAGAGGGCCGCACCTTTTTTTAATGACACAATAAACACACTGCTTTATTCTCTGTATTACCAAAGAAATATTTGTTTGTCCATTCTTCAGTAAACCCACGATATTCATCATCGATTTTACATTTTTTTGGAGGGTTCATGGTTTCACTAAAGTTGGAAATGTATATATTTGCTAATGCGAAGACAAAATTGAAATTAACCAGATCAACTGGAAAAGCACTGCACATCGTATCTACACTGCACATGTGTATTGACATGGCCATCCTAGTGGAAAGTACGAGATGAATCTTCAGTCACGCACAGGAAGGAAATCTCAGATCAAGGTGGATTTTTCTGATTGTCTTGGTGGACCGCATAAAAACTCTTAGTGGGCTGCATGTGGCTCTCAGGCCACTATTTGCCCACCCCTGCACTAAACATATCTCCTATGCTTATGAGAAAAACTATTAATCTATTGCTTTCATGTAAATAATGACTGATTTAATATTAATAAAACAATAATAACAACAATGATCATGTGACATTGTGCTACTTCATAAGATATTTAATTATAATTATAACAAATAAGTTTATTAAAAAATATACAATATTATCATAAATCATATCATATATAAAGAAAAATGATAGTCCACAAGTTAGACATAAATATCTGTAAGTGTAAGAATTATTTGATAAAGATATATGCAAGAGATTGTGACCTGGCTCAAGTAATGAGTACTGGTTCAGCATGAAATGCATCTTGGGAATCATTTGTCTTTTAGTGGAGTGGAGATTATTAAGTAAATCTATAACACATGAAAAAGGAGAAATGAAGTTGAATTATCCTATGTGTGTGTTTAATTCAAATCAGATATATTAAGATTGAACTGAGATTTAAAGTTTAGATCTGGTCTAGAGATAATCTCTAGTTTAGCAAGTGATTAGTGATAATCATTAATGTTTTAATCTAGAATGAATTGTGTCAAAGTTGTGGATGGAGTAAGTTTGGCACTTATAAATCATGTAACAATTTAATAAACACTAAAAAAAATGGATCCACTAACACAATAGAATATAGCTAGAAGACATACATGATCAATTATTCTGATCTCCTAAAATAAGGGTTCATAATGCCAGTATGTTGACAGAAGAATGCCCACTTTCATTACACTTCATCCCAAACATTCCTGTGGATACATGAAATCATGGATAATTGCAAATCTTGCACATACTGTCAACAAAAATACATAACAAAAAGTAGAATAATACAATCACAAAAAAGTAGTTCAATAATAAATCATAAAAAAAGACATCACAATAATAAGCCAGAACAACTATATAACAGAATATATAATGAAAGCCCAGAATAAGGCATTATGGCTGATAGATTATTCACTGTGTCGTGCATGTACATGAAATTTATTAATTTATATTTAGGAATTTTTAATTTTTAAAAAAAATTTATTTAATATTTTTTCAAAGTATGAATTACTGAAATCATAGATAGTGAATCCATAGGTATATTTGGAGAAGGGAGGTTGTTGGTACAGTAATTTAAATAACTATTTAATTAATAATTATGTAAATTATTAAAATTTTTATCTTAATTTATTAATATTACATGATAATGCAACCAAAGCAAATTTTAATTGACTAAACAATTGCTTAAATATTTTTTTAAAAAAATTTATTAAGATCATAGAAAATAATAATTTTAAATAATAAGATATCAAATTACAATTCAAAAATAGCTCTTTGGGTATGCCTTGATCTGGTAGTTGCAATTGTCAAACTTACATCAGGGATGGCCAACTTATGATGCACGAACTAAACATGGTGTGTGTATTGGAGGTCTGAATTTAGCACTTTTATAAAAAGTAAAACAAGCTCTTATAAAGTAATACTGTAATAAAAAAAAAAACATTTTTATTAGTATTCAGAAATAAAAATTACAGCAAAAAATCAAGTTCAGTAAGTCAAACTAAAAACAAATTCTAGCCATTTTACGTCATCTTAAGATGATTAATAGAACAAAGTTCCTAATTATGAATAATATGTCTGCAATATAATTTTCCCTATACCACAATCACACAAGATAGGAACTGTTTTCTATTGACTTTTAACACTTTGTGGAGGAATGTAATCATAAACATATAACCAAAGATATGTGAAAAAGACCTATGATTCCCAAGATGCACATTTTGTGCTGAACCAGCACTCATCAGTTGGCACAGACCACAAACTCTTACACATATCTTTATCATTGTTCAATATACATAAAGATAGAAAATAACTACGGTTTAATTAATAAGTGTCAAATTTGTTGCCCTCATAACTTTAACACAAATCACTTAATGAAAGTATATTAATAATTCTTATTATTCATTCATTAGACTAGAGATTATCCAGTAATAAATAATATTTCTGTAGTGTAATTTTCATTACATCACTCTCATTCAAGATAGTGGGGGGGGGGGGATCTTAGATCTTTTTCACATCATTGGTTATATATTTATGATTATATATCTCCACAAAGTGTTAACAATGGATAGAAATCAGTTCCAAACTTGCATGAGAGTGATGTAGTAAAAATTATTTTAAGAAATATTATTCATTATTGGATAATTTCTAATCTAATGAATGCCTAATAAAAATTATTAAGTTTCTAATTGTTTTTAACTTCTACTGTAATTGCTCATACTTTGGAAACCTAGCAGTTTTGTTCTTTGCAAAAATTATTTTCATCAATTACGTTGATTAAAAACAAAACAAGATCATGCCTTGCTGATCCTAATTGAAACATTTTCTGATTAACTCCAAACATTAAATGTTTGGTGAACAGTGTAACAAATTTAAAACTTTTATCAAAATAACCCATATTTAAACTTTCAACTGTACATTATTATATTATTAAAAAAATTCTAAAACATACTATATAGTTTATATAAAAATAGAATAATACCATGTTTTTTTTTCACAAATAAGATTATGTTGTATATTAATTTTTGCATCAAAAGATACTGTAGGGCTTATTATCAGGGAATGTCTTATTTTTTCACATACAAAAGTCTACATTTATTTGAATACTTCTCTTTATAAAAACTTGTAAAATTCTTATCCCAAGAATCCACCATAATTCTTTTCTTGTACTCACTAGAACAGCAATCTTTTTGCACTTATTTTATCTGGTGATCAGAATATTATTCTGTTTAAATTTACCATTAAATCACGTGTTAATTGAAGACTTGGAAGATAGGAATGATAACAAAAATGATTACGATTAAGAATCGTTTGTCCACACAAAAGCATTACAAAAAGTGCAAGCACAAAAATTCAGAAAATGTTTCTATATTTAACACATGCACATTAAGTATATACATTACAACATATAGCCTATTGAATTACGATGATTCATATATGACACAACTAACATCCATCAATTATCAAGTACATAAATTATAAACACTTTCCAAATTGCTTGTAATAGCACAGCTTGGGTATTCTTTCAAAAAAATTTCTTTAGGAGAAAGATTGATGATTTAATTTAAGCTAAACTTTGATTATTAAAATCACTTCCATTATTTTAATAAAGTATTTCAAGAGAAAAAATAAATATTTAAGAAATCAAACTAATTTTTCTTTTATCTTAAATATTTAAAAACTACCATACTGAAACTCTAAAATTAAATCAAGCATTTTAAATCTAAGCATTAAATATAAATAAACTAAGTACCTAAAAACATAAATTAAATTATAAATTGTCTGGTATATTGACTTGTGGTAGATAAATTGTTTTTCTCTATACAGGTAAAATTACATTTGTCAAAAATAGTCGGTGGGGAAATACAAAAAAACCATATAATTTATATTACCATTTATTTAAAGCATTAATGTCAATAATATTGTTTATTTATACATTCATTACTTTATAATTCAATACATAAATCATAAGCTTCAATGGGCAAACAAAAACCATCTGTCAGGCTTCCAATCTTTACTAAGGCTTATATTTGGAATAGGACTTGTATTATAAACAGCTTTAAAAATCATGCTAAGATTTATTTTGGCAGAAACACAGTAGCACAAAAGTTGGGGCACATATGAACTTCTAAATAAGAAAAATAGGGCATACACTGTAAAATGTTGCAATCCCTGAACTAAGTGCTCAGTTATGGAAGATATACTAAAATAATCTAATTTAAAAGAACAAAAAAAAAAAATCTGCAAGTCCTGTTCTTCATTAAATCTCCATGTGTGTGTTTATATATGTTACAAAATATGTTATTTTTAATTTTATCTTCTTTTTTTATACAAAAAATTATTATATATCTTTATATAAAAAGTATGCTAATAATAGAAAATTATTATCAACAATAATTAAATATTATTTGGTTATATAGATAAATTTTTCAAAATATTTTAGCTCAGCTACAATGACATCACCAAAATAAATATGCAGACTACAATTTCTATAGTGTACTCATTAAAGAAAAAGTTGAATTAATATAAAAAAGAAAATAAACCTCTGGTCATGCACTTTTTACGAATTTGCAAGCACTCACCCATAAGCAACAGTTTAGAAAGCATAAATGGGTCACTTATGCTGAGTGCTTATTGTTATATAAACAAATCTTTGTTTACCATGCTGAAATCAGGGTTTTGATTTATTGTGTGACTGACATATAACTTTTTTTTTCATTTTTTTTTTTTAATATGTCAAATGTGTTGACCGGAAAGCGAACTCAGGCCAGCTGATTGGAAGGCAGCTAAGCTAACCACTAGGCCACCAACGCCTGATATATAACTTGACAAATGAATTATGCAAACATTCATTAAACTGATGCTTACAAATGAGAACATGTAAATTCGTAAAAATGCATGAACCGAGGTTTATGTCCTTCTTTATATTACATACTTAGTCAAGTGCTATATAGATAGACTCTTTATTGCAGTAAATTCAAAAAGATGAATTTTCAAAAAATCAGATCAGAACTTGTTTATCAATGTTACGTAAATATTTGTAATATATATTTATCTTCAACTGTCATCTTATATAAAGCAAAAATATTTGCAATCACATACTAAAAGTTTATTTTTCAAAACAAATAAAAACAGAAAAAGACAAATATGAAGAAAGCTTCTAATTAACAGATATTTTTACACCAGTCATTATGGTATATCAAAAACATGTCCCCAAAGTATACAATTTTTGTAGATTCTTTTTAAGTAAATAAGCATTTATTTTTATATGACGCTATGCATACAATTGTATTACATTCAAAGATTAGCCTTTCAAGGTAATTGTGCATGCGTCTTCTGCGAGTGTTAAATAATAAATGAATACTTCACTCCACAATACAAGATATAGTATTTATGCAAGAATAAAAGGAATCCTCTTATTCCTATGACTCAAATTCTTTTATATGAGCAAATCTGAAGTACTGTTGAGGAAAGCGTGAGAGTAGAATTCTCACTTTAAATTACTATCTACGATGTTAGAATGAATGACGTCGGTGAAATCGTAGATAGTAATTTAAAGTGAGAATTCTACTCTCACGCTTTACTAAACAGTACTTCAGATTTGCTCATATAAAAGAATTTGAGTTGTAGGAGTAAGAGGATTCCTTTTATTCCTGCATAAATACTATATCTTGTATTGTGGAGTGAAGTATTCATTTATTATTTAACACTCGCAGAAGACGCATGCACAATTAGCTTGAAAGGCTGATCTTTGAATGTATATAGATTCTATTTAAGAAAAAATTAAAATGTTACAAAATAAATCAAATTAGTTTATCCATATATTATATGATAAGTCTTGATTTACAATTACCAGTAACATGTAAACGCCCAAACTTTGCAATTCTATGCTAAATGTTTATGCTCAAGAAAAAAAAGACATACAATCACTGATAGTGAATCATCTAATATAATTATTTTTATGTATATCACCATGGACTATTAGTAGAATTATTAAAAAACGAGATAAGATTATTTTGATTTTCAACTGCCTAGAAAAATATACAAAAGCATAAATTTAAAATTCCATACTGTTTGTTCTCCAAAGAAATGCCAATAGAAAAATAACATTAATGAATAATCTAACAATTCATTACTTTACAACTTGAAATAGCATAGAAAAAGTCTCCAATTTTCATTTCTGAATTTTCTGCTTTACATACAATGCAAAATTTTCTCATGATCAAATGGTGTAAAAAATGAATTTAATTTCAGACAAAGAACACATACATATATATTAGATGTAAAATCGTATGTTTTGTAGTTAAATAGAGTTAAAAGGTGGGTGCTGGAGGGTTGCATTAGATCCTAAGATCTAGGTGCAGTGCTCTCAGATCCAAGGCTCCTCACTGATGAAGGCCACAAGCCAGAAACTAGTCTGGGGATATTGGATGAATAGGCACTAGATAGGGATTTTATGCACAAGCCTTCTGGCATCCATTGATTGCTCTTGTTAGCACAAGATGGCACTACTATATGGAGAGTGTTGTTTTGTTTTGAATTGTTTAATAAACATAAATAATGGTCTATGTTAAATCTCATGGAAAAAGAAGAACCGAAAAGATAAAAAAAGCCAGTGAGGAAGGAAGGTGTGAACTGATTAAAACCAAGAAAGCATATATGTCTTATAAAGAGATTTCAGAATGAGTTAATCTTATTAGAATAAGACAGTCACAATAATAAAAAACAATTTTTTTTTTCATATGTCATAGCATCGGCTGGGACCGGACCCACAACCATCTGCAACCAACTACTGCTTGCAAGGCAGCTGCGACGACCTCTCGGCTAACGCTTAATATGAGGTCAATTTATATAAAAGTTGGTGAAAAAAAGACACAAAAACATTGCCAATGACCAACACATAGTAAAAGATGTTACTGTATCCATACCATGTGATGACAAAACTTAAGAGTATATATGAAAAAAGAGAAATGTAGGCATAACATTAGTTGGAGAAAAGTTTCATGAATTAAAAAAGTAGTATGACAATGTATATAAAAAATTGAAGACTACATGGGTAGTCTTTAATACTAGTTACAAAAATACATGTAATAATTGAAATACAGGCTTATTATATACCTGTATCAATGCAATATATGTAATATATAGGGTATATGAGCACAGACTTTCATATGACCCATCACTCTCCACTCTATCTCATAACACTGATACACTTGAACATATATATGTCGAAAAGATAAATAATCACCAATATACATATTTCATGCTAAACCAGCAATCATCAGTTGGTCCAGATTATCATCACTACACATATATGCAATAAGTGCTGATATATATTAAGATAGCCAATCCTCATACTTTAATGGACAGGCTTCAATCCACTCCACACTCCAACTCTTCAACTGTCCATCCAATGGAAAATCTGATGATGGAATGCTCAAAGGCCACCCTGAGGCTGAGATTCTCATCACATCCATGTTGACCTAAAGTCAATCTGACCCCTCATGTACAGGACATAATCTATTTAATACAGATAGAGTGAAGAGTAGTGGGTCATATGAAAGTCTGTGCTCATATGCCCTATATATTAAAAATACATGGTGAGAGAAAGGGACCCAGAACAATATGAAGAGATTCTGTGAACATTAAGTTATAAAGCAAGATGTCAAAGGGATATGGGAAAAAAATTCACATCAACATTTCTATAACAAAACAGGATCAATAAAATTAAGAAAAATATATGCCTATGAATAGTAATGCATTTTAATAATATAAAGACTCATTAAAGATTATGATGTAATTCTAAAATAGAGATGCTATAATAAATTGTGTATCAAACAGATACAAGCACTGATGATAATCAGTAATCTGTCATAGAACTCTATTGCTTAGTTAGTCTACATGCCTTCAGCAAAGACATTAAAATAAATATAAAGTATTTTACTTCTACTGTAAATAATTTTGAAAAAAAAATTAGCTTAGATGTTCATTATTAATACATATATAATTCAAACAATGAGGATTGCCAGTTCCTCAACAAGCTTTGTGATAAATGCTTAGCCAGAGTCAGCACTTAAAATATCTCTGTCAGGAATCCTCCCCCCCCCAAACCCTTGACCATGGTTTCGTGCTTTGGCACTCCTCAGAGAGGTACCAGGGTAGGTTCAGACTCTAGATCTAAAAATACCAACCCAAAGCCAAGCATTTATCTAAAAGTTATCTATTGAGTGGAAAATCTGAAATTTTCAGACATCTCCATGTCTTCAAACCCAGCTATCCAACTTAAATAGCTATATGGGGCTGATAGATCTTCAGCCATACCATATATTAGTAGTCTTAGCAATATAACATTGCATAGAACTTAAGGCAGAGACTATAAATAGTCAAAATAAGTCATGCATATTCGAATTACAAACCCAAACGAAGGGAAAAATCAAATCTGTAAAGTAGTCATAATTGCTTAAAGTGGTTTTTTTTTTAAAAAAAAAAAAGTTCTGTAAATGAATTATTATTGTCACTATCATTCTTATTTCATCTTTATTTCAATTTTAATGGTAATATTAACACAAAAAG
Source organism: Epiperipatus broadwayi (assembly GCA_028023455.1). Taxonomy (NCBI): domain Eukaryota; kingdom Metazoa; phylum Onychophora; class Udeonychophora; order Euonychophora; family Peripatidae; genus Epiperipatus; species Epiperipatus broadwayi. Next base: position 3,545,889 of record JAQFVV010006207.1, read on the forward strand.
ATTTAATTCAATACTATCTGACAACCATTAATAACTCAAACTTTCAATAGACAGCATTAAAGTAGAAAGGAAAAAAATTCTTCTAATGATATTTATTACATATGTCTTTGTAAGTTTATATATACAGCAGTCTCTGTATTTATGACATTTGGTTCTGTCTTGGTGCAAACATTTCAATTTTTGGCTTATAGTAAACCATATATGTTTTTGTTTTTTTTAAAAATGGAGACTTATAATGAGATGGTAAAAATCTATTATTGCTTTTTGTCTGTGACATTTTGCAATCACAGTTCTAGTGGTTGCACTGAGAATTAAAACATTTAAAATTTAGAAAATTAAAATTTATCAATTTTAAATTATGGATAACTAAACCCACAGATGTAGGAATGATAAATATTAAGAGAATATTTGTAATTTTTTAATTAGTTATGCAATATTTAAATACAAGTATATTAAAAATACTTTTAAGTTAGATGTAATTATAGGGGGTTGAACCTAGACTTTCAAGCTCCCTTTTGTCATCCACTCCATCTTACACAATTGAACACACAACCACATACATGTGAAAAAGATAAATGATTTCCAATATACATATTTCATACTAAACCAGCATTCATCAGTTGGTCCAGATCATCATCTCCCACACATATATGTATATAATCAGTGCACAGTTTATATTAAGATAGCAAATCTTCAAACTTTAATGGACAGGCTTCCTTTTCTCCATTTTTCGACTCTTCAGCCATCCATGTTATTAAAAATCTGATGATGGCATGTTCAAAGACCTTGTTTGCCAATTTTGTTGTCATACTCATGTTGAACATTAAGTCATTCTGACCCCCTCATATGCAGGACCTTAAGCTCATTTAAATACACAGAAAAGGGATGGGCAGAATACAGAATAAATATGTAATATTTAAATACAAGAATATTATATATACTTTTAAGCTAGATGTACAATAAAATTGGCAAACAAGAGCTTTGAATATGCCATCAGATTTTCAATGATACATATGGCTGAAGAGTGGAGAAGATTGAAACCTGTCAATTAAAGTGTGAAGATTTGCTATCTTAATATACATGTGGGAGATGCTGATCTGGAACAACTGATGAATGCTAGTTCAGCATGAAATACATAAATTTGAGATCATTTATCTTTTTCACATGTATGTTAATTGTATCAGACAAATGGAACCTGAAAGGATGGCGAAGAGTGAAGAAGACTGGCCTTTCCATTAAAGTTTCAAGATTTGCTATCTTAATATAAACTGAGCACTGAGTATATATGTGTGTGAGAGATAATGATATGGACCAATGATAAGTGCTGGTTTAGCAAGAAATATGTATATTGGAGATTCTTTATCTTTGTCACATATATGCAGTTGTATGTATCAAAGGAATGGGTGACAAAAGAGAGATTGAAAGTCTAGGTTCAAGCCCCTATAATTACAATTAGTTATGTAACAAAAGCAATAAAACTGTAATGAATGTGTTGCCCTTATTCACAATATTCAGTAGAAATACAATCAAGTGCTAACTAAAACAAATAGGCTTAAAAATTATACTCTATTCTCACTCAAAAAAAATAATAATAATAATCATAATAATATAGTTCAGTTTATCTAAATGCTAACATATTTATTTTGAGTGTTTGAAATTCAGACTTATATTTATTCACAGAGGACACTGCTGAAGTACAACATTTAAATGGGTGATTTTGAATATCTAATACTGGGCTTCATGACCTGGACTATGAATACAGGGCTAGGTAAAACTTCCAGATTCCAATAAAGTTTAGAACTAATTCTTTTAGGAAGCTAACCCAGCCTGATTAATAGATAGATATTTAACATTTCTAGGTAGATGGAAAAGCAAAGATGAAAATATATTTATGCTTTCGTCATCCAGCAATTAGCAAACATTATAATGTTTTATCATTTAATGTACATCTATTTTTTATCACAAAATGTATTTTTTTTTTTCAATTAATCATAACAATTCGTGAGGAAAATAATTTTATGAAAATTTTTGTGCAGAACTCAAAATTACTTATAACATAAAAATTATTCTGGATATATATTTTTAAATAAATTACAAATTAATTTGTCTAATAATAATTTTTAATTAAAACTAATTACTTTTAAACAATTAAATTCATGGAACACTCAAAACATCTTATCATAATAGAACATATGAAATTTAAATCAGTGCGTGTAAAATTTAATATAAACATGTGACTTCATTTTCATTTTATATTTGCACTCCATACTTTTTATAAAATATTATTTTAAAAAATCTTCATCTAATAAAATTTAAATACCAAACTTCATGAGACATTATCAGTTGATTCTTCAAAATAATTAGACTTAATAATTTCTAGCAATAATAAAAAAAAAAAAGAGTTAATCCATAATTAATTTAAAAACATACGAAGAATTTTTTTAATAATTTTGCGCCAGCATAAAATTAACAAACCGAAACAGACTGCTTATATATAAAAAAAAATAGATAAACCATTTCTTAAAAAACGACTCTAAATAAATTCCATTATACTTGTTTGCAAGAGGATGTTAGACACTCGCCGAATTTCCATTTGGCAGGTAGCCGGTTTCCTATGTTGGCCGATAGGAAAAAAGAAAATTATGAACGAAACTTAAAATACTCATAGAAGAATGATTCCCCTCCCCACAACCAGTAATAAAGATTGTATCAGATTACAGTTGTATTATTTGTTGTTGTTTTTTACTAACAGCATATCAATATTCATCAGATCAATTCAGATTAAACTATGGTCTTTATTTTCTACCAATAGTAGCTAGATATTTATTCACTGCCCCTAGATCAGGTGATTAAAAAGTTGTGCTTAGATCTTTGATAAAAGAAAATTCAGCATTAAAAAATAAAGTATAGTGGCCAAATATATATAATATTAAAGTCTGTTCACATAAGTATAATGTTTTCTACTTATATATCTGCCATTTTCAATCATTATCAATCCATTGCAGAATGGTCTCTCCAAATTTTAATGAAGTTTCTCCGATTTCTAGTCTCTCTTCTCACATCACAACAGCAAACATTCTTATTTCATCTATCTATCTCATGTGTGGTCTCGTCTTATGGTTTTTACAATCTCTTGCGATACAATTTACGATTTCAATTGTCCATTTACTATCATCTAACAAGAAGTCCAGCCCAACTACATTTCAGTTACTTAATTCCTTCAATGGCATCAATAATACCTGTTTGTTCTCTCATGTGTGTATTTTGTTTTCAATTCTTCTTGTTACTCCCAATATGCATCTCTCTTTACTTTATTGAGATGTGATCTGAAGTCTATGTATAACTCTACTATTAAGTGTCCAAGCATCAGACCCATAAGTAGGAACTGGTAAACCCATTTATTTAAAAATCTTTCCTTTTTTTTAACACATAGGCATATTACCTTTTAAAATTAAGTTACTTCTGCCAAAAGCATTCCATCCATATTTAATTCTATGATTAACTTCATCAATTATGTTTCTAACTGTATTAATAATCTGACCTAAATATTTGTAGTTATTAACTTCTAATTCATCATTATCCTACTTCCTTACTTTCATCTAATAATTTTTGCAACATTTCCTGAAGCTCTCGAGCATTATTTGCAAATATATATATCAAGTGCAACATTTAGATGATTTGGCCACTCTTGTCTTTTGAAGTCATTAATCTTATGTTAAGATTTGTAGAAGTCCCTAGTGTCGCATCTAGGTGCACAGTCTTAAGGTTATAGCCTTAATATATATTATTTAGATAATTTAAATAATCTCCATTTAATTTTACTCCCTTAGCTTCCCATTTTAATCCATAAAATGTTTCTTATAAAACTGCTATAAAAAAGTTTGGAGATATAGAATCAACCTGTCCTACCCTTTCTCAAATGTTAATCTTCTTAGTATCATTATATAATTTAATCATTGCCATTGTACTTTGATAAATATTCTTTAGAATATGACAATATTCTGAGTCTACACCTTGATGATCCAATGCTTTAATCAATGTAGAAATACTTATAGAAGCAAATGCCTTTTCATAATCTACAAATCCAAAACAAAATGGCAACACATATTTGTTTTTTCTTTATACAACTTTTCTCAATATTTTGAATGTAATTCAAATTTCTAAACACACTTTTAAATCCAGATTATTATTTTGGTTGGTTTATAAAATTCAAAGTTCACTATAGATGTTTTGTAATTATTTTGGTAAAAAAAAGTGTACAGAACTGGCAAAAGTTAATAGGCCAGCAATTTCTAATTCCTTCTTTATCACCTTTTTAAAATATCAATATAACTTGAAATTGACATCCATCCTTTCTAAAGACTTCAACACTGGCTTTTCATGTCCTCCATCCCTCAACACACTTATTATTTGGATAAAGTTTGCAATGATGACAAGGCACAGTAGTATATGCCATAGACTGCCTGTTCTGCAAGAGCAAATACTATAGTGAGACTCATGCCAATTTAAAAATCAAGAATTTCCCAACATACCTATTTATATAGCAAAGCAAAAATGAATCTATCATACAACTTGGTCTTTGTGAAACATGAGAAAGCAGCCAGCCACCTTTGCAAACCTACATCTGCCAATATTGTTTGCCTCAAGAGTAACCACAAAAAATGCAAGATTAAAGAGGCTTAGGACATAATTAATTCCATGCATGCAATAAATATATGAGCCAACAGCGTTCCTCTCAATAGATGCTGGTTATTCAATCTGACAAAACAAAGGTGGCACTTTGCAATTACCTATTACACATGCATTATGTAAATTTTCTACACATTGCCCTGTCTAATCCTTTATCATTAAAATTACTGCCATACTCTGCTAGTTATCTACCAGCTATGCTTTGAAATAGACACTCTATGTTAAAAGTTAACTCAGCATATAATTAAACAAATTTATTGTAAACTCTCTTTAGGTGTATTCATCACTTATTTGTCTATTACATATTCTCTATGGTTTCAACCTTTTGTTATATATATATAAAAAACAAAACAAGTTTTATATACGTAAAAACCTGCTATCGCTTGTATTAATGATCAATAGATGGAGCTTTATCAAGACCTCCAAACAAGCGTATTTGTTTACATAAACGTCAGAGTCAATATTCACTGTCTCTTTCATTTTGCTCCACCCTCAGATCAGCTGATTTCAAGCTGATTTGCTCTCATCAGTGAAGGGATAGGAGTTAGAAAATATTATAATTAAAAAGCATTTATGCAAAACGTTTCTATCAGTTTGCAAGCATGAATTTTTTAGACACCTAAATGTCTTCAAACTCAGCCTATCAAACTAGATAGCTATATGGGTCTGATATCAGTTCAGTTTCTCCACATAGTCAAAGCTTCTGCAATCTATATCATTGCAAGAAAACTTTAAAGGTACATTTATGAAAAACAAAACAAGTTTTATATACGTAAAAACCTGCTATATGGAGCTTTACCAAGACCTCCAAACAAGCGTATTTGTTTACATAAACGTCAGAGTCAATATTCACTGTCTCTTTCATTTTGCTCCACCCTCAGATCAGCTGATTTCAAGCTGATTTGCTCTCATCAGTGAAAGGATAGGAGTTAGAAAATATTATAATTAAAAAGCGTTTATGCAAAACGTTTCTATCAGTTTGCAAGCATGAATTTTTTAGACACCTAAATGTCTTCAAACTCAGCCTATCAAACTAGATAGCTATATGGGTCTGATATCAGTTCAGTTTCTCCACATAGTCAAAGCTTCTTCAATCTATATCATTGCAAGAAAACTTTAAAGGTACATTTATGAAAAACAAAACAAGTTTTATATACGTAAAAACCTGCTATCGCTTGTATTAGTGATCAATAGATGGAGCTTTACCAAGACCTCCAAACAAGCGTATTTGTTTACATAAACGTCAGAGTCAATATTCACTGTCTCTTTCATTTTGCTCCACCCTCAGATCAGCTGAACTAACTCCTATCCCTTCACTGATGAGAGAAAATCAGCTTGAAATCAGCTGATCTGAGGGTGGAGCAAAATGAAAGAGACAGTGAATATTGACTCTGATGTTTATGTAAACAAATACGCTTGTTTGGAGGTCTTGGTAAAGCTCCATCTATTGATCATATATATATATATAATAGAAACAATGCATAATACTAGCTGAAATCTATATAAAATATAGCTATATTAGTCCAGCCATATTCCTTCTAGCTCAAATATTAATTTGAGCTTTCTCTACCTAAGAGGCAAAAGTGGCTGGAATAATATAACTATGGGGCACTTCAAATATTATATATATAAAATTAATTGAAACAAATTTCCATCTTCAAAGTGCCAGCTGTCATATTTTCCATTTTATTTTATACATAGCCACATAGTGATCAAAATCAAATCAATCTACAGAATGTGTGTTTGCTGTAGTACCCTATTCAACTGCCTTTAAAAATGTCTAACACTTTCATCAAACACTAACACAATCTTTTTGATATTAATGTTTAAACATATTTCATTTAATAAAGCCTACTTACACATTCAGCCATTTTTAAAGGCAGTTAAAAAGAAAAATGATGGGCCCATAATTGTGAGATAAAAAAAAAAAGAAAAAATTATTTGATTTTTAAAAAAATAGAATTATAAAAAATGAATATGAATAATAAAAATAGTTTACAGTTATATAGAATAAAAATATATAAATATGAAAAGATGTATGATAATGTAAGAAAGAGCTTAGTTATTTGGTGAACGAATAGGAATTTTGTATATTGAGAACAAAAATGGAATAAAAATTTAGATTTTAGATTGGAAGGAGATGATTGAACATTTATTTTTAGAGTTTAAGATGTTAAAATAAAAGATCAGAATAAATTATATGGAGATTGGAAGAAACATAAAGGTGAAAGAAGAAAAAGTAGAGATTATTTTTATTTATATCTTTATGATTAAAAAATGGCACGAGAGATTAAAGATATTAGAACTAATAAATAGCTCTTATTAAGGTGGGATAGGAGCAAAAGAAAATGTCAATGCTGATAAATAATTTGATGCTTTTTGACTGGGAGTAATAGTAAAGGGGAAATAGATAGGTTTTCAGTTCAGAAGGAGCAAATATTTAACTTGTTAACAGAACATTTGAAAATATGGGTCATGTATTGACTTCTAAAAAGCCATTTTACAACATATTACCCATGCCATCCAAATCAAAGAAACTATTTTAAAAACAAATCTCAAAGAAAGTAGTTTACTGTTGTTAGATTGCAAACCGGCCTGATAATTTTGTTTTATTTCATAATTTAATTTTAATGTTTATTACATCAAGAATAAAACAAAGAATTAAATTTAGCTTTCTTATCTATTATATAGGGTATATGAGCACAGACTTTCAGATGACCCATGACTCTCCACTCTATCTAATATCACTGATACACTCAAGCACATATATGCTGAAAAGATAAATAATCACCAATATACGTATTTCATGCTAAACCAGCAATCATCAGTTGGTCCAGATTATCATCTCCCACACATATATACTATAAGTACTCAGATATAAATTAAGATAGACAATCTTCATACTTTAATGGACAGGCTCCAATCTACCACACACACCAACTCTTCAACCGTACAAACAATTAATTTTGCTGATAATATTTACATAAGTTTGCTCCAATGAAAATATATTAAGTTCAATTATACTATTTTTTTTATTTATAAAGTTCAATTTCACTATTTTTTATTAATTTTAATAGCATATTAATTAGCCATAAATTGTATTTGTGTTCATTTTCTTTATAAGTTAAATTTCTGTTCTAAGTGTCATTTTCTCCTTTAAAAAACTTCATTTAATTATTACAAAATTATTTTGAAACTAAAACATAAATATAATTAAAGGGGATTTGAACCAAAACTTTCAAGCTTCCTACAGTCATCTATTCTATCGAATATAACCGCTACACCACATACATGTGAAAAAGATAAATGATCCCCAATATACTTATTTCATGCTGAACCAGCTCTTGTCAATATGCTCATTTTATATTAAGATGGCAAATCTACATACTTTAATGGTCAGGCTTTCTCTTCAACTCTTCAGCCATCCATATCCTGAACATCTGATGATAGAATGCTCAAAGCCTTTGATGATGCCAATATTATAGTCATACCCACATTAAACTTAAGTCAATATGGTCCCTCATATGTAGGATCTTAATATGTTCATTTAAACACACAGAAGAGAAATGGGCAGAATACAGGCTGAATATAGACAGAGTAGAGGTTGAATATGTAATACTAAAATACAAATATAGTATATATACTTAACCTAAATATAATTAAAGGGGATTTATAGTATGTATATATATATATACTATATTTGTATATCAATATTATATATATATAATATTTAAATACAGATACACTTTATATCCCTGGAGTTTAGATGTAATTATAAGTATGGAAGGATGAAGAGTTGGATAGTGGAGTGGATTGAAGCTTGTCTATTGAAGTTTAAAGATTTACTATATTAATATAAACCGAGCACTGATTATATATGTGTGGGGGAAATGATCGTCTGGAGTGCTGATTCAGCATGAAATACATATATTGAAGATCGTTTATCTTTTTCACGCATGTGGTCATGCCTATATTTATGTATATATATATTACGTTTTTTTAATTTCCTTATAATATTTTGAAAGTTTAAGGAAAAGGGGCACAATATTTTCCTTTTGTCAGGGCACCAAAATCACTAGGTATAGCCCTGTTGATATTATCAAATTTAAAAAAATAATATTTACAAAGACTAAAAGATTATGGGTTTCAAACCTACGCTTATAGAATATCTGCTAGGAAGGCAGAGAGAAGAAAATAAATAATATAAAGACTTTTTAACAACCAATATTTTATATTTACTAATTTTTTCATTTCAGAATATAATAAAAAAATTAATTATCTAATAGAGAAAAAGAATAATCAGCCAATTTGTTAATAGTGTTATAGACAGATAATTTTTCAACATACTAAGCTAATGATTTTTTTTTGCCTAATATATCCATAACCTGAGTTTGAATCCAAGATGAATGAACCTTGGAATTTTTTCAAGTCACAAGCATATTTAAGATTTGTCTTTCCAGTAATCAGTACATAGCTATATTAGATAGCCATTCAATACTGATCAATAAATGGTTATTTAGCTGTTATTACTTAAGAGATAAAAGTGCCAGATAAGATGGATGTCTTTGCACTGAATGTAAAAACAAAAAAAAGATTGGATATGATATGGCCTTCATCATTAGAAAAGACTCATATTATATGATGCATAGCTAAAACAAATTAGACTCAAAGACAAGTCTCAAAAGGATCCAATTTCAAAATGCTAGATTTTTATTCTCATTCATTTACAATAAATTTTAAATTTGTTTTAAGCTAATAAACATCACATGACCACTACCTCTTATGCTTGTGTATAACTGTTGTTAAAACAGGAAAAACTCACTATACGTATCGCCACACACAGCAAGCTAGAGTAATCACTGGATGCCAGGATGAGTAGGCACTAGATTGGGATTTATGCACAAGCCTTCTGGCATCCATGGATTACTCTAGCTTGCTGTGTGTGGCAATACGTATAGTGAGTTTTGCCTGTTTTAATAAATTTGTCCATTTTAAAGATCATTTCTTTTCATCATTGCTTGACAAATCGCTAATTACTTTTTTGGAGTCCATTTTGGATATCTCTGCACTTTCAACAACTCAAAAAATCTTTAAGCCTGGTTTGATTAATTGAATTTCTTTGAAATCTATTATTATTTATAATTTCTATAATCTTTCAATACTAGTCACAATTTCCAGAAGTGTGAAACACACTAGGAAAACAGTCTATATATTACTAAGGTCACTTTCTAAACAACTGTGCTTAATATTAATAACTCTGGAAAATTTCTCTTATATTAATTAGTGCCACACATGTGAGAAAATTGGCCTCTATTAAATATTATCAAACGAGTTTATATTGAGATCTATTTACAACATTCGCTGTTAGCTTTATTTTACAATCTTTAAATATTAAAATGGTTTGTTATAACTGTAATTATGATCTTAACATATTAAGAGTTTGCAAATACATTATCAAAAACCTATGGCAGTGAAAATAAATTTTGAAGTTTATCTACAGGCACGGCACTGCTCTTTTCTTGAAACTTGGGCCACAATAAATGGACATATCATAGCTCAAAATTTGGTCACCCTATTTATATATTTTCACTCAATCAGATTAAAAAGTTAATATTTTAATCATTTAATTTAAATTCATTTTTAACTTAAAGTATACTTAAGTAGAGAGATTTGAACTCAGGATTTTTCAATTTACTAATTCTCCTCTCCGTCTTAAGCAATCGATACACATGACCACACACATGTGAAAAAAATACATGATTTCCAATATACATATTTTGTGCAAATCCAGCATTTGGTTATTTAAGATGGAAGGAAGGATTAATGACTGAAAAATCCTGAGTTCAAGTCCCTATACTTATATATATATATATATAACATTCAGTATGAGCAAGTTACATACTACCTTAGAATTAAAGTATACTTGTAAAAATCTTTTATATAAAAATAAGAGCAAATTCAAACATCAATTTTAATTAATAATAATGTTATTTTTTCTTTTTATATAAATATAAATTAGGGTAGATTTTTGTATACGTTACAATAACCTATATATAATAATAAAAATCATTGGCAATTTTCCTTTGTGTGAACACGATTCAAAATAGCAAAAATAATGGAGTGAAAAACTTAGCAGCAGCATAATTTCACAGATTATACAAGCAGCTTGAATTTCTTCAACAAATACTACATAAAATAATTAATAAAAAATAAAAATTCAAAAACAAAGGATACATTAGTAGCACATGATATGTTTAAAATGAATCTGAAACTTGTGAGTAACGATTTCTTTAACATACTTACGTTAAGATTTTAAAAATGTGTGTAAATAAGTGATTTATATATTTTAACAAATATGGTACTAATAACTAGCCTAAAGATAATTTTTAAATAGGAATTAGGTAAAAAATAAAATGTCCAATTATTGCTGATACTATGATATACCTCTTGAACATAGTATCAGTGTTATTAAACCACTACATCACATGATCACCCTTTCTTATACTTACACAATACAACTTTCTCCTTACAATATTACCACCTAATGCAAGCCATAGTAATCAATGAATGCTAAAGATGTTAATGCCTTGAAATGCCTTTCTCATCTGACATTTGCAGGTTAGTTTCTAACTTATAGTTTTCATCAGTGCGAAGTCTTGGATCTAAGAGCATTGAATATAGTGGTTTAATACCAATCCTAGCCAAAGGATGTTGGTGACTATGGTTATTTTAAAAAATCAAAAGCATTGAAATAAGTAGATCTGAACTGGGTTCAGGTTTGTATGACTAATCAAGCAAAGTATCTTGAATTGAAAACATTGTTTTCAGTTTGAGGTCACAGCTTTATAGTAAAAAAAAAATGAGTAAAAGATGGCTGCTACAGGAACACATTAAATCCAAAGATCTACAAGCAATACTCTCAGATCCAAGGTTCCTCACTAATGAAAACCATAAGTTTAGAAATTAGTTGAGGATATTGGATGAGAATGCAAGAGATAAGTATTTTAAAACTCTAACTCTATGACTTGCACTAGGTGGCAATTTTATATGAAGAAAGTTATTTCTATAATATTAATTGTTAACATAAAGCTGATTTTCATAAATATAATTTAATAAATACATGCATGCACATATATATTATATAAAGAGCTTCACAGTGTAGTGGTTAATATATCTGCATATTGTTCTTAGAATCTGAAATCTAAATCCAGACAAAACTTGAAAAATTTTCAGATTCCAAGTAAGCATAGTATTTTACTATTTTCTTCCAGGTAACCAGTTGTTATTTAATTATGGATTGGTAAATGGGCACCATAATAGAATATCTAATGATGATCAATTTAATAACTTTTCCATTAATTCTTACTAATACTTTTCTTTTCCAATATTTCAATAGGCTAGCAGTTTTCATCAAGGTTTCTTTTTCCTTTCTTTAAATGATCACCATTCTAACAGAGTAAATTATGGTTGCTTTTCTATTTTGCTGTCACCTTTATTAATTATTGCATACTCAAATATTATAAATTAGATTTACAGCATATCCATATACATTTAAACAAGAGTTTACTATTAATACCATCAAATTAATGTCAACTCCTGGTTATCGTTATATGCATGGTGTTCTGTCTAGTTACAAATTTCCAAAATAGTCCTTCCCTACCTTGTATGAAAGTGTTATAGTGAAAATTATAGTACAGAAATATTATTCATTAAGTGGATAATCTTTAATCTAATGAATGGGTAATAAAAATTAGTAATATGCTTCCTCCAAGTGGTTTGTGTTAAAGTTATAGGATAGTAAGTTTGACACATCAATTAGATGGTAGTAATTGGCTATTTATATATACTGATCAATGATAATTATATGTGTAGGAGATTGTGATCTGGGCTGACTGATAAGAGCAGGTTTAGCATGAAATGTGCATCTTGGGATTATATATCTATTTTACATGTTCTTTGGTCATCCACAAAGTGTTAAAAGCAGATATGAACCAGTCCCTACCTTGCATGAGAGTGGTGTAGTACACTATAGAAATATTATACATTAAGTGGATAATCTCTTGTCTAATAAATGGCTAATAAATAATTTACTGTTTACTACTCAAGAATTTGAAAGTTTTATTGTTATCACGATGATAAAAACCTGTCATTAACATAAGTGATGTTAATAATAAGATATTAACAAAAAAAATATTTAGATTAATTTCACTGATTGAAAACAGGAAAGTAAGTAAGCAACAAATTAATCATTACTTGTAAGGTTTTCCATTGCCTGTCATTTTCTTAGGGCACTTTATGTTAGCGTCTCAACTTTGAATCAAAATACTGAAATGGACTTGAATTGACACATTATTAGAAGAGATGATAATAGATAAACAGTTGAAATCTTAAATGGATCCCAAGAGACCGCAAAAGTAGAAAAAAATCACATGCGAGATGGATGGATGAATATGAAAAATTATTGGTGAGATATGGAGAGGGAAGTAACAGATTGAAGAAAACTTCATTATGCACTGGATCAAAAATATTTCAAACTGATGAGGGTAGTTTAGCACAGCGATAGAGTGATGAACTTAGATCTAAATGTTTCTTGCTAAAAACTCAATCTGTGACTTCTAACGTTCAAATGTCATATAACCTCCAGGGCAACAAATATTACATTGTCATTGAAATAAAAAATAAAAAAGAACAAAACAATTTTTAAAAAAGGAAGACAATAAATATTTTAAAATGACATAGACCTTTTTTAAGAGTCACAATAAATATTTATTATATATGCAAAACATGAAATATATTTTTACATGTGCGATGTCAAATCAAGATATATAACGCTTGAAATAACTGTACTTGACAACAAACAAGAATGTTTCTCTCTTTAAATTTTGCCAACTTAACCCTC